>VYXH01008249.1:122513-190398 GCA_013397275.1 Burhinus bistriatus | reverse complement strand
GATGAACCTGAGTTCCTGCTGGGTCCATCAGTCCCCATCAGGGCTCTTCATAGCAACCTGCCGTCCACAGGCACCCCTCAAGTTTCACCGAAAGACTGGCTGCCCCTCTGCGCCCTCACGGCCCCCCAGCCGGCTGGGACGGCCACCCCTCGCCGAGGCAGGGCCACCCTGGCGAGGGGTGCTCGGAGGGCTGATGAGGGCAGTCGNGGTCCCGCCCGTCACGGGTTAATGCTGCTCGCTTGGAGGCTAATCCCTCCTCTGACCCCGCCGGCGGGCTCTCTCCCTTTCTCTGCCTGGTCTGTCCAGGGGATCAACCCTGGGAACGGCCCGGAGCAGCCATTAGGTTGTCGGGTCCGCCGCGTTGGGCTCATGCGCTGCCAGGGCGCGGGAACCATGTTACGGCCCTCACGGCAGGGCAGCGGGGCTGCAGCGGAGGGGGCCAGGGGAGAAACGGCCCCCGGGGAGGGCGGGAGGCCCTGCCACCGGGGACAGGCTTTCTGCAACGGCGGGCCAGGTAGCGGATTGACCAGCCTTTGTGTTACCGGGGGACCTGCGCTGCCCCGGAGGTGAGGCGGTTGTGCCTGCCCCTCCTCCTCCTGCTGCTCCTCGGGAGGTTTCCCCTGCTGCCGTGTCAAGCAGCCAGGCTTCTCAGGGAAGAGGCAGCCTGCCAGGTCTGTGTGGAAGCTGGTGAGGGAGAGGTGTGTCTGGGTTTTGGTTGAAGGGAACACAGAATCATTTTAGTGGTTTAATCTGTGAAGCTGCGAGGGATCACCTGGGTCGTTGAGTTTAGGTCGCTGCAGTCATGGGAGAGGTAAAGTTGAGACAGGCCCATAGAAAAGTCCGAACTCCTTGCCACAAGGCACTGCCTCACCTTCCCTTCCACTCCTGCTCTACAGCACCGTGTGGCAGAAGTAATACTGTACCACAACATCTGTGTGCTACCCTGAAAGTAAAGCAGACAGAGGTAGCAACAGCGCGTGAGGCCCTGCATTGACAGAGAATGGAAAATGTTTGAAAATTAATGAAAATGAGCGCTTGTAGATCACTGTACTCTTTGCCATACGGGGAGAAAAACTACCAAAACTCCTCACAGACCCCAAATTTACCCCAAGTGTGTGAATATAACATGCCAGGTGAGATCTGAGCCCGAGAGATTTGTCACTTGGGATGTCAGCATACACTGTTGTGGCAATTAGCTGTGGTAAGTGTAGCAGCTCAAAGGAAGGCAAAGAAACTGGAAGCCAGTTTGTGTCATCAAAGGGAGAATAATTCACTCCATGTCCCTGCAGACATTCTGCAGGAATGTTGCTTTTGCACATGGGTTTAACTGCAGTCTAAATAGTGAAAGAAATGGGTTACAGCCGAGCTCCTTTCACATGGTAGTGTTCTAAGAGCTGAAAACTATGTTGCATTAATAGTATCTAGAATGAGAACTACAAATATATATAAAACATGGTTAGGCATTTGTACTGTCTCACAAAGTCCAGTATGTAAACATTTCTGAATTAATGAGATGCCCTTCTTACTATTTCACCATATGCCCAGACAGGCCTATTCTGCTTTGGCATCTGAATACCTTATGCAATAAGCATGTCATAAGCTTTGGAAGTTTTGGCCACAAGCACATCTGTTTATCAGTTTCGGTGGCTGCAGCAGAAAAATTATAAAGCTAGCTACTTAACAGCAAATTGAACTACAACAAGTTTAGGTCAACAAAAACAGACTAGAATTTGAGTACGAAAAGTTTTTAATGAAAATGATGAAGTAGGACCAAGCCGTTACACATTAAATACAAAAGCACTGGAATCAAATCATTATTCTGAAACTAAAAGTAACACTGCTTTTCATTCTGTCATGGAGGAAGCACCAGAAATCTGAATTTCAAAGCCTTCTGTTACAGTCTTTAATTTCTAACTTTGGGATCAATGTTACTTCATTCAAAAATTCATTCCATGAATTGACCAACCTGCAGCTTAGATAGCTGCCTTATCTGAAAGGCAACGCCAAGTTTCATTGTAAGCTGCCTTCTCATTTCTAGGTTGTCTTCTCAAAGATAACAAAATTTAATTGTAATTACGGAATCACGGAATTTTCAGAGTTGGAAGGGACCTCAAGAGATTATCTAGTCCAACTCCCCTGCTGACGCAGGAATGCCTAGAGCACATTACTCAGGACTGCATCCAGACAGGTTTTGAAAATCTCCAGAGAAGGGGACTCCACAACCTCACTGGGCAGCCTGTTCCAGTGCTCTGTCACCCTCACCGTAAAGAAGTTTTTTCTTGTGTTTGAATGGAACTTCCTATGTTCCAACTTGTGCCCGTTGCTCCTCGTCCTGTCACTGGGAGCCACTGAAAAGAGTCTGCCTCCATCCTCCTTCAACTCACCCTTTAGATACTTATAAGCAAGAATAAGGTCTCCCCTCAGCCTTCTTTTCTCCAGGCTAAAGAGTCCCAGCTCTCTCAGCCTTTCCTCATAAGGGAGATGCTCCAATCCCCCAGTCATCTTCGTTGCCCTACGCTGGACTCTCTGCAGAAGTTCCCTGTCCTGCTTGAGCTGGGGAGCCCAGAACTGGACACCGTATTCCAGTTGTGGCCTCACCAGTGCCGAGTAGAGGGAGAGGATGACCTCCCTTGACCTACTGGCCACACTCTTCCCTATGCAGCCCTGGATTCCATTGGCCTTCCTGGTGAAATTCTCTAAACAGCTCTGAGACCGTGGGGCTCAAGTGATAGAAGTGTTTGCATTAGCTTGCAAATAGCTGTTTACATTTAGTTGCAGCACAGATCACTTCCCAGACAATTACTTTGCACTCCCAATGGCAAATTAAAGGCCACAATGTTCTTTTTTCCTTGTAGTTAGTCAAATTTATGCATAACTTAATGCAGATACCACCTTTATCCTATCTCTAAACCTTCATTTGGAAAACTTTCAAGTAAACTTTTATTAGTGGTTCTAATAACTAGTGAATGATAGGCAAGTAACAGTTGTTTTATGTTGTAAAACACCAAGGGATAAGCCAGCAGATGGAAATACAAGTTACTACTTAACATACTCTGAGAGCTTGTGAACTGGAATTGAACAGAGTGCTGAAATTGGTACTACCTTGCAAGTTTCTCAGTAGTATTGGGGAGCAGGCTGAGTAAATTATAATGTATTTCCTAAATTTTCTTTAACACGTATTATTAAACAGGAAAAATACTGGTTATATTCAAATCTGTGGGATCTTTGCGTTGATTTTAATTGGATCAAGAGTGCAGCAGGGGAGAGGTCCCTGAACTTCATGCAGTTCTCTTGCTAACGTCTTATTTGCACAGTGTGTTCTTGTTCTGTATTGGGTAAAATAAAATTACTTGGTTTTATGTCTGTAGTTTCAGCTCCATTGTGATCCTGCAAAACTCTGGACATCATATTTATTCTCTTCTAGGTCACAACCACCAGCCAACTACAAGACTGTCACAATGAGTTTTGTTGAATATGGAGATATAATAAAGGATGGTGACACAGCTATTGTGTTCTTGGGCCATGACTCCATGTTTCCTGTGAAAGTCCAGCATGGCAGTGTAACTCAGACTAAGTATGGGGTCATCAGGCATTCCACAGACCTCATAGGGAAGAAGTATGGCTCCAAAGTGACCTGCAGTAAAGGAGGATGGGTGTTTATTCTTCATCCCACTCCAGAACTGTGGACCATGAATCTTCCACACAGGACGCAGATTCTGTATTCCACTGACATCTCTATAATCACCATGATGTTAGAACTGAAGCCAGGCTCCATAGTATGCGAATCAGGTAATAATTAATATGTTGAAATCCTTTATTAAGAACTAACACCAGCACTTTCATGAAAAAACAGGCTTATCTTGACATTTTGCAAAAAGTCTCTTTTTTTTTTTCCATTGTGTTAATTTTCCCAGTTTACATATTGAGTAGTTCTGTTTCATTTGCACGTGTTATCAGCTGCTCTTTCTTCAGCAAGTGATGTTACCTCAGTATGCCGGCCTCATGTACTGGTATACCTTTGAGTATGTGTTTGATTAATTCATCTTCTTAAATATATAAACATTTTTCCTTCCCTTTTCTGAAACTGTTGTTAAGTACGTCAAAAATATTTTTAAATACATGATTTGAATCAAAATTCGTGCTTTGAATTTGCAGTTTCAGAGAACATAGTTGAGATAACGCAGTGAAAAGACTCTGATGATAAGATGTTGAACTAATAAGGAAAATAAATTGGCAGTATTTATATAATGTGATCCCATGTAAGTACATATATTTCATCTTTCTCTTCCAATGTGTGATCCACTTGTAGCACTGCAGCTGCATGCAATGTCATGGTAGCTGTATAATACAATGTATGATGTGTTCATCACAGGGCTGTGTTTTGTTTCTAAACTTGGTTTAATTTATTACAGCTTCCATGATTTTACTTAATTTGCAAATAAGGAGTGAAATTTTATATTAATAGATATTCTCCTGGTTAGATACAGTTTATAATAATGCCTTCATGACTTTATTACTGCAGGCAGTATGAGGCTGGCTTGATTTGATTGCATCTCTGTAGTTCGGAAAAATAGGAACTGAGGTAGTTTGTCCTTTTTTTTTTCTGGCTGTTTCCTTTGAGTCTTTTTATGAAGCGGCTTCATACACTTCCCTCTCAAGCATAGATGTGGCAAAGGATCAGCATGACGGTGTTGTGATGCACTGTATTTTCTTGGATTTAACATCTCCTCTGCCCACCCAAGCATAATTTTGGGCAGCTTTTTAGGCATAATGACCACTTTCCAACACAACTGGAATGCCACTTGTCTCTGCATCCAGTTGCACTGATTAAGAAACAGGTGATATATGGAGCTGGTTGCTGCATAGCAGCACTTGAAACAGGCAAAGCCATATGCAGAAACTTCTGCTACTGCTAAAATGGTTTGATCCTATGAGTTTATAATTTGATTTGTAGGGCATCAGGCATTTTTAGGTTTGTCATGGGAAGAGCCATACTGTTCATTGGGCAGCTCTTCACCTCTTCCCCTCCCTGCAATGTTTAGACAGGATGGGAAGAATAAACACAGCAAATTATTCAGGGTAGGGAGATTTGAATTGCTCCATGTCCTGCCTCACTTGGAATATGTGAATGTTGAAGTACAGAGCTGCACGTAAAATGTTTTCAGTAATGTCAAAGGTACCTAGAGAGGATGAAAAAGTTTCAAAGCTCATTTATCTACACAGCTAAGAAATGGAAACACTTGATGAAGTAACCTATCCAGATACCAAAAAATGTTATGAGTCAAAAGTCATAGCCACAAACAATCCTTTTTGGTAATAGGAAACTGTCCCCAGGTTTATTTTAATGCCTCTGCTGTCGAAGTATTAGAACTTCATCTTTCCAGGAAAAGTGAACAGGCTTACTGCTATAGTTGTGCTTGTATTGCTTGAAGGATTCACTGTTCACAAAGAAACAAAGAAAGAGTATCGCATCAAATTTATCTGGTTAACCTTGAAGTAACAGACCTTACTGCAAATTGCTTGCAACTGACCAGAAGTGGTGATTTGAATTAAAAATTTTACAGGTATTGACAACTGGAGCCTCCAGTGTGATGATGTAACCTACTTTGGTGCATCCTAAATTAGGCAGTATTCAGTGATCCAAAATCATTAGTTCTAGATTAACCTTGTGTGGCCTAGACGGAACCAGCCCAATGGCGATTAATAGAAACAAGACAGGAAATCTGGTCTAGTAATGACATTTGAGTCTGTTTCCTGCTGCTGCTGGGTTTAGATGTATTTTGAGCATTAATTAGCATGGAGGCCTGTCTCTTTTATTATTTGAAATTGAACATAGTTGCTGTACAGACTGGCAAAGTGGCCACTGTAAAGAGGCCAGGCTCTTTTCCTCGTCTTACTAATTAGGCCATGGAAGAGTGCCCTGCATTTACCCAGTGTAAGCAAGCAGGATTAGTCTCCACAACGGTATGAAGAAAGGATCGAAAAAGTAAGATGAAATACCTTCTGTGTCGTGTTGTAATGCTGTGAATACGGGTATAAATGATCTTTTATGTGTGATTATAAAGATTCAGTAGAATAACCAGAAGGCTTAATTTTCTATCACTTGAATTATGCAGTTTAAATTGATTAGTCATGATTTTTCATAAATGACATAAACATATTAATACAGTTTTTACTATTTTTAATCATCTTAATAAATACATAAAGAGCAAGCTTGTCAGCAGTGCTGATGATCCAAGCATACTCTATTGAGGCTGTAAGGGTACTCAGCATCTGCCTGATGTTTCATGACAGAGGTGTAGGGATATGATCTTTTTCTGTGTCCTGCTAATTTCTAGTTTATAAAGGTATGGTGAGATTTAAAAACTGTTAGCACCATTACTGGAGCTAAGATCTCTTGAAAGCATTGGTCCCTGGCCTGAGGAATTCCCCACTCTTTCCAGAATTAAAGGTTACTTGAGATAGCTGCTAAAATATCTGCTGTGGGTGGCCTGATAGTGTGAAACTTTAATTCTCATCAGGTATCTCTGACCCCATTTGCATTCACTGCATGTGCAGCCACTGTCTGGATAAAGGAATAAGATCAATTTTTTTGTGTGTGTGTTGCCACACTCTCCAAAACTAATCTTGATGTCAACTTCCCAGGCAAGGCTATTTTCAGTCCAGTGATTACAGCTGCCTGTAGTATGACAACTCCATTTGACAACAGATTTTGAGGTTTTTACATTTATTTTTATACTACACAGGAACCAATATGAAACCTTTCGAATATTTTTTCCAAACAAAAGTGTGTGGAATCCTGTTGTTTGTTTGTTTTTCTTTCCAGTCCCCAGTATTAAGGCTTTTTTACTGTCCTCTCTCCCTGGTGAGACCTAAACAAGTGTCTGTCCTAACCCACAGAATTACTCAGGGAATGCAGTACAGCACTGTGAAACCTCATTTAATCTGATAAATCTCAGAAATATTTTGGCTTCGATGGAGCATAGTATTTAGACAAAATGTAATTTAGTCAAAAGTATTCTAACCACCATCCCAGTGATCCTTCAGCATTCAGCAAAATCAGACTCACATGAGCAAAAATGTTAATTGCATTTTTTGTTTCCCTTCAGCTAAATCCCAAATTAAAAATTGCTAAACCCTGTTCATTGCCACACAGCAATGAGTTTCTAAGCCCACAGACTGGATTTCTGAAGACTGAGAACAGTATTGTGGGTCCTCATGGTTTCTTTGTGGAGGAGTAACGAGAGCTGCCAGCCAGCCTTACACTAGAGCTTCTCAAAAACAATTATGAAATTTTCAAACTCACAGCTTGGGTATAGATTTTGTTAAGAGTACACTCATAAAAAATTCATGAGAACTTAATGATTAATGGATACTTAATAAATGATTAATAGTTTATTGTGGAATCCCAGCAAGTCAGCTGTATGCATATGAGTCTTCTGAAGTGCTTACAGACTTCTTGACAAATACTGTTCATATCTTTACAATTTTTGTGGCTTAAGTATATGTAAACTGTTTGTACCTCTATCTTTAGCGTAAAGTACAGACCAGAGTTTTTAAGTATTAATTTGATTTTGGAACGTGCTCATACTAATTAAGTCTATGTTTTGTAATGTCTCCCTTATCTACCTCTTAACAGCTGTCAGGTTAGAGTTAGAGAAGAATTCAAAAACCCAATCCTTGTATAGCATCTTTTGAAGTATAAGAAAGGCCTCATCAATACAGATGTCAGAGAGCATAGTATACTCTTGACATACCAAAGAACTGAACCAAAACTGTGGCCACCTGAGGCGTCACTCTAATTTATTGACTTGTGGCTGACCTGCAGCTGATGAGGAATGCTGTTCATACCCTACAGCATTTGTTTCCAGACTTTCTGGACTCACTTTCATCTTATCATTTCACTTGACCACCAAGCGCATTTCTCACGCAGCTCTGAACTTAACGATATAATATTCGTTCTGCAGAAGATCCCTCCCTGAAGAACTCAGGAAATTTTCTAAGGAAAAATTCAGTCTTTACATTCCCATTCTTTCTGTAGGCAGTGCGCGCCTTAGAAACTTCCCTACTATCCTTCCCCCAACTCCTAAATCTGGTCAGGGAGCAGTGTCCCTTTCCGACCTCCAGCCTGCTGCCTAAAATGCCTATTTTGGCATGGTGTCCACAACAGATAGGCAGGAGAAAGAGTGAATCTTCTGTAAAGGGAACTACTTGGTTTGCTGTTTCCTCTTTCAGTTGCCAGCTCATCTCCTTGAAACTCTTTCCCTCCCTCTCCTCCTCCCTCTCTTTGTCGCTGCTCTTTCTGTGTCTCACCTCTGCCACCACGATTTGTGCCCTTGACTATCTTCACAGTAAGATATTTGGGTTGGTTTCCATCAGATGCTTAATATCTCTTCATATATTTGCTAAAAATCATTGATGATTGTCCAGCTACATAATCTTGTCATGTACAGTGAGCAGTTCAATGTTTCTTGACAGATATTAGCTGTGGAGTTGTTAGCTCTGTCTAAAGATTAATTTTCCTTTGGTTTTGAGGCTCCTTCCGTTCTCATGGCTGACTCATGACCTGTTTTATTATTTGCTAGGTCTAAGTGGCGTAGCTAGGAGACAAATACAGCAACACTGTCATTGTTTTGTTGTGTTTACTCATTTTAGAATATCTTAGGTAGCCAAATTTTGCATCAGAAACTTCAGTTCTGTTAAAATGTTGCTAGATATTGTAGAGACCCAGTATCAAATAATACTCTACGTACTTTTCACTTTTCCTGTTTCCAAACAATATGAACCTATGTATACACTTAAGAGCTTCTTCAGCTTTATTCCAAAATGCTTTTACTTATGCACAGCTGTAAACATCTATAGGTCCTAAATCACAATTTGTAGTTCATTTTTTGAAAAGAAGCACCCATGAGAGAAAGTTTTAGGGAAGACAAACCAAGCGATAGCCTGCAATGAGGAAATGTAGTGGAACACATAATCAGGTCACTTATGTTTATAGCATGGGTGGGATTCCAGGAGGTTAGACAAATACCCTTTGCAGTAAGAAAACCAGACTAAACAGAAAACTGTAAAAATGTACTCTCCAGTTATCAGTCAAGTACTATGCTAGATGCTGTGGTAACACTCTTTGTTTCTCTTGACAGTGTTCTGATGTGTATCTATACCGTGTTGAAATAACACGTTATTTTTGAACAGCTCAGATGTTGTCCACTGCAGCTTTGAAAAGGTGAGAAACGATCTTAGCATGGAAATTGTCTCAAGATGGCTGAGGTGTGTGGAGGCTTCTCTGTGGAAAACCTGTCACTTGAGTAAGCAGAGAGTGAGAAGTACAGATCTGTTTGAGGTCAGGGGAATGATCGAGGAGTTCATCTGATCAATACTTTCTTGTCTACAAATCAGAAGGAAGTATTAGTAGGTGCTGAGCTACAGTGTTTCATCTAGGTGTCTACTTGTTAGGATTGAAATCCTTCTAAAACTGCAGTGCTTTCCTTGTCTTGGGAGAGGGCAGAAACACTCCTCTGAGCTTAGATGTATCAGAGAAGAATGGAGTGTGCTTGAGCCCAAGAAGGGCTTCATCGCTCTGCAGGTCCATTAGCCACCTAACTCATGTGGTTTTAACACAGGATCTTAATTCATGCCTTTGAACTGAGGTGGACCACTTTCCTAGTCTACATGCTGATCCCCTACACAATGCCTCCTCCTCAGATTCTGAGCTTTCAGTATGGCATATTGGGGACCCTGTGGTGTGTCCTTAAATTCCTGCAATGCAGATGTCTGCTTTTTGACTAAGATGTTTAAGATCACAGAATAGTCAGTCTAAAAGAGCATCGTATTTTCCAAAGGCATGAGCAATGACCTAAGTGCTCACCTAAGTGAGTTCTGAAACAGCATCTGTGGTGTTAAGAATGTCTTCACTACAGTTTGAATTATCATCGTTTTACCTCTTCTGTAGAGTCCATTCATGATTAATATGCTCTAGTTAAATGGGCATTGTCCTGTGGTAGAGAGCAAACAGTTTCTAAGGCTGTTTATAGTGGAAGCTGTCACAAAGGCAAATATCCTGCTGTAGAAATTATAAACTGTATTTGTTCTAGAAATTGTCTTAACTTCTGCTTTCTAGGCCAAATCAGGAACATAGGCATTTTACTGTACCTATATGAGAATGAAAATATATTGAAGTCCATCCAGTTCTTAACTTGCCTCTTCTGATACAATATGTTAATTTGGGGCATTCAGGTTTTTGGTTCATTTGTATGCAGGTAATTCAGCTACGATATTTCAGGTTTGATAGCATTCTAGTTCATGTTTCAGTAGAGTTTCTTGCGTTTTGCTGCTTTCCTGACTGATTCTGTATCATGTTAAGGATGCCTTTAATTTCCCAAGGAAATCGGAACCTGAATAGAACTTATTCCAAAATGGTGCCTAAGACTCTTTGAGTCACATTTTGTTGAATTCTGCTTTTTTCAGTAGTGATTTTGAAATAAGGACAGAGAGAAATTGAAAAGGAATAGAGGAGGTGACGGGAGGACTCAAATATTGAATATTGCAGATTTGCAGGGGAGAAAGTGAATATAAACATTCATTTCCCCTTCTACAACATCAGACAAACATAGGGTTGAACCCCTGCCTTCTGTAGACAGTGCTGATTGGGTTTTAGGGGTTGTGTTGAGTATGGACTCATGCTGAACTGCCAGACCCTCGTATTCTTAATGAATCAGACCAAGTGTGCTGAACTACCAGGTGCATGAGAGTTGAGGGTCATCATCATTTCACAGGACTGGATTCAGAATTTGTCATCTTTTCAAGGAGAGATTTTACAATGGTGGGTGATTCATAACCATCTTGTTCTTTGTTTCCTGCAGTTTTGAGAGTGTTGTCACGGAGAAGGCAGGCAGGATTTTCAGAAATACTCTCATTAATGATGTTCGTGTGATAGAATTTGATATGTTAAAATGTGATACATATGTATTATTCTCATGTTTGCGGTAGCCAGTCAACAATAAATAATTCCTGGCAACCTTGTTTAGTGAAAGCTCAGTCTGTAATAACGCCTGCAAGTGGTGACTTCCAAGATCCTGGTTTTCGTTCAGTGTTTGGCTTGGAGTATTTGTGAATAAAAAAAGAGTACCAGAAAAGATGCCAAAAAATCTTAATGGGTTTTCCTGGGAAGGAGACAAACAGTATCTTCTGTGGTGTTTTTAAGAGCAGATTTAAAAGCAGAGTGATTAAAAATGTAAAAGAATATGAACAAGGAAACTGGATACATGCACAAGCTGCCTCTCTCTTCTGCTTACAGCCCAGCTGTGCTGACAGGCCTTCTGTTCACTCCTTTAGATTAGCAGAGAAAGATGCAGAAACTGTGCAGCATTACCCATTTGAGAGGTAAAATAATTAAATTCTGTCGGTTTGCAAAAGTTCTCAGTTGTGCAATCCTGCCTTTCTGGCATGAAATATAAAGGCAGAATTTCAGTCATTTTTAGCATGCTGTGAACAATAGTTCCCTGCTCCTGTCATTAAAAAAAAAAAAATTCAATGAAATGCTGTTTCTGTGCTATGCACATATATCATTGAGTTTTTACAACCACATGGCTACTGTGCTACCATTACTCCTTTTGACCAGGGAAAAGTTTGTGTTGACATTTAGAGCCTACAGGTGCCATGACCAGGTAGTTTTTCATGTGTGCACATGTAAGTGTCTTTTGCCTTTATTTTAATACTGGCATGAATACATGGACTTTGAATAAATGCGTGTCATAGTTTCTCTTGTCCCTTGGACTTCTCTGAGGCCAGTGCTAAAATCTGTAGGTCCTCCCTCCCCATCTAATCTGCCCCATTAAAGCTGGGGGGAGGGTGCTAGTCTGCCCATTGGGGTCAGAGCCCTCCCAGAGGGAAGCAGAGGAGCAGTGCTGATTCTGCAGTGCGGTCGGTTGAACTGGTGGCCAACATGGGCCCTGAGCTCTGTTTACAGTCTGAATGGCTCCCCTTTCAGAGCTGTCGGATTAAATACGGTGCCACGACAATGTTTCTCCCCTTAATGTGACTAGAGGGCAAGAACCTTAGATCTGTCAGTAAACTGACTTCCTGTACAGTTATGGAAAGTATTGCTCCAATTAACCAGCTGTAGCAGCCCCTGTGCCCCTAATTAATTTCCTTTCTACTGGTTACTGAGTTTTCTTCACCATTGCTGTACATCAGGTTCTCTCCTGTATAAGTTTTTTAAGATTTATGTGAGTTGAAAGAACTTGCTTCAGGCTGAAATTTAGCCTGAATAGGCATTGAAGATAGCTAGAAATAGATTTTCTTTCTACAGGAGAAATGTGTTCCAAGTACAGAATTATAAATCAATAAACACAGATAATTTGGGGTTGCTGTGGGGTTTTGAGTTTGGGGGGTTATTCTGTTAAATGCCACTTGAGTGAGTAATTTGCAATGTGAATTGGTATATGGGTGTTTTCTTCAGTGAAAATGTTGGTTATTAGTCATTCATCTATTTAATATGCCAATGATCATTTAAAGCAAGTTTCCTAAATTATCAAACTAAAACAAGGAATGGTGTCTTAATAGTTAGTCCCTGGTTGTACATGGTAATTGTACTTACATACAATTTCAGGTATGTGATGGATCTCATTAGACTTTGTTAAAATTGTGTAGGTGTGTATGTATGTAAGTCACCTGTGAAATCAGGTCATTTGGTCAGTGTGACTGCGAGGAGCCCAGAGGCCTTAGTTCTGGATAATGTCAGTGGGAGCTGAGGATGGCCAGTGTCTCTTAAGAGGCCTGGGCAAAACGGACTCCGTATCCTGAAGGCCATTTGTTTGCATGGATATCAATAGCATTTTCAAGCACGGATCCTTGCCATCATCTCTTCTTAGTTTTAATGAAGTACAAGGTTTTGAAAATATGTTAAAATTTGCCTTCATCTCTTCACCCTAAAAGAGTCTGTCACTTTGAAAAAAACTCTCTGGTTAATTACCCTGAATTTTTCCTCTCGCGTTTACTTCCTTGTGTTCTCTTGTGGCACTTGTTAGAGCTATAGCTGACCCTTGGCATTATTTTTCTACTCCAGGGAGAGAGGACAGGTCCTGAGTTTGCCAGATATTTAATTAATGCTTTGAAGACCCTGAAGACTGTTTCCTAGGTCATTTAGTCCCCCTGTCCTTGTGAAGGAAAGACTGTTCTCTTTCAGTAGTCTAACCAACAGTTTCTGTTCATTTGGATTTTGAGTAAGTGTCCAAGCAGGAGGACTAATGGAGAAGACCTTTGTTCTAATATTTAGCACTGTCAAAAGGCATTTCATGACCCGTTTTTCTTTTCTAGGTACGGGCAGCGGATCCCTGTCCCACGCTCTCATCAGGACAGTGGCTCCCACAGGGCACCTGTACACGGTGGAGTTCCACCAACAGCGGGCCGAGAAGGCCAGGGAGGAGTTTCGGGAGCATGGGGTGGAGCATCTGGTCACCGTGACCAACCAAGATGTCTGCAAAAATGGGTTTGGTGTCTCAAACATTGCAGATGCCGTGTTCCTAGATATTCCGTCTCCATGGGAAGCCATAGGACACGCAAAGTCAGCGTTAAAAGCTGAAGGTAACTGCACTTATCTCTTTCTGTTCAGGAAGCACTGTGCATGCACACATCTCTGCTTTTGAGCCATATGCTAGATCTGCTCGCTTCCATTGTGTGATCACTGTTCTCAAATGTCAAAGTCTCTAGGCATTTGTAAGGCTGAAAAACCTTCAAAAGAGGTCTTCAATTTACAAGGGAAGATTTGAAAGGAGAAGAACAACTTTTTCCTTACAGGCCTGTGCTAGCTGCTACAATTAGCATGGGCAGTTTATAAAAAATCCTTTGAACCTTTGTCAAGTGCATTTTGCTAGATCTGAGGTGTGTGGGAAGCAGCAGTAACAATAAATGCTGAAAGCAAATTTCGTTGGCAATTGACTGGAAAGGTGTTTGTATAAAAGGTGTTCAGACGCACTTCACATCAATCATTGCAGATTTGGACTTATTTAACAGAGCACTCCATCAGTAATGTTAAGGAAAATGTGGTTATACTTAAATATGCTTGCCGTTTCTGCCTTCAATCTCTGCTGTTGGAGCTAATGAGAAGTTTGCCATTGGTTGCAGTGGGAATGGGACATAAAGGCTGTTCTAGCTTATGCCAGTTATTCTAGGATTGTGACAGCAAGCGAGAACTGCTGTTGAGTTATTATATGGATTTCATCAGTTTATTATAAATCTTTTCCCTATTGAAAACTAAGCTTCAGTGAATAAATTATTCTTTTATCCTGAAGTAAGTTTCCCCCTAGTTAATGTTACACTAGTGTAACTGTACTAGTGTGGATCTGAAATAACTTGTGCCAGATCACTTCCATCTACAAAAGTGACTTTTCTAATCAAGAGAGCGTGGAGTGCTGAACAATGCCCATGCTGGGACATGAGTTTAGTAAAACTTGATTATGTTCCAAGGCCCAGTTCTTTGTTAAAATATATAATCACAGGCTTGACTTTAAGTGAATTGCTAGGTCTTCTTGAAATCACAGGATTTAAGCTTGTTCTTAAAGGTCACTGAATGTGCATTACCTTGCTCAGTCAGGACCGACCCAGCTGTTAGGCCACCTCAGCTAGTACTGAAAATTTTCTAGAAAGGTTTCTGATACCAGTGTAATACATGCTTTCTTTAAAAAGTGAATAAATAGAGACTTGTTAGCACTCTGTACCTGCAAGGGTTACAGCTCAATGTGTAGCTGCTTTCCAGTGTGTCCTGGGAAAAAAAAAAAATTCATTGCACTGTACGGTGCCCTTCCCATGCTCAAATTATCTAATCTAGTGAGCACAACACTCAGCTGACTTCCCAGCTTAGAAGGCGCTGCATTGCGCAGTCCAATTTGAATTATTTAAGTGGTGCATGTTTAGAATACTAAGCAGAGCTGCTTAAACAGTTCCAAGTTTTGAATCCTTGTCTCACTCCAGCATTTGAAATCCTAGAAAAGGTATTATAGTCCCAAACTGGCCATACCATCTGGCTATACTTGTCTGTGCTATGCTACAACGTTACATCTGCTTAGGCAATATAAATAATACTTTAAAATCCCACATTTCTATGTTCATGAAGTGGCATCATGCACTTTATGTACCAGTCAAAAGGTGAAGCTGCTGATCCTTGCTGCAGTTTTTGCTGCAAACAGCCACCACTGTCTGAGATCTGATATTGGCTCATCTTTTGGGTTTCATAGTACCTGACTGAGCTGGGGGCATCTTTTTTATTTTGCATATAAACTAAAGCTGTTTTTCATATAAAATATAATTGATTGCAGTAGTAATAAGTACAAACTTACGTACATTTCTGTTTTATTCCAAGTCACGTGGGTAGTTCTGTTGTGTTTTTTTTTTACTGCTGTAAAATCTAAAATATGATAGAAGGGTATCTGTAAGCGCTTCCCTTTCCCTACTGCAGGCGGATAATTTTATAGTGCTCCTTTGTTTTGTTTTCAAATAGCTAAAGCTCTTCCACAGTGAGAACAGTCTGTGCACACACTGCTGTTGTTCAGTGCCATTCCAAGCAGTAGTACAGTGATAAAGCATAACTGGAGAAAATTAGTTGTTACACTCCTTTCCCTCCACACCCTCTCTCTCACATCTGGACAGGGTCACATTCGAACCACTCACACTGTGGGTTTTATTGTGATGTACCATGCAAATATCACAGCTGTACTGCCAGATAGTGGTAGTTTATTCCCTAAAGTCTTAAGGTACTTTGAATGAAATAAGAGCTAAGCGAATTGAATATATAGCATCAGCTAGCCTCCTCTTTAAAACCACAGTATTCATTATAGAGTGTTCAGCTGAGACAGTATGTAAGAGAGAGTTCTTAACCTTAACAAAATGTTATCAAATCAGTGTTTTCTCTCCTACTTAAGCTCAAGATCCTGAATAGTTGCAGCTCCTAGTGGGCTGAGTGTTAATGATCCTGTTTACAGAGTACATTTATCACTCACGTTATGCCTTGCAGTATGCTGTAAATACACTACTTACGAGTAGCTTGGCCTCCCATTTAAAACACTGCCAGCCTCTGAAGAGCTAGAAGAATAAAATGGCACAGTAGGTTTGTGACTAGAAGGTTCTTGTTCTCTGGTGATGTGCTCTGCCAACGTTCAGACTTGCATCTCAGCTGCATCCTTCTGTGCTAATTTCACCAGTCACACTTTCAGCAGAAATGCTGCTTGTGATATCTCTCAGGCACTGCTGCACTGCAGAACTTGCTTTCATGTCCAGACCTGCACTGTTTTTCTTTTGCAGCATCTGCTGATTAATGCTTTTCTATAGTCATAGCTGCTGTTACCAATATCTGACCTTGGTGGTTTTTGCAAAGTTGCTGTTAACACCTTCAGGCTAAATTTTTTAAAATTAAGAAAATGAAAAAATTGTGAGGTAACAAAAATGTCCTCAATATTCTGCAGTTCTTAAATGCCCTGAAACTTTTGACTCAACAGTCATCTCACAGCTGAATACTGTAGTGCTTTGAATATAATTCTGCACCCACCTACTCTTATAAATATTGGCTATTTCTTCCAAGGCTGTGGAAGATGAGGCAGAAATCCATTTGTACAATTTTCATACAGATTTTAAATTTTCAGGTAGGGACATGGGAAAATACAGCCGTATATTAGGTTGGATTGCCCTCCTGCATTATAAATTGGTCCTTGATGTTGTTTAAATTAACAGTCTGAGTCATTATATTATTAAAACCACCCCTCTTTTATTTCCTTTCTTTTAAAGATTAATTTCCTCTTAAATTCAGACTTGCTACTCCCTCCGGAGCATCGTAAAGCCCCTAAATTAGGAGTTTGTCAAATTGTGATCCTTGAGATATCACCTGAATCGGGTAACATGGTGCTGTTGGGTCTTCCCCCAAAACTCTGCAGGGAAAGTTCGCTCTGAACATCTCCCTGTTTGGGCCTCTGCATTTCCTGCCATCACAGAAGCCCTTCAGCAGTACTCTGCTCTTTGTTGTAGTAGTTGGTTTTCATTTCCCAAGTCTTGTCTTTGTTTCATTTGTACATAATGAACTTAAAATAGGTCTTGTCTGTATTTTTTCCCCTTAGCATAGCCATTGATTGTTGTCCTAACCTGCCAGGTTTGGTTATTACAGGTGGTTTATAAGAGAATAAATAATATCTTATCCTCCCAGTAGCCTGTGGTGCAGGTAAGGCATTGCCTGGTTTAGCTAGTTTCAGTTTTCATTTGGGCTTGCCTCGTCTGAGCTTTCAGGGAATACCACGTCCATGTAGAAAGTCTCACTGGCTATTTTTCTTGAGCCCCAGAGGTTATTCAGCGTCCCATTTTTAAACCACCCAGGTGTGGCTTTGAGAAGCAGCTGAAATCCCTGGCCACAACTCTCAGCCCTGTGGTATCTGGGTAGGGAGTACCCCAGGCTGAATCACACTGAGAAGAGGGCAGTGACATCAAGGCTGGTGTTTGGGCTCGGGCTACCTCAGGAACGCACAGGGAATGTGTTAGGGCAGGAAGTGGAGCCTGACTGTCGTCCTCCACCCATGCAGGTGGTACTCAAGTTGGTGTCAAGGCTTCTTATGTCCCCAGGAGATTGTTTTGGAATAAATAGATGAAGCAATAAGTGTTTGCTAAAATGTCAGCACCAGCCTTTGCTAGTGTGGTACCTGCTTTGATTTGAAGGACAATTAACTCAAGGTGAGGTTAGAGATCCACAAACTAACTTTAAATTGAAGCATACCCTCTCAGCATTGAGGGGCCATGTGGTCTACTGCAAAGCTGCCCCACTAGGATCTAAGACCGGGTGCTAATCCACAAAGCAGCTTCATCTGGTTCCCAAGCACTGGCTGTTTGCTGAGCCAGCCCCAGTAGTTGTATCTCGTTTGAGGGCATTAACCTAGCTTTGGTCTGTCAGGGCTTGGTAGGTCAGGTGGACACGATGAGCCTGGCCTGAAGTAAAAGGGATTCTGTCATGTGTCAAGAGTCAAGTAGAAGTATTCCTGCATTGTAATCCGTGCTGTGGAATGCTGGTCAAAGCTACTGGCTGTTACATAGTTTGTAGGACATAGTTTGGGATGAAAGGATCCTTAAAGGAAGTTGTTAGGTTTTCTTCCCCAATTTGGAGCCACCTGATTTTTTAATTTCCTTGTTGCATGCTTTTGCGAGCCCATAGGAGTGCGCAGGAATAAATCCTTTTGAAGGATGCACCTACAAATGCAGAAAATCACATCAAGCTCCTATTAATGAGCTGGCAAGTGATTTGGAGAAAATTTTCTTTTTTGAATCAAGAAACATCCTTTCATTTCTTCCAACAGCTGAATCCTCTAATTTCACTTGTCAGGGAAGCTACATCAAATCGCCCACGAGCACACTCACTTAAAGGACGTTCTGTCCCCTTTTACAGAGGCAATATTTTTAGTGTCCTACTAGCACAGAGTAAATGCCACGGTGATGCTGCTCAGTGACTCTCCTGCCTCGCCCCTGCATAATGATAATGCCTATGCGATTTTTTTCTTCCATGAGATCTTTGTAATGTAATCTTCCAATCATGACAATGCACAGAAGTTCCAAAACCCAGAGCTGTGTTCTTTTACCAGAGATAAAAATGCTGTGTTGTATTCTTTACATCAAAGAATAATTTCTAAAATTACAGGCCCTTTTCCTTGGAACTTAGTGGTGCTGCACTACATGTGTTCTTTTTGCATCTTCTGAATAATAGTGGGATGATGAAAAAACCTGTCAGAGCACTTGTGACACATACCATAACCTACAGAAGTGAGAGCACAGAACTTGGACACATTTTCTGTATTGTAAGCATGCACTGGAGTCCTTGTCAACTGGGTAGCACTGCCAAATTTTCCATACTTGAAACCTAATGCAGTTATTAGCTAAATAGAACTGGTAGAGGTGTTAGTCCTTGCTCAGACAAACTAGAAAACAAAATTGTTTGTCGAGGTTGCACAGGAAAGTACCAGGAACTGTTCTTGAAGGAGGAGCAACTTTCAGGCACTGACCTCTTGTAAAGATGCAAGGGTGTGTCCCTTGATTACCAATTAGATACTGTCTGTTAAAATGTACAGTGCTGTGTGGATGCAAATCTTCTCTTTTATTTCCCCCTTCCCTTAAGCTCTCTTCTCTAATCATTCCAGTCGGAATTGTACTTCAATTTTCATATCCTCTCGACCCTGTTGCTGGTTACAATGACTGTCAGGACTGCGTGGGCTTGTTCCAGCCTACGGGTTCGGGAGATTTAACCTCTCTATTAAATGTTTCAAACTAACTCACTCCCTGTAAAATTAAAGGTAGAAAAAAAAAAATTAAGTCTTTCATACAGTCTCATTATTCTCTTATCCTCAACTGTAGCACTTGTCAGATGCATTATACATGAATAAACACTTTTTTAGACAGCTCTTCAGATCAAAAAGCTCACACAGCTTCCCAATGTGAACAGGATTAATCTCAGATAATTACTATATCAATTTATGATGACACACAGATCTCATTAACCAAATTTAGGATCGGTAGCTTTCCTAAAAGGAGAGCTCTGAAAGAACACAAACTCAGTTTGTACTAAAAAGTTTCCGTTCAGTTGCTTTCACTGCTCTCTGGCCTAGTCCACCCCTTTGTGATCCACAGACAGAGCAGTGTGCCCCAGCACGCAGAGAGAGGGAGGGAGTACATGTCTTTTCTTCATTCACTAAGGAATCCTTGGCATGGCAAGACAAAGCAATGCATATTCAAGTCCTTTAAGCCCTAAATGCCTCTTGATGTCTAAAGGACAAGAGGGCTCTTAGAGAATCTGAGAATTGTGAATGCTGAAATCTAGATTTATATCTGGTGATTGTGACAGAAAGGGTGTCGCCTAGCTGGTAATCCGGTGCGGGTGCAGAGGGCAGCCCGCAGTGTAGAGAATTCAGAAGCATCTGGTCTGTGAAAAGTAATGGCAGCTCTGCTCCTAGAACAGAAGAGCATGTCCTTCTGAGTGCTGGTTTTCTGCTGCTCAGAGTCCACTTTTTTTTGCTGGTCTAAATACACCATGGCAATTGAATCTTCCCAAATCTTTTTATTTTAGACATCCTCTCGCAGTCTGGAACTGCAATTTCATTTTTGCCTTCCAACCTTCTGCTAATTGTAGCTTTCCAATGTTCTCTTAATATCTCCTAAATCAAACAAGTCCAGCGTGTAGGTCAAATCCAGCCTGCCCGATGGTGTGTACAGGAAAAAGCAGAGGAGATCCTTCTCCTACTCGTTAGGGACCATAACGACAGATGCTTGGTGGTTTTGCTTCTAAGCTATTTGTAGCTATATTTATTTGGGAGGGATGTATAATAACAACCAGAACAACAGGTATGAAAGGGAGAAAGTGAAATTGGCAGAACTGCTAAAACCCACTGGATGCTCTCAGTTATATGAAATACCAGCTATTACGCTGTTTTCTCATTCTTCATACCTGAGAAGCTCCCAGCAGTGCAGTAATAAAGTAACATTATTTTTTGCGCTTCCCCTCTGGATATTAGCTATTGCAAGCAAGAGCTTTCTTCCCTACCGAGTGGGTTGAAAGCCCATTTTCTGTAACCCTACTTCCCCAAGCAGTCCGCTTTGCAAGGAGGCAATCTGATAAATCATCACCAAGTTTGGTGTTGACATGCTGTGCTCAGCTGACCGTCCGGAGGCAAAATGAAGGGTGCTCTGCCTTTAATTGAAGGCTTGACAAGAACCGTAGGCGGCTCTGCAACTTGTATGGCAACAGCTGCGTGCAGGCTTCTTAGTTTTTGACTGTAAATCTAGAGCATCTGAATTCAAAAGCCTAAACATATCTTGAAACGCTTGTAGTCAGAATAAATAAGAACAGACTTACTGTAAATGTAAATAGATTTCCCCTTTTTATTGCAATATAACACACCAAAACCAAAAAGCCTGAATGAAATAGTAGTAAGCCTCTGGCCTCTGCAAATTCTTGCTTTGCAGACAAAGACTTATTGTGAACTGACGTTTAGCTAAGTTAAGTTAGACGTTTGTTCAGTTCCCTACACAGTAAGAATATAACATTTTTCTTTATAACCTATGTGCATTATAGTAGCTTTCTAATTGTATCAGAGAAATTTCTTCCCTGAGCTTTTCTCTTTTACATCTACAGACATGGTAGAAGTGTGTTCTGCTTTGGCCGGAAAAGACTAGCTGTCTGATTCAGAATCATTTTGGTAGCCCTGGCCATCCTGATGAACATACAAATCTAATTTCATGGGAGCTAGCGGACTGGGTGTGCAATTATATCGGCATCAACAGAGTTGGTTAATAAAGACACATACCAGCATTAATTTTGCAGGTGATTATTAGATTTGGTTTTTAATTGTCACTCCAGGGACTGACTTGTCCAGGGTACTTTGTTCCGAAGATGCATGATAAGAACCTGTGGCTGTGGAGGCTTCATTTCAGGACTAAAATTAAATCCTACTTAGTGTATGGTGAATTATTGGTCATGGAAAGCGTTCTTCCCCAGTCAGTACCCAGCACATCATTGCTGCACAGTAACTAGAGTGCTAGAGTGACGCTTTCAGACCTGATGCTTTCTTTTTTTAGAGATGTGACTTTAGAAACGAAAAAGGAAAAAAACCGGGAGTTTGAGATAAAGCAGGCTTCATGTAGTCCCAGCATAGCCTCTATTTTTAGCAGGATGCTTTGCTCTCACTTGCATGGGTTCTTTAACTACTTAGACAACTGGTGTTGGAAGGCTTGACTGGATGAGCCTGGGAGAGGACTGGGAAGGAATGCAAATCAGGTCAGCAAGCATTTTCATGTAATTGTAATAAGTAAAACAATAGCTGAAGCTGCATTGCCCAGTGTTCCTTCCCCCAACACAAAAGCTTTTCAGGAAGGGCAGTTGCCTTGTGGGACATTGTGTCCTGGGTGAAAGCACATGTCCTGGCTTTATGGCAGACAGTGTCCTTCTAATTCTTTGATCTGATTTGGCTGTGGCTTTTCAGAGTAAATCTAAATCATTCTGTTCTCAGCTCTTAAGGTGACATTGCAGCACGCAGAAAGTTGTAGGGGGCCTATTAATACTCTGTATTTAGAATCAAAAATCTGAACTGGGCACAGACAAGGAGACAAGTGTTAGTTTGTCACTTAAAAGTCCTATCATAGAGTTTTGAAGCATTTGCTGTAAACCTGCCCAGTGTGATATCCAATAAACTGTAATGCTCAGGAGACATGCGATTCAGCTTGACTAAAAGGGTAAAGCCTTAACAGCAGTCCATCTATGGCCTGGAGAGATTACTTTATTCTGTACACACATACCATCGTTCTCAAATAAACACAGTCGCTTTTGTCAGAGTGTGTGTGCATGCACGCTTATATTCTAACGAAGGCAACTCTGTACAGTGTGTGGAGAATGACTTCTGGCTTTGTGTAGGTGCCAACATCAGTTCGGTGTCTCAGTCCAGAATAGTGGCTAGTGATTCAAAAAGAGTCGCTGCTGTAAAGGGGTCAACTTTAACGGTTTTATTGTGAACAAATGTGGTGCACAACACTGGATTTGGAAGATGAATGAGTTTGCTGTTGCAATTTTTAAAGGGTCTGAAGCGTCTTGTAGAGTCATCCATGTTTGATTTTGTGCTGACATTTTAAACCTGCATAGTTGCCTCATTGAGATTTTCTTGAAGGATGTTTTCACTTTATCTCTATGATAGTAATTCTATGAGCATCTGGGAGAATTTGAAAAAAAGATAAAAAGTGCTTCATTTTGGTTTTTGCCCTCTTTTCCACTACCTGTCTCATTTTGCAGGTGGCCGCATCTGCTCTTTCTCCCCCTGCATTGAACAAGTCCAAAGAACATGCCTAGCGATGGAAGAATATGGTTTTACCGAGATTAACACCTTGGAAATTCTGCTCCGAGTATACAATGTAAGGACAATTAGTTTGCAAATCCCTGACCTTGGAAAAGCAGCTGAGGATAATTCTAGCACTGTTTTTGACAGCAGCAACCCATCAAACCAAGGTAGCCTGTGCACTAATCTGCAGCAAGGAACTGTACAGTTCAAAAGCGGCGTGCCACTCAGGGAGATGGTCGGTCACACTGGATACCTGACCTTTGCCACCAAGAGCCTGTATTAGTACATGTTGAGTTTGTGCAGTTTGGAGTGGTTTGTGTGTTTGTGTATGTTTTCTGTTTTCATGGTTCTTTTTTGTAGGACATCCAAATTTTTACTTGTCAGGGAATACCATATATAGTCAGATTTGGTTGGAATATGCTTTGTTTAAATAGCACACAAGCATTAACCAGAGCAGCATCAAGGGAATGTTGAAACTCTGGAATGGTGCTCCACTTGCCGTCAGAAAGAAGATAAATTAATAGCAAATGGCCATTCACTGGAATGTGCAGAATAAAGATCCCTCTCAATAAGAAAGCAAAACAAACAGTACACTAATGGCAAATAAGTTGGATTTTTTCCTCCTCTTTTCTGAATTACTTTCCCAGGTTTATGTTTTTATATTTTTCTAGCACCACTAGACACTTAAACTTCTATAGTGTCCGTGTTGCTCTTAGGAATGTGAAAGTGCCTACTTGCTTCATTTTAGATACGAAAGTTGCGAGGTCATAGGGTTGCCAGCACGACTGATGACAGAATTAGTGTTTCCTTGGAATGATGTTTGGCTGCACAGAGGATTATTGGCAGTGCTCAGGAACACAACCTCTCACTCCATTCCAGGCTGGCATCTGCAAATCATTGAGATTACACAAAGGTCAAAGAAGTGTGCTAAATGTTGGATTTGGTTTAAAATAGTATATTGTGCTTATCAGTTTATAGTAGAAATTTGGACCTGGATTCATACTATAGTCTTCTGATAGATCATCCACTTTCATAGTTGGTGAATCCACTGTGAAAATTCACTGAACGGCTGGTTAATATTATCTGAGCAGCTCTTTGTAAGCGGTGTGGCTGAGGTTCCGTTTGTTTGGTAGTTTATGTGCATTATGGTGTACTATCTTCCTGCAGTTGAATGACAGATTGCTTTTGGCAGGATTTCTGTCTCCAAATTGGAACAACAATGCAAACTTAGTAAAATCGTCAACCAGCTTTATTAATTTTTCAGACCATTTACTCTTTGGTTTTCCATATAAAGCTGGTGGGTATGATGAACTATTTGAATGCTGGATTAAATTTTGTATTTACAGATTAAAATAATTATGCAAATTTCTGAAGTTCCTTCTTTTTTATTCCTTTTTTTTTTTTTTAAATGAATTCACAGATATTTTTATTCCAGCCACTAGTACTGTCTCAAGCATTTAGCTGTGCCTTGCATTCGGTACCTGAATATATTGATTGCCATGTAAGAAAAGTAACCATTCACAAACTGCTGCCTGAACATTTGAACCTGATATCCCTCCCCCATTCTTGACAAAAATAAACAAAGCTAAGCTTTTAACATGTTATAGCAGAACGCTAATCCATAACGGTTTAAAGAAAGCTCAACCGATCACGACAGCAAAGATAAACTGTTGAGCAGATTAAAGGCAGAGAGCAATTCTGTTGAGCTAAATCAGTTATGTAAGTTGGCCTACAACTGTAGCAGTTCCCCAGAAATTATGTGAAAGTTCTCTTTCTACTGCTGTTCATATCCTCCAGAAAAGCATGCAGTAAATTGTTAACACTGTTTATATGGTTTGGTAGCTGTATTACAGTGACAGGCTTGCATGTGTATGCATATGCACATGTTTGCATGCTGAAACCACTGCCGTAGAAGTAAGCCTAAGGTACTAACACAAACCAGAAGAAAGGATGGGGAAATACAACATTAATGCTACAAGGTTGTTCTTAACTGAGAACAAGGTGATTCTCATTCGCTAACAAGTGGGATCCCCAGTCTTCACCACGGGTAATTCCAGCCCTAGACTTGATTCTTTTCTCCTGACAGACTTTATTTTAAAATAGTGTAACATTTCGACAGGATTAAAGAGGAACGAAGTCATGTTTCTGTCCTGCAAATAGATGTGGAATGGAAATACCGATGCGTCTTTATGGAGCTTGAAACAAGGCTGATGCCTTTTTCCCTACAAAGCCCAATTCAAACCCCCTTGAAACAAACCATTGACTTTGCATGGTCCCATATTGATTTGATCCCTGCTGAGGAAGGGCAAGCATTGCATAAGAGGAGAAGGATTTCATTTCTGTCTTTGCAGTATTAAAAAGGCTTCTGTGTTTTTGTTGCCAATCACAGCCATGGCCAGCAGCACCACACCACTTCCTGCTGTTGCTTTGTTGTCAGGGTCACAAGGAGGATTCCACACTATCCAGAGTGGATGGTACTGTGCTGCCAGAACCCCGCGCTGTTTAATTCTGCTTATGATCACCTGTGTTTTACGTTCTGGCTACATTCTCTGCCAAAAGTGGTAAATCAGGAACATAAGTCTTTCCTGCCACACTGGGGGAATCTGCCCAGGCCGCACTTTCAAAGACTCCTTTCTCTTTTTAATATGTTTTAGTCTTCACTCTGGAATGAAACATCTCTTCTTCCTGCCCTGACACAGTTTGGTCACACGTTGGCAGGCTGCATATTTTCATTGCTGTCGTGCACTTGGATCCCTCAGTTGTTGTGGAAAAGCACCAGTACACAGCTCTGCCCGACCGCCAGGACAGCTTGTCCTGTTGTGCTCCATGCCCTACAAGCTAGCATGGAGAGCAATCTTAGACACCTTGCAACCTCCAAGGCAAACAGTAATGACTAAGAGGAGGCTTGTGAAACACTTGAGAGGTCTGCTGCTGTTCGCTGTTTACCTGTGCTTTAATTAAAGCATTACAGATCTGTATCTCACTGTGGTTGTTTCCTGCTTACCTGTTAGCACAACACTTTTCCTCTGAAGAAGATGTGATCATAAATCCTGCTTGAGAGCCTTAAAGGGATAGAGTAGCAAAAATGCTAGGAACTCACTCTTCTGCTTAATTCCCTGCTCTGTCTTCTCCTTAGGTACTTTGGGATACGTGATGGTGAGGAGATGGTTCTTCCTGGGAAGCGTTCCAGAGATGAGGGTTCTGGTTCACGCTCTCTCCCTTGAGAGTACATCTGTGCTCCATTAGTCCTGGTCAACTCGATGATTGCGGAAGTCATGGTGACCTAGAAAGGAGGGGGGCCCAGAGATGCAGCAAGCCTAGATCTACTTGTAAATACTAGCGCACATCCCAGCAGAGTCTGCATCATTTACGTGGGTGAGTGCACTGGGCAGCCCCTGTGTTCATGCCTTACCAGGTTCCTTCTGGACAGAGACTGGAGAAAACTGTCGCTCCTGGGCTGCAATTCCATGGTGTTCAGTGCTCCCAGCTCGCCTCTGATGCCAGGGGGAGCAGTGCAGGCTCAGAAAAGGAGGGCTGAGAAATGGCTGGATTGCTTGCGCAAATATGAGAGTCACAAGAAGAGCAAAGTGGGAGAGTCAGCGTTGCATAACCATGATGTTACACCAAAGGTACGTGCAGCTGTGACTAGTCAAAGAGACGAAGGGGGTTACTCTAGTACCAGAAAGGACTGTCTGTGTCACCATGAGGGAAAGCATTTACATGCGGCTGGCCTCTTGAGTGCTCCTGAGGAACTATGTTGTTCAGATGCCAAAAGAGGGGAGCCAGATTGTGCTATTTCCTTTCTCCCTACGTGACGGCTTCTGAACTGGAATGAATCGGCATCAGTATCAACACAGAGAACAAATAAACCTTGAATTGTCAAATAAAAATAATCTTCCTCACTGGTAGCCAGCCCTTTACCTGCATATCTCATCCAGGAGCTCTGTGTCCTTTTGCAGGCTGTTCAGGATATGCTGTTCTCCTCTGCCGGAGGGCAACAGCTTTGAATGCTGAGGTTAGCTGGCTGATATGCTGATTGAAATAAATGCAGAAGCCAGCTGGGAACACTGGCCTTTGGGGCATCTCACCGTACCTGGCTGCTCAGGTAGATTGCCCACAACTGCGCTTCCCTTGCCATGGAGCGGTCCCTTCCCATCATCTCTCACCTTCTGCCCTCAAACCCAAAACTAACAGACGCACTGCTGGCATGCACCAGCTCTTCCTGGTGCTCTCAAGGCGACTCAGATTGCACAGCCAGGTTTTTGGCAGAGGCGAGCATTTTCCGCATTTTCCTCTTCTCTTTATTGGCCCGCAAGGCAGGGAGAAGGGCTATTGTTTTGCCACCCCACCAGGACATGCAGCCGCAGAGACTGCAGGTACGGCTGCTGCGAGATGCTGTGATGAGAAGCCGCCTGAGTGCTCCTGACCCTGGGCATCCCTTGGAGAGTGGTGTGCTGCCATGGCAACAGCACAGCATCATTCAAGCTGCTGAAGACCTCAGCCTTAAGTTATTTCGGTGGGGGCTGAGTGGGTTGATGCTAAATATCTTACTCCTTTATAGTTCTTAAGAAGGCGATTTGCATGAATGGTTCCAGTGGGGATGTGGAGAAGCTCTTCCCAGGGGTCCAGATAGCTGCAGAAAATGTGAGAGACCAGGACCAAGTGAATTCAGAGCTACTGCTCCCAGAGGTGCTGGCTGAGCAGTCAAAGCTAGTAAGTAGACGAAGGAGCTTTTCCCATCTTTTTCTGATAGCACTGATACTGATTCAGCACAAAGCCCATGTGCAGGACTAGTTCTAGTCAGCTAGGAGAAACTGTTGCTTTAGCAACCTCCCTTTGTATCGGGCACTGTGCTGGAAGGGGAAGTCTGCAGTGGGATTTTCCTCTTTCTCTCTTCTGTTGCTTTGGGGTGGCAGTAGTCCCCCCTCCTTCCTTGAGTCAAAAGTACATTAGCATTAGTTACCCCTAACACAAGTGTTTGAGACTCGGCGTGGCTGGTCCCTGAGCATGTGGAATGAAAGTTTGTGATGCCAAAATATTCTGAGCCAGAAGTTACTTTATTCCACTTGGGGGGGTGAGGAAGATGGTGAGATTGTAGGCTCTGTGGTACTTTTTACATTGCCCCCCCATGCCCTTAGAAGTTCTCCATAAAGCACTATGTCAGAATAATTAAAAAAAATAAAAATAAAATCAAGAGCCACCTATTCCTAGGAATCGGCTTGATTTGAGAACCAAATCTGCTTGGAGGAAAAAGTGGAAGAAGCTGTAGCAAGGTAGAGAATGATTTCTGGGAGAAGGCCCCTCCTTTCCTGACATTTTGCAGTGAAGAGGCAATTCCCCAGAAGGTTCCAGCCGCTCCCCTTAAAAGCTGTGGATCAGAAATGCTCATTAGTGAGGATGTCGGCGCAGGCAGGCTGTTTCAACAAGGCTTGTAGGCTGGGATCTACAACTGATGGTGTGGGAAGGAGGGAGGGAGAGAAGAGGTTTTTAAAGCGTCTGCAGTCAGCTCAACCTGTTGGATTAGATGTACGTCATGTCACACTGTTGTTACAAGAGTCGCAGTATGGTCTAAATCATCTTAGCAAAATATACAATGTACTTATACATAGTACAGAAAAGAATCACCTGCTTCAATACGTTACTGGGCAAGAGCATGGGACAAGAAAGAGATTTGATTGCCTGTGTTGAAAAATCGGGCTTAATTAAGAAACCAGTTGCAGTTTCTGCACGTTCTCTTGCTGTGTTTTTGTGTCCTCTGTCAGGTAAGTTGGAAATGTTTAAGAAAACAGGTAATACTGGAGTGGAATATATACCCCACAAGCACACAAATCTTCCCAGACAGCAGATTGATTTCCAGTTTTTACCACCCAGTGCTCCCAGGAGGATCCTTCAATGTCAACATTTCCTCATTGATCTTAGCAGCACTTTAAAGAGAGAGGAGATTGCCCTTTTTCAGCAGAGAGAGCAAATAGTCACATGGTTACGGCTGATTACCAGCCTGTGGACACATGTCAGAGCAAGGACAACAGCACTGGACTCCTTAAGGTTTCTTAGATAGGCTATAAATGGGGCTGTATCCCCCCTCAACAGGTTGCTAGCATTACGTCCAGCCCCTATGCATTGCTAGCATTATAGCAACACCAAGAGGCCCAGGTGGGCTAAACACTGCCTACAGAGCCTGTCTCCAAGAGCTCACCAGCTGAGCAAGCCACGGGCAAAATAGATGTGGCGTGACTGGCACACGACCGTATGGCGCGTCAGCTAGCCCAGGGCTTTCTCCCGACCTCAGGAACAGTGCTGCGTCTTGTGCGTTATGCTTCAGAGCATTTTCAGCCTCCAAGGGAATACGCTGGGCTCGATGTTTCCTTCAGACTGAGCAGGCGCCTTTGTACCCGCCAGCTCCTTCTGTACCACTTCTGACGGAGGTACATTAGAAGAGTCAAGGTGCAACATGCGATTCTTCCGCATGATGAATCTCCATGTGAGACATGATTTCTGCTTTGCAAGGAAACAGTTCCTTATTTCTCATGCAGTTTTATGTTGAACCTGCAAACATTTACTCAGGGAGGAGGAAGGGATTTGTAAAATTGTTGTGGAAGGAGACGCAAATACCTGCTGCTGTTGTGAGAGCGTGGTGGTACCTCCATGTTAGGTAGCTGCTGGCTGCCTGAAGAAAGAGCAGGTTTCTCAAAGAAGGTAAAGGGATTTCATGCCCCAGCTCCTATTGACTTTTCCTTCCTCATTTATTTCAGTGGGATATCAGCACAACTGCCTTGATGACCTGGGCCCTGGTTGCATCGGCTTCTTGGGGAATTGTACAGCACCATGCTCATTTTAAAGGCTGATGCATAAGGGGATTGTGTAAGCAAGTGGGAGGGTGGAAAACGGGACCTGACATCCCAGATCTTCCCTCTGCTAGAAGGGTTACAGCTCCTTCCTAAATAAGGGTGCTCTCCTAATGCTAAGCAAGAGTCTCCTCCAAAGCAAAGCTGTTCCTGCTCTCCCATGGCAGCATCTCATTGCCCACGAGTTCTTACAGTACCTGGATGCAAATATAGTTAGATAATGTTCACTATGTCATGACTCATTACCAAATCAGAGCATGCAGCCATATCAATGCTTAATGATTTTCTGAAACTTTAATTCATTTCACTCTGTAGCCATTTTCATTAATTAGCTGGATTAATTTTATACAGATTAAAAATGTAATGTATCTTCAAAGCAGATAAGTGGCATTTTTAAATCTATATTCTATCCCAAGCCTATAAATACATCTGCCTCATAGAAATCAGCTGTTTATGGTTGATCTTACAGCAGAGAGGATGACTCAAAGAGGCTTATGCACTGCATTGTTTTTATAAAAGCTGAAAAAAAAAACCAAATTCCCTGTGAATTAGAAGGATCAATGACTATAGATAGATCCTGTACTTTTCCCCCACCAGATGAAACATGGTACTGGTTTCAGATAGTCTGGATCCAATGCAGTCACCCTAGCAGCAGGTAGTCACATTTTGTTGCACTTTTATAGAATACCAGCCAGCGTTTATTTCCTCGAGTAAAAATTAACAAAGCAGGAATACCACAGAGGCTGCTGATTGCTCAAAACGCCACGCAGCCACCAGTTTCCTTTCACACTGCCCCGCTGCGTTATAGAACACCTCAGAGTGGTTGAATTCAATTACGCACCCCAAAGTAATATTAAAAGGCCATGAGCAAGGCTGCAGAGCCAGCCATGCAAAAAGCTAGGGATCTAGTAGAATGAAGGCACTTTCTGAAGCCGTTAGTTGTAGGAAAGATAAGGCTAAATTCAGGGATAAGGAACAGAGGGTAGAGGTCCTAGTTGGGTCTTGCAGGAGCGTGGAGGTCACGAGTGGCATCCCAGCATCCGTCCTGGTACTTGTGCAGCTCAACGTCGTTATAAATGACCTGGAAAATGGGCTGAGCAGTTAGCCGAGGCGGTCTGCTGATGGCACAAAATTATTTATGGCAGTAGGATAGGGATGGGTTGTAAAGAACTATAGAAAGACCTTACAGGTGAGTCCTTCTTGTGAATGACTGACTGGGCAATAAAGTGCAGGTGAACCTCAGTGTAGATAAATGCAAAGGGCTACCAGGGTGAGGGGAAGGGGGCAACCCTCCTGGGAAGCGTGAGCTGATGGGTGTTGGATACCAGGTGTTGGGGCTGCAGCATGGAGAGAGAAGCTCGGTGCTCAGCAGCAGCTGACAGTGGTGGCTCTGCTCCAGGCTGAGCAACACCGCTGAGAGGAGCACCTTCATCCTCTCCAAGGGAAGGACAAGCTTGTTCCTTTTCGGAGGAGCTGTTTTAAACCTTCTAGCAGACCGTGACTAAATGGAGCTAATCTAGGAGCTTATGCCCATTCACTCAACAGTCCCTCTGTACCTTCCTGGCAGTGATGGTCTAAAGCTCCGTGACGCTTCCCAGAACGTGTAATGACTGCTTGCTGCAAGTCAAAGTCAAGTTAAGTTGTGTTTGCAACCACAGTAATAAGATTCCTATTGCAAAACTCTAGTGGTTCTGAACAGCACATTTGACCACTTGTAAGATGGCAGGTTTTCATTACGACTCTGTTTCCTAAACATTTGAAAGCCTTTGAAAAGCAGAGGGCTTGCTCAGCTGTGTCCGTAAATATTCAAATGATGCTTGACTTGTTTTCTACCCTGTATTTATCCTCTGAGTATGCGTGTTGCTGTTTAGCAAGTACAGCAGTCCTGTGAGACCAACGATGGAAGAAGCCTCCTACCTGCAGCGTAGCCTGGGGAGCTAAACCTCCTGGCTCCCATGCCTGAATTTGTGATGAACCAAAGAGCCAGACTTTTAAATTCCTTGTTTAAACTCCATTCCACCCAAAAAACAAGCACAGCAACCGCCGGAGCAGCAGGAAGGGCACTGCCGAGTAGTACCTTCAGCTGCACTAACTGGTGGAGAGCTGGACGAGTCTCCTTGTCCTGCAACTGCCCCTCTCCGCCCATTTACCTGCAGCAGGGTTTGGGCTGCAAGCGGGCAGCTGCACCGGGAGCAGCTGCGGGGAGTAGCTGTTTCACCGCTCCTGAGCACGGCTGCCCATGGCATTTCAACTTTTTCTGACTACTAATAAGTCCAACTCTTCCACTTCATTTGGGAAAAAAAACCGCAATAAACAGACACTACAATTTGCATGATATTTTTCAACAGCCCAAGCTAAATTCAGTCTTTATGTGCTTGGAATTTATTTAAAATAATTGCTATTTATGCCTTTTTTTTTTTTTTTGGCTTTTTACCAATCTCATCAGCATAATTTGACTGTGCTGAAACAAATCTACAAGACTCCAGAACTGCTCTTGCAGATCGTGCAGATTAAACACGAACTAATTAGTAGATTTCTGGATCTATAAGCCCACAGCTTTGGAAAAAAGCTGACAATGCCCATCAGTGTTCCCACAAGAAGAGAGAGACAAAACCCAGACGCACCAGAAAAATGACTACAGATGGAGATATGTGTGAGAAGTCTTTGCAAAAGAAAAAAAACAAAACACAAAGACATTGTGATATTAAGCAACAGCAATTAATTTACTTTTTTTCTTCTAAACATTTCAAGAATAAAGACTTTTTTCTGACTTTAGTTTGCTCTTTTGTGGAAATTAATCATGGTTCTGTAAGAACTAGTGGTCATAAGCCACTGCAGGGTAAAAAGGAAAATGTAGCAGAAGCTATGAAGACGAATATTGAATTCGTCCACGAGTTAGTTCAAGCACATCCAAAAGCCATGACGTCAGTAAAAAGGAAAAACTCTGATTATTGCCCTGGGAATGAAACCAAAACATCGCTTTGCCAATATGTGAAGGCTTCTTCATTCTGAAAGTCTTCTAAAAGTTTCCTCAGGAGACAACAATAACTTGATCAGAAATGTTCTAGCAGATGATGAAGAACAATAACAGCTGCTCTGAGGCCCACGGCAAACAATGGAAAGTCCCCAGTTGATTTGCTCAGTCTTGGACGGGGTCCAAAATTCACAGAATTTCGGAGAAGAGGTAAAAGCAGCTGTTTGCCTGCGATAGCGGCCTTCATGCAAGGAGGGAGCTGGAATGGCCCCGTAATTCAAATCCCATCCAACAACTGCCACTGACAGGCAAGAGCCTAAAAAAATGCACTGGAAAATTGGGTTCCGCACTGGTCCCAAAGAAGGGTGCTGCCTTCCCAGGCCCTGGGTTTGATGGGACAATGTGGACAAACTTAGGAAGGTCTCTCCAGAATTAGACTCGTTGTGCATAAGGTGACATTGTTAAATCCCAGGTGCATTAAAGAGGTGTTTTTATGGTCCTGTTTGGTTAGTCACACGCAATCAGAATGCTCTCCTGATCCCACCGGTACGGGTTTTATGGGAGGTTTCTCAGTTGAATTTGCTGGCGCTGAGTTTATCAAGCTGCCACTTGGGGCTGATGGGGCCGGACAGGCTCTGCCCTTTGATCTGATCTGATTAACATCCCAGACTGTTTCACCTCCAGCGGTTACTCAGGGGATACCCATACACAGGGCTGCTCTAACGATTTCCCCTTATCATCACCACCTGAGGCCTTCCTTGCCGCCCAAGAGCAAGAGGCTGCCATGTCTCTGCCCGGAGCCCCCATTCTCCCAACCAGTGCAATTAGACTTGATGAGGAAATTTAAACCAATGACATCAGAAATTTGGCTCATTATCTTTGAAATACAGATAAAAGAGGCAAGACGGGTTCAAAAACATCTGAAGAATGTCCCGGTGCTGGAGCCTGAGTTTCACGGTGTGGTGCCGGCGCTGCCCCAGCTGCCAAGGATTTACTGCCATGTAACCGCAGCCGGAGCCGGCTGCCGGCACCCGGGGAGTGCCGAGCGGAGCGTATGATGATAGATTACATGCAGAAAGCACAGGCTGTGGGTGTTGGCGCAGCCTTGCAAGGAATTTCGGTTCGGTTTAACAACCGATAGTGAACCATGCTGCCACAGGGGTGGCAGAGTAAGCAGTGGGGTTTGCCAGCAGAAGGACAAATTCCCTTTTCACCGCTTCAGCACCTGGAGCAAACCTGCGCAGCGAAGCTTCGTGCCTTGCCCACGGTTCAGAACAGAGGGGATTTGCACTGCGGGACAGTAGCTGGGGAAAGTAAGCAGGAACGAACTGAATCCTAATGACATCTGCTTCACTGTCCTATCTCTTCCCCCACCACCACCCCCAAGAAAAGAAGCCTTTGGGAAGCCCCAGAGACTCTTTCCCCATGATGCAGCTTACAGTCGGTTTCAATAAAAGACCACACTTCTCTGCAATTGGAGCTTTAACAGCAGATTTAGTTCTTTAACAGGAAAATCAAGCTGAAGATAAAATCGAAATTAACCCTATTCCTGAGCCTTTCACTAGGTACATGTTTATATTGTCATTTCTCACAAAACTACAGTCTTTTATTTGAAGGGAGCTTGTGTTGCATCATACCCTTTTGGCCAGGTACAATAAATACTCCTAAAAATAATCCTAACAAACCTTGTGCAAACATGCACATTATAAGCACGCTCCTTTCCCAAATTCCTGTCCCTGCCCCATGGAACTGAAATCAGGCTTTTTCCATGACATGGTTAAAGCCTGTGCGCACGCTGAGCAGAGGCTCTGGATCCTAGTCCTTGTAGTTAAAATCCTTCTGGAATTTGTGTCAATTTATCCAAAGAGCCACTTGGAAATACAGCACAGGGCTTAACCCCCCCCCTCCCCTGTGCTATTTTCAAGCGCAAGCTCTAGCGACTCTGAAGCATTTATTCAAATCGCACCCACAACATTTCATTTTGGTATCCTTTAATGTGTCGGTTTAAATCTTTCCCTCTTTCTCAGGCAGCTCTCGGGCAGCACGGTGGCGTTCGGGCTGATGCCCAAGACCAGGAATGGTGCAAGGTATTCTCATGGCAGCAGCGACACTGGGGGGGACGACACGACAATGTTCCCATCTCACGGCTTTGCACATCTTGGTAGACACAGGGTAGGTCACTTTATGCCCCGAAAAGCATGTTGGCACTTTGGCATGTGTGAAGGCAATGCAGTCAGCAGCCTTTGCTTTATCTCCTTAATCACCTTTGTCGCTTTACCTGCCCATGTCATGTGCTGCGAATTCAGACGTTAGTTACAGATGGGGGTTTTTTTTGCATTAAAGGTTTTATTTGAAGGAAACGAAGCAGTTGTACCCTCACCACAAATAATCGCACTCCGTCATCAATACACACTTGCAAAGCAAAGGCTGGGCAGCAACAGAAAATGCCCCCCCCCCTCCCCCCGAGGTGGATGTGCCCCAGAAGCAATGCTGCTGTGAGCTGCAAGAGCAGGAGGAGCACACACCGCTGTGCCCATATGTCCCTGTCACCTCTTGGGACGCTGCGGGGAACTGATGCTATCCCGCTGGAGGAACCATGTTCTCACCCTGCCCGTCTCGCCAGGAGCAAGCGAGGAGGGAGGAGCCAACTTCAGAAACCCAAGCCACTGAACTAGGAAGGCTTTTTCCACCTCCCTTGCTGAAATTGGTCTTTCCACTTCTCTGCCTGTCTTCATCCTCCCAGTCAGACCTGTTGCTGAGGAAGTGCTAAACCCCAGGAACGCCAGTGACGATGTGGGGAGGGCACGGGCAGGGGGGCTGCTGCCCCTGTGGCGAATCAATCCCTCTGGCTGCCGGGGCAGTTTCTTGCAAATTGAAAACGAAGAAATCAAGGAAAATGTGATTACCTGTATAGGAAAGCTGCAGCTGATGGAGCAAGGCCAGTGTCCCTGCTTGCTGCTGCCAAAACGGTCTGTGTTTGACCTTGGACGGGTCACTCAGGTCCAGGACGGCACTATCACAGGCAAGGGCTCAGCAGTCCGTCCCCACGGAGCCGGATACTGCTGCTGGCTGTGCCCCTAGCATTCTGCTATCCGTTTATTATTCATATGAAGACTTCTAACATGCTTGTTTATAATATTAGTTTCTAGCCTACAAAGGCCGTATGGACATGATGATAGGTTATATGCAGAAAGCAAAGTGAAGGGTGCTTTATAAAGTCAGCATGTTAGTGGTTGATTCAGTAAATTAATGTCTTTTAGAATGCTTAGGTACATTGAAACAAAGACCTGTCATAAATCATGTAGTTCAGGCCTAGGATTTATATCCACGCTTTCTGAAAGCCGGGGAACGATCCAAACCAATTCAGCCCTATTTCTGCACAAAATAAGCACTCTACACTCTTCATCCAATACGACAGCAAAGTGTCTGGAGGTCTCCGGAGCAGAGCTGCGATAGCCAGGCTCAGCTGTAGCACACGCCAGCGGGAAGCCAGATGAGCTTGTGGCAGCGCAGATTGAAGAGGGAGCGGTGCGATGCAGCCTAGTGCATCCCCTGCTCCCCTCACCTGCATCCTGCCGGCCTGGGCTGCACAGGGGCAATGCTGCAACTTAGGAAAGAAAGTGTTCTGTCGTTTTTCTCCAGACCTTCACGAGATATAGCCTGTTCTCACTGTAAATATCAAGAACCTCAACAACTCTTCCTCGCTGCGCACAGAGTTAAATAAAAATGCCTCTTCCTTAGAGCTGGCAGTTTAAGAAGCCTTAATGAGCTACTGTCATTCATGAAAATGCTTTGTTTTTAAAAGCTTGCAATTTCATATTGAAATAGCAGCTTTTAATGCGTCTTTTGCATCTCTCCAAATTTGCAGCCTTTTTTCATCCCACTTTTCTCCAAAGTCCACGTTAGGGAGCATACACGGTATGGCCTTGCAGCTACTTCTCCCCGAGGGAAGTTCAACAACCCACCAAATGGCAACCAGGAGGAAATACCAGCAGGCAAAGTTAACTTTAAGGAGAGGAACGGAAAACTCCCAGAGACAAAAGTCAAGCCAGCTTGTACTACCAGTGGAAAGTCCCGTGGGACCCCTGAAAATCATACCCCAAGGACTCGACTCGCACAGCACCTTTGCTGGGCTTTCTCTCTAGCTTCTTCTTTTAAGGTCCAGCCCAGCATCAGGTAACATGGACAACTTGCTACACCTGCATGATGTCTCTCTGAATTCTGCCTGCCTGCAGAAAGTTGAAGAATTGGCATGCTCTGTTAATTTTTTTCCAAGCAAGAACTATTCTTTTAATTCCAGGTTTTCATGTGATCTAATGTCACTCCCGTGCTCTCAGGCACCCCGCTGTGTGCTTTTGCGGAGCAACACAAGTATCCTAGCAGTGATAAGATCTTTATAAACCCCTTGTCCTTGTAAAACAAAGAGGACTTTGATTCTACAGCAACATTGCATTTGGTGAAAACTTTATTTGCAGGCAGTCCTTTCCCTTCAGCCTACTAACTACACCATTGACCTTCAAAGGCTTTTAAATTCACGTCTAGCAAAGGAATTGCAAGGTGAGCACCTGACTTTCAACCTGTTTGTCAGACCTGCCATTGCTGGCCCCACCTCGGCACGTAACCTTCAGCGGTGGACTCCGAGCTTGCAGTCAGCGCTTTTACCGTCCGAGCTCTTTGAAATGCCTTTCATCCCCACTGCAGATGGTGATACCGGTGATAGAGCGAGATTAAAGGCCGATTGGGGTTGTCATAGGAACTACGGTATCTCTCCAGTTCTCTGCCAATATTTTCCAGGAGCCTATTTCCTCTTATATCAGGATATATATAAAAAAAATTGATCCGCCTTATGCAAACACTTCTTATCAGCAGATAAATGCACCTGCACCACCAGGCGTACGCGATTAAGAAGCCTGGGCTTGAGGTGACACAGTGGTAGCACATGGTATCGTGCAGAACAGCAGGCGGACTCCTTCCGTCTAAAAAGTTATTTGTACTAACTATAAGGAATGAACCATTAAGCACAAATGACCCATTTAGCAAAATGCTTTACAGAGCACCATTGAGTGGATCCTCCAATCTAGCCTACATGTGCCAGTTCAGGATCGGGGCGGGGAGAAAATGTGGCTTTAAGCCCTTAAACGCTAGAGATGAGCAAAATGCATATAATACAAAACTGCATGTCTATGATCCCAGGTGCTATTGTGGCACGCAGGGGTTCACCAGCAATGCTTCCTTTCTTCTAAGGACAGTATTTCGGGAGAGTTTCCAAGGGTGCCATATATTAAGTGTTTTTCTCAATAAAACCATGTCCTAAATAGGGATTGGATCTAAACCCACGTATGTCATTGGAAACCCTCCCTTTGACTTCAGCAGCCTTTGAATCAGCCCCTCGTTTGGACTAGATGATCTCTAGAGGTCCCTTCCAACTCTAAAAATTCCGTGATTCCGTGATTCTGTTTCTGCGGGTGCTGCAGGAACAGGGATACACAGTGCTCTGCAGCAGTGTTTTTAAAAACATATTTGGGATCATCCCTCCCTCTGGCAACCTTTAGTTTAGCAGCTTAATCATCAGACAGGAACAAGAGAAGTTGAAAGATCTTCCACCTTCCTGCAATGAGTTAATTTTCTCCCCTGCTATATTAGCCGTCATACATCTCTATATATTGTCATTTATTTCTTACCCTCCTACAGATCAGAGAGCTGCTTAATCACTGCTTGTCAACTCCTGCCTTGCCATATTTCAGCCTGCTCATTTAAAATGTTGTTATTTGCTCCCTGGGCAGCCAGTAGTAAACCAGAGAAGCCATCAATAAACGTCCTTAACTGGAGCTCAGACTGCAAGCGGAAGCATTGTCTAAAACAACAGGGGGAGGATAAATCCTTGTTTCCTTCCCCCCGGCACCGCTGACTGCACGTATGCACTGATTCACTTGTCAGCTTGCCATTAGCAGACGCGTTCTCCCTCCCAAAGCACAGGGGTTGGGAAAGAAGAGAGGGGAGAGCCACGCACAGCAGCAGCGGGTACCCCCTTGGGCAAGCTGAGTCCCTTCTCCAGGTTGGGCTCGTACCTCCAGGACATCCTGCCCCGCAGCTGGTCCCCACCCCAGGCAACCAGGAGGGTCTGGTGCTGGCTGGCACATCATGGCCCCGCAGCACCCCGCAGGTGGGCTACTGCCCCAGGGAGAGCCCGGGGCACGGCAGCGGCAAGCCAGCATCCCTGCTAAGGGCTGAGCTTCGTGTTTGTCCTGCTCAGTGCTGAGCACACGCTGGTGCATCTCCCCACCAGACCCCCAGAAGCTGTGGCGCAGAGTGACGGGCTCTTCCCAGCCAAAGCGGGTCTGGCAGAGCTGGGCAGGGAACATCCTTTGGCGATGCAGCGGGCAACAGGCACAGGTGTCTAAGCAAGGACAAGGGGGCATTTTCAAGGCCAGGACACTAACTGCTTTTGCCGCTCCACAAGCCAAGACATCAGAGTGAACCAAATCCAGGGTGGCCACAGCCACAGCTGGCAGCCCCACAGACATATGCCGGTCAGAGCTGCTGCCCCTTGAGAGGCAGGGAGGAGCTGGTCCTTTCCATCACGACAGCCCGTGCCAGGTGTCCCATCTCTCCCCACGTGTCACCTGCTGCGTAGCTCATCAGCAAGAGCTGGGGATTTTCTCCTGGCCTTGAGCAGCAGTACCCCCGCACCTCAAAGCCTCCAGACCCATAACTCTTGTCAGAGCTGCAAACGCTGCTGAGATGCAAGCAACATCCCTCTCCTCCTCCTCCTCTCCCAGCCCTCCTCTATTGGGATTCTTTGGAAGCAAACAAATGTCATCATCCTCCTACCAGCCATCCTTTTGGAAACTAGAGAGATTATTCTTCTTACCAGCATTTAACACTTGGACAATACTACAGGATTACAACAAAACAAAAGCAAAAATCCATCCCAATTGTTGCCTGCTGCCGTTAAACTCAAAGCCGTTGTCCAGACTGGGAAGTTGCCTTCTGTTGTAACCTGCCAATTAAATTGTGGTACCAAATGTCTCTTTAAACGGCAACCTAAATACAGGTTGTTAATTCCACTGGTGGCACAACTAGTAACTGACATGTAAAAGGGTTAACAGGTGGACAAATGGTGGAAACCAGTTTATTTTGTTCTGCCAGTGATGGAGCTCGTGTAGGTGACTGTCCCTGGGTGCTCTCGCTTATCTCTGAAGCTCACACCGGTCAGCATGTGGGTCACCATGCTCCCATCTGGCCTGAGCTCCTGAGCTGATGTTTCCATGCCGTTTAACGCCACCATGATGCGCATCATAAGGCACAAACCTGGCATTAGTTGAGCACTGGGAACATAAGCCAGAAACAGGAGCTACCCCTTCCGGGGCCGGTGAGCTGCCAGCTCCCTGGGGTCGGGGATGTGTGCTCAGAGCTGTGAGCATCCCAGCAGCACCCACATCCCCACGCCCTGCGACCAGGCGCTGCTGCATATCCTTGGCATATTAAGCAAAACTGGCACAGAAATGTGCTGCCCAACCTCAGCAAAGGGGTAACAAACACTGTGCCAATAGCAAGTGTTTGTAGGCTTGAACCCTGTGTTTAAGCGGCTCCAAACGCTTAATACCGATGTCTTGGTAGAGACAGTAAAAAGGCATCAGCCATGTGGAATGGGCTTGCGTGACAGCTGTTTTACCCCAGAGGCATTTCAATAATCACTACATTAATTGCATCCCAGTTTGTACATTTTAGCCCAGTGAAACTAAAAACAGTATCTGTCTTACGCGCATGCATTTTAAGTCCACTTAAGCGTACAAAGCCATGAAAGGTGGTTTTCTTCCCTGCCGCCTCTGCCTGGCATCCTGTGCGTGTCTACAAGTGTTTCTATTTGTTCCTCTTATCATAACATTTTCTTGATAGAGTAGAATACTGGAGATATCCATTAGATTCAATGCCTGTCTGTAGGACTGATTTTCTCCAGTTTTAGCCTTATCTTTCTATGTAAGCCCTCAAAAATAAGTGTTCAAAACTTATTAAGTGTTTCTGAGATGACCTATAAACTAGGCAAATGATGATCGCGGAATGATCTTTTCCTTATAGACACACCTTTTAGGAAAAATTGAAATTAGAACACATCTACTATTAAACAAGCAGGATAATTCCCTGTGGGTAAATCAGGCACTCCAAAGTAGGAGCTGGAAGAGTTCCAGAATTTGGGAACTGGAAAACACAGCTGATTTTCACTCCTGATCATAATGGACATGGTTTAGTGGTGGACTTGGTAGTGTAAGGTTTATGGTTGGACTCGATGATCTTAAAGGTCTTTTCCAACCTAAATGACTCTATGATTCTATGACTGCACTTCACTGCAATAGCCTGAATTGGCTTGGTGGGCTCTGCTTGTTTCAGTAGCCTAGTTTGTTGTAGGTTGAGCTCTGTAGATGCAGATGTCACTTAGTTATTATTATTTTATTTTTAATTCATTACTAGTACACTGATCATCACTGTTGGCCCAAACCTAGCATGACAATACTCCTACAAACCACAGAAACAGTTAGATGAGAAGTCCCTTCCAAAAGACTTGACTCTGTCAAGTCAGCAGAGGGATTCCCACGGGTGCTAAAGCAGATCTGAAGTAGATATGTGATATAACAGCTGCAAGTAATGGAAGGAGGGAATATTGTAGGAAAAGAGTAAAGGAAACAGAAGGTTACCCAGATTGCTCAAAATATCCTTTCTTTCCAGACAGATATTAGTCAGTCTTGTCTCCAACCACAACATGTCTTCTATTAAAGCAGCCCTATGAAACATCTTTCTCTGTCCTCCTTCTCCAAATGTGATCCTACATCTTCTACCTTGACACGGGAAGCTGGGAGCAAGCACTCATGCTGTTGCATTTGCAGCTGCCAAGGTGCAGAGAAAAAATTCAGGCAATCCTGGCTGATCTACTCATGTGTCACAGTCATCAGCTGTCAGCAGTGAGACACTGGCTGTCCACATTGCCCTGTCCCATACACACCCTGAAACCAGAGCGCTGCACACACAGATGGACCTGGCCCACACTTTTAAAGGATCTTCCCTTCTGCCTCCATCTTCTCTTGCAACAAACCACCTCCCTGGATGGCTCACACTACAGAAATACTCCACTGCAGTAGCTCTTGGATACAACTGAAGTTTGAGAGATGCTACCGTGGTGCTGGCTGGAAGAAAATAAGTCTTGTCAACTCTGTTCTCTGATGACAATGTGTCACATGAATCATTGCCATCCCAGCCAGAGCACGCTATTAGTGTCAAGGAGAATAATGAAGAAGATAAGGAGCGCAGAAAAGCATGTGCAGCCCACTTTAATTACTCCCATCACTGACAAGTCAATGAATCGAAGCATGAAAGTGAATGTGTGCAAAAAGGTGTAAAACTGAAGAAAGCACCCCTTATTTCCTGACGGAGAGGGAGAAGGCAGATCAGCAGATCAAAGCTTGAAAAGCAGTAACAAAAGTTGAGCTTGAAGTTGTGCTGGCCACACTGCGCCCTTGGGTGATTTTGGATAAAGTCAATCTCCCTTCTGCAAAATAGGGATGGTGCCTCCTTTCCTGCATGGTTGCCCATCTGGATTTGGTATTTTTCAAAGTTCTCCTGGTAGGTGACCATGCTCTGTCCAGGGCAGAGGAGCTCCCGCCTCTAGGCAGGAATGCCCAAAACCTAAGTAACAATCTGCACAAACTGTGCTCCTCTGCATTAAATGCAGAGGCAATGAGGCAAGAGCCTCTGTAGTGGACTGAAGACGACGAGATGTACTCTCTGGGATCAGGACAACCCTGTGAGGAGGTTGAAAGTGTCCTATTTAGTGCCCTTTCTCCAAAACAGTCATCATTACTGTTCAAGAATACTCCTCTTTCTATTCCTCCCTCTTTTCTCCACTTCAAAGGGCCTGTGACATTACAGCAAACTGGCTGAGAACGAGAGCATCCAGGCAGTTTTTAATCAAACCATGCTATTAGGGTCTTTCCTTTCTCACTCTGCCAGCCAGGGATACTCACCATCATGCTTTGTTAATGCCCTCTGCTCTGGAGCAAAAGTATCAGCTCAGACCTTGATTCAGGCCCTCCATGCCTGGGAAGGGACTGTTTCACAACCTGATTCAGAGCCTCCTGACGCTCAGGAGAAGGGCTCATTCCAGTCCTGATTCACGCTGTTGTGATCTGATTCAAACCCTCCTGGCCCAGCAGGGAAGTGGGACCATGACTCAGATGTCCGGGTTCAGAGCAGGGTGACTCAGGACCCCCACAGACCACAGCTGGGATGGCTTCTCCAAAAACACCTCTGCTCCTCTGCTACCTACTGGGGGACTCGCTACTGCCGGGGATGAGCTGTTCCAAGATGCACTTTGGACCAGATTAATACAAAGAAGCTGTATGTTCAGAGAACAGTAGGGCACCAGGATATTCAGGCTGAAGTTGCTCCATGGGTAAATAGATGCTAATCCACCTCTGGTGATCACTGCACTTTCAACCTGTTGCAAGAACCTGCCCGGCATGGCCCCTCCTTCTGACGCAGTGCCAGGTCTTGTTCTGCAGACACTGCTGGACTGATGCCCTTTGCGTCCTGCCTTGAAGAATTCAGTGAGCTTTTTCAGCATCAGCAGCTCAGGGCTGCTGGGTTTTGTACCTCGTGCTTACACTTATGGGACCTGACAGTGGCTTTTTAATTCTTAATCCTTCTGAGAAGCAGACTGTGTGTTCCTTCCAACTCGGATCAGCCTGGACCTCATTAGCTCTTCTCACCCGGGTGTGCCTAGAAGAGGTGTCAGACCTACAGACCCAGGCAAAATTGCAGTCCTTGTTACTGCAATCAAGGCCTATGAATTTTACACTAAATTGGAACTGAACTCTTTGGTAAAGCCCCTGTGGCTTCCTCAGCATTTCTGATTTCCCTTGGTATATTTTCCTTTTTTGCCTTCCAGATTTCCATTTATGTTCAGAATGGAGGTTAGGGCAGGCCACAGGATGCAAACTGCTGATGCAGTCCATCTAGGGGCCCTTACTCTCAGTAGTGGTGGGTGTTGACTAGCCCCACATCTTCAGGGACAGGTATCTGGGTGTGCATACATGGAGGAGGCTGGCAGCTTTAGAAAATCTTCACTGACATCCATTGATGAGCGCTGAGTAGAGCAGTCAAAAGCTGCTAGAGACTCCAGAGCGGGCTCAATAATGTTATCTTGTGAAAAGGACAGTCCTCAGCTGGTGCTCTTGGTAGGCACCGTCCTTGGATGAGGTCTGAACAGGTCAGCTTTCAGGTGGACTCAAGACATCAAACACATCCCATTGGATCCCAATGTCCTCCCCAGGAACAGAGCCACATTGCCCATTGGTATGTGCTTAGATGGGCTTGGATCACCCTTCCCTTGGTATCTCAGATCTGCAAACCGTGCTTAATTTCCACAATTTCTTGATGAAAGATTAATTAATATCATTTTGAGGAGTGGAGAGGAGAGGAGAGGAGAGGTTAACAGCCCTCCCCTGCAGAAAGATTTGTAACTCATGGCTACTTTGCAGAACAAATTAGCTGGGGGGCAGGGTGGGCTGTGAACTTTGGCAGCTGATTTGGGACTATTGGGACCAGCCTGGTACCAACAAGCACCAAGGCTGTAGTTTGGGCTGGTGGAAGCTGTTAGCTAGACAGGTTCTCTAAAAGGACTAATGTTGATCAAAATCAAACACACATAAAAATGTCACTAAACACAGGGGCATTTGAACCCTCCCCACAGGCCTGGGAGTCAGGAACCAAAGAAGGAGAGCAGGATGTCTCCAGCGTCAGCTGCCTCTGGCGGTTGGCAGAGGGCAAGAGCGAGGGACTCAGCTCTCTGTCCTGAAGCCTTCACACCACTGAGGCTCCAGCCTCCCGCAAGGAGAATTGTGGCTTCTCAAGCCCAGTTCATAGCTGACCCCAAGATGTGGTGAGACGAGTCAGCACTTTTAATGTGGAATTTTATACAAAGAAATGCAGAGTTTTCTTCTGCTCTTTAAGTTTGCTTCTGCAGAGTAGTTTCTAGTTCAGAAAAGGAAAAAATGCCTGGCACGCCTGAGCGCTGCCTGAGCACTCATCATGGAAAGAGGCAGAGCTTTTCCTGGGCACCGCAGCCCTGCGATTGTTTGCATTACTAAAAAAAGGGATCATAACTTATCTTAACCCTGAGATCCCCGGTGTTTTCTGCGGTGCACGTCAGACCAGTGGCAGGGAGCCGAGGCCGAGGGCTTGGCGTGGTGATTGCTGGCTGAGCGGGAACAACGTGCTTGCTGTTACACAATGAGGACGGCAGCGTCCCCAGCTCCAGAAAAGTACAATCCCAGCTCTATGGGCAACAGAAAACAGGCAGGGCTATTTGTGGAGGGGGAGCAGGATTTGGGGTGGGCTTTCCAAAGGGACAGGCATGGACTGGAGCACAACTCACATTGAAAAGCCCGGCACCAACTTTGCTTCTTAAAAATCCACCTTTATTAACACTTGAGAAACCCTTCATTGTTATTTGTTGGTTTTGTCTCGGCCCTGTGATGCTAAGCATGGCAGGGTCAGAGAGGAGGGACAAAGATGTGTTAAGGAGTTAAAAGTGTTTTCACACCGTATCTCAGGGGAACTGTATTTCCCTCATGTTGCTTAGACTGTGGGATTTCAAAACCCACCGGAGTCTTGGAGACTTAGCACCAGCCTCCCAACAGTTAATGCAAAACAAACTGTAGCATGGTTAAGTAATTCTTTCTTACATGATGCAGCTGCAATGTGTCCCTCATTGTCATTTAAACCAAAGAAGCTGGAAGTAAATTGTTTTAGTCAAATCAGGGCAGAGCTAAGTGACCAACAATCCCACTGCTGTGTCTGCCCCAAATGTATTTTTTTTCCAGAGACTGATGCAGGCTGAGATATTTGCATTTACTCGCTCGCTCTCACATGATCAACATTGTTTCACTCCCCCAGTTTTCATCACGAGAGGTGTATTAGCAGAAAAGTAACCTATGCAGTTATATTACCATTTTCCTCGATGAAAAGCAGCGTGCACACTGCGACGAATCGCCAGCACAGCTGGAGTACAGACACCCATACCTCCTGGCTGCAGCGACAGCAGAGGTAACCGCCTGGCTTTGCAATAGTAGCTCTCATCCAGTCACATCCCGCACCCTTGGGCGACCTTGCTAACATTTCAAGCAATGCACGCCATTTATCTGAGCAACATGTAAGCCAAATGTAAGCCTGCGCGTGGTAGGCTGAGCCTCACACCGCTGGAGTGAGAGCTATGTATTTCCACATTTCCCTTTTTCTAGTAAAATATTTCCTGGCCCCTTTTTCAATAAGGGTAAAACTGGCAGATTGGGTAGAACCGAGAAAAGTACAGTCAATCTGAACACAGTCAAACAAATGACTGGTCATGCAGTTTATGCTGAATTAATAACCTGGGCCTCAGTTGATTTACATGAGTGTAGCTCCACTGGTTTCACTGCCCTCTGCCTGTTCATGTGAACTTTCTTTGCGGCCTATGCACTCAAGCTGGTTTTGTTGAAAGGATGCAGCACGGCACCTCTCCATCACCACCGCACCACCACCGTGCCCTGTTCCCAACCTCACCTTGAGCACAAGCCTGCTGATGCCAAGGGGCTTTGCACATTTCAGAGGCCTGCTGGCACTGAAGTCACTCCCAAGATCTTTCTTTTAAATTCAGAAATCAAAAGGAAGTACATTCATCAGAGAAATTATGGTTTTATATTCTCCACTGTCCATCTCTGGAAGGTGAAAGTACAAGAAAAATACTGTTTGTGAAATAAATAGCGATGTCACCATAGACTTATCTGAAAGAGATTCAGACTCTTGTTCCTGAACCAGAGAAATCCCAGCTTAGTTGTTAAAGTCATGATCATCCTCCTTTATTTCTTCCTTTACTTTGGTCCTACATATGCACAAGTTTCCAGCCACCGCCCTTGCCTGACCTTTACCCAATGACCCTTCTTAGACCCGGCTATTTGGTACCACGCTTTCAGGCATCTCCTTCCTTCACCAGCTGCACGGGAGCTGATTTACTTGCCCTTTAAAAAAATCATCTTCCTCTAGACATTTCTTCTTCTAATTACCCAAACCTTTGTTTCCTTTCCACTGTCTGATAAGTGCTATTTATATCCGCAGCTGCTGAAGTATCTTCTTCCCAATAGCAGGTGAAGAAGATTCCTATCACAGCACATGCTCTAAAGATCCTAATCTGTTTTCTAAAGTCATTTGATGCTACCTGTCTTTTGCCTTGTGGAAACTGGCTCTCTGTATTTTGGTGGCATGCACAAAATGACAAGAATGGCCCTGGGAGGGGGAAAAAGCAATGAAAATTAAAGGAAAGCACTGGGACAATACAGCTAAGCTGACTGCAGAGCTGAAAATGGTGGTCCCACCTCCCCTCCCCTACAATGAAGCACTGGAGCTTCTCCAGCTTTGTGGAGGAATCAGCCAGCTATCCTCCTTTTCCTTGTGGGTTTGTTTTTGTCCATCTCCTTGTTCCTCCTCGCTCTGCTGGCACAAGAGGAAAAGTGGAAGCAGCATGGGAAGATGGTGGAAGAAACGCCCCTTCCAGCAACAGCTATCCCATACATCACTAGAAGTATGCTTGGCTTTGGAGACCTCTGTCCTGGGGTAGTTAATTTGAAGACATGTGGAATGGTCATACCGGAGGGTCAGTTGCTTCTGGCCTTGTAGCCTGTGCTGCAAACTTCATCCTGTGCTGCAAACAAACTTCAGGCCATGCTGCAAACCTCACATGGACCTATTCCACACAGCTACATCCAAGCAAACATTCCCAGGGTCAGCAACACCTGTGCTACAAAGCCCAGAGTCAGATTTTCGGCTTCTTCCCTGCAGTATCAAGAGAACCAAACCTTTGTTGCACCTGGGGATTTTCAGCTCTGCCGTTTGTTTGTCCTACCACAGAGCAGAATTCACACCTGAACTCAAATGGGCTTGGTTCTCTTTTGTGCCAGTCAGGCTTCAGAGGAAATGTGGTTAAAATTGAAGCTCGTGTTAAAACTGACCCTCATATCAGCAATTTCACTGCAATTATTGAGAACCTTTTCCATTTAACCTGGCACAACAGAGCCTTCAGACTCAGCTGAGTGACCAGTGATTAAAATTAAAAAGTCCACCCTAGACAAATGAAGAACAACGCTATTGAACCAGCTGAGAAAGGATTGCAAGCCCAACTCTCTGTAGCTTAAGGGATGGTTTTTGCCACGTGGAAATTGGCAGACCAAAAGGCAGAGGCTCTGGTAAGAGAGTTGAACCTGCCCACTGCAGCTATACGCCAGGCAACACAACTGTCACGGACTCAGTGCCATAGGTACCTCAGCAAGATGCACCCAAGAGAGCCATTGCAGGATTCACCCTTCAAAATCCATGCTAGTCCCGTGAGCATACTAAAGAGTGAGCCAATGTGCAGCAATCAGTCCTCAGTCTTTAAAAGTTTTGCAATTGCTCCTTGTGCCGAAGGAGGAATGAACCAGCTGCAGCTCCGTCCGGAGAGAGGTCAGTAAGCTGCACCCCAGCAAACTGCTGATCTGATAACAGTCTCTGCTGGCTTTATCAGGCTCATTCCAGGCACCAACGCGCTACAGCAATTAGTTTTAATTCAAGCGTCCGCACCTTGTGCTTAAGTTCAATGTACTGGCATTTCATGTGAGACTGACAAGACGAATCACCGCTGCGGGAGCTATCTTAGTAACACTCCACTGCCAAGTATTTTAAAGGCCTGTTGATGCTAAAGAGATGCTCTGAGTTATTTGCACCAAAGGCAGCTTGGTGGACCCACTGTAACATACATGGGAGCAACCCCCAAAACAATCCTGAAAAGTGCAGAACATGTAATAATGCGTCACGTGAGAGAGGGGCAAAAACTCCATATAAAAACAGTTACAAAGTTATCCACGGAGGGCAAAGGGGAGGAAGTCAAAACAGAGCCACGACAAGAAGAGAAAGTCTTCCTGTAAGAAATGAAGAAAAAGTCTTCAGAGTGAGATGAGCCATCAGGAGCAGACAGACCCCTGGAAGGGAGCTGAAACGGCACAGTGAGAGCATTGAAGAGACCACGATATGACCACGTGTTTCTGGACTCTGAGGGCAAAAATGCCAGTTTTGTGCAAACACCTCTGCCAGGACACATTTATGGTGGTTTCACCCACCGTGCCAGACCAGCATGCCAGTCCCTGTGCATCACTGACTGACACCAGTTAGGCAGCCACTGTAAAACACTGTGCCCTGGGAACGCTGTACACAGATAAGCCCTCACGTGTGCATTGGTGATGAGGAAACATCTAGTGATATTTTATGTGTTATTGGAACCTAATAACTTCTGCCTACAAAAGTTGCTCTGATTTTGGACCTCTCTGCCTTGGAAAATCAAGCCTAGCGCACATGACAAATGTCCTGAGAAACCACCTGGTAAAAAAACCAGCCCCTGTCACAGCTCTTTGGTTGGGCTCCTGGGAACAGGGGTGCCAAGATCCACCAGCTGCATTCCCCAGTAAGCACCACACGGGCCAGGAAGAGGGACACAACAGCAAAGGTCCCTCCACCCCATGGGCTGACAAGGGCAAGGGTGAGCAAATGCCCTTTACATTCGCCAGGATCTGTCACCTCCCTCGGTGCAATGTCAGGGACATTATTCCCAAATACTTTGTAAACAGAGGTGTGTTTGCTGCAGCGCGTTCCCGACTGGGCTGGTCGGAGCTGCCCTGGCAGGGCAGAGGCAGTGGAGCACCCGCCTTTTGTGTGCTGCAAGACATGTGCTGGTGGCACGGCGCCAGCGGCAGCCACACCGCAGGGTTAGAGGCTCTTTGCCATTCCTGGGAAAAGGTCCACGTTCCCCAGGTAGGGCTGCAAGGGGTCCCTGTCTGCCCCTCCATCCCCCATCCACACCCACATTTATCCGTGGGTGCAGAGGGGCTCCCCCTGCAAGGTGCTCTGAGCTCCTGTGGGCCAGCGCTGGCCCCCACCAACCCTGTGCACCCCCTTCCTCCTCAAGCATCCCTCCAATTTTCACCAAAACCAGCCTGACCTCATTTGTAGTAGCGTCCCCAAAGTTGGCACACACAGAGACCTCCAGCCGTGCCAAAGAGGGGCTGGCCGTGCCCAGCTGAGGAGGCTCACCTCCCCCTCTGCAACAGCCCAGCCCTGGGTACAAGAAATCCCATCTGCCCTGTCCCTTCCCAGGACGGATTTGCATATTGGGTCAAGCGAGTGTTTCCAGCCGCTTGATTTCCAGGGGATAATATTATTCATGAAGCTATTTGCAGCCCCCAAATCCTTGGTTGCTCTTTGTTTGCTTCTTTCTCACTCCCTCTTCCCTGCTTTTTACTCCCCCTTGGCTGTTTGTCTGTTAAAAAAAAAAACAACTTTCCCTTGGCTGTACTTTCAGTAGGACGTTTCAAAGTCAGGCTGAGATGGGTATTAAATGAGGATAGATGCCAGGTTCCTTTTCGCTACATCCAAAACTACCAGAATAGCACCGAAAGCTGTAAATTAGGTCAGCTTTGCACAAGAGCTTCCTGAGCCTTTGCTGGGAGCGATGCGGCACAGCCTTCGGGTGACTATCGCATTAAACGGATCTGGTGCAGCTCGTCTTGGGGGACTGCTGTGATGCACTGAGACCTCTCCCAGGGCTGCCCCCTCCCCTATATAGACGCGATTTGGGACCCAGACCTGCTCCTCTGAGGGTGCACAGTCAGGGGGAGCCGCAGGAACCCCGCGGCACCCCAAGGCTGGGGCCTGATAGCCGAAGGAGATAGTGGGCGTGAATATGGGGCAGGGTCCCAGCCTGCAGAGGAGAGAGGCAAGATGGGCAGCAGCAGCAGCGGCAGCGCCTCTTGGATGAGCAGCAACAGGCTAAGCAGCAATGCTGAGGGCTGAGATTGCCTGGGGGAGCTTCCCGCTAAGTCCTGCACAGCTTCCAGCACAGCGCTAAAGAGGCTCAAAACCGCCTTTTCGGATACAATCGGTGAACCAGGAGGATTGTTGGTGCCGAGGTGATGCATTCTGCGCCTGCGGGCAGAAGGACAGGCAGCCACCTGCATCTGCCTTCTTGTCAGTTACGCCATTGCCACCTCGGTACACCATTCACAAGGTGAAGCCAGTTCCTTGCTCCCTGCGGTGGAAGATTAGCTCCCTCATTTTGGAAATGCAGATGCAAGCAAGTGGGGACACGGGCAGGGGATATTTTGAGAGAAATTTCTGTGGAAGAGAATGAATGGTCTTGTATGACTTTTCTGACTTTGCAGAGTACTTGCTGGTGCAACACAGGGAAGAGCTAAGAACAGAGCAAAAAAGTATGCTCCTTCCCCGGAACGCTCACCCGGCTTCCTCTGACCTACAGCTGCGGCACGTCCTGGTTTAGGGATGAGGCCTGTGTGTTTAGTAGCCCTGGGCATATTTGCCTTCAGTGAGTTTGTCTAATTGCTTCTTGAACCTGTGTAACCGTGGGGCGACGTGTCCCACCCTTCACATGTGTGTTTGGGGACACGCAGGCTGTCTCCTTTCTGCTCACTGGGATTTCGGAGTACTGCCCGTCCCATGCAGCACGCTCAGCACTGGCTCTTTGCCCTGGGGCAGGACCGTCTCCTGGGCCAGGGACAGGTACACCAGGAGGAGAGAAGGAAGGAGGAACGGGTCCAAGTCCTCAGCCATTAATGGAAATGCAGGAGCACAAGGAATGTAATTAGCGTCTTGGCATGGTGCTTGGGAAAGCCAGACAGGCACGTCAGAAAGAGGAGGAGAAAGGGATCAGAGGATAAGCCGGAGAGCAGAGATCATGAAAACAGAAAGCAAAACACAGGGCCAACATTATGAGGCCCCTGAAGGACAAAGATCTCCTGGCTTGGGCAGCTCCACCATGCCTCTGCTGGTGGCTTCAGATAACCTTGGAGTCTCTGGGGATGTAGAGGACAAAGGCTATGGTGTGAAAGGCTTCTTCAAGGACCTGCAATCCTTTCCAAACCCTTTCTACCCTGAACACCACTTCTGCGGTTTCTGTGGAGATGTCAATGGGAGAGCGAGTGGAGGTCCACATGTCCTGGGTGGGAAGGGAGGGACCAGCATAAGCAGTTTCACTTTCTTGCACCTATTACAAGTCTAAGCAAGTATATAGATACAGATTAGCTAGGAAAATCTTCTCACTGCCCTGATACTTGCAGGAAGCACAGTGGAGGTTCACATCATGTCCCTTTGAGATCTTTGGGTGCTGGAGGCAGGCAAGAGGAGATGGAGAGCAAGGGGGATGGAGAGCTCCTTACCACCTCCAGCTGAGCTCCCCAGTGGCAACACAGTCCAAAATGATAAGAAAATAGCCACTTTCTACCCTAAATGGCAACAGCAGACCTTCCACAAAGCCTTGAGTTTGCTTAAATTTCAGGAGTGAGCTGCAGCTCGGTCCCTGCTCCCTAATGGTGCGGCTGTCCTCCCCGCAGCATGGCCATCTCACCCCGAGACGGGGCAGTGGGGTGGCAGTCCGCAAACAGGGAGGAGGAAAGGCTTGGACCTCACCGCTGAGTGTTTATTTGCAAGATGCTGTGGTGTTTGGATAGAGCTCCGGGCAGGATGTGTCTGCAGTAAACACAGGAAAAGGGCTGACGCTGGAGTCGAGTGGAAGGGCTGGCAATAGTTTCCAGTTTTAGTTAAAATGGCCCCTCTTGGGGTAGCATGTGATTCCCGAAATGATAGTTGATAAAAGCAGACAGGTTGCTGAGGGCTCCCTCTTCAGGGTGCTGTGGAGGTGCCTTGGTCATTTGAGTTTCCTTTCTAGAAATGGCCCAAGGAGATACCAGATACATCTGGGACAATACATGCATGGATTTAAACGCTGAAACATCTCCTGATAATTTTCTTTAACCTCAAAATCAAGCATGCATTTGAGACAGAAACAAAAACTATGTTGTGCCGTGTCGGTTGTGCACAAGCCCTCCTCATTGCACGTGCTGCTTCTTGGCCAAAGAGTAAGAGGGACATTAAAGAAACTCCGTGTTGCCGTGTCTGGCTCTGTAATTTCACAATTGCCATGCTTAAAATGTCTGAAGGCCTTGTAGATGGATTTTCCATAGAGCACTGCCCCCTGCTGTGGGCTCACCATTCCCACACATTTCACTCCTCACAAAGCCTCCGGGTAGGAATAATCTGCAAAGTAATGGTAGTCTCATGAAATTCTGGGCCATTCGCTGCCTATTTGTCTGCTCAATGTCCTGCGGGTCTCAAACAGCCGAGGCTTCCTCATAAATGTGAGGAAGAAGAAATACCAACAGAACAAAAGGGATGAACAAGGGGCAAAAGAATTCAGTCAAAGTATCTCGTTACCTCAACGAAATCCCTGACTGATACCTGAGATCTGGGGGCATCTGGGTCTGCAGCAGCTGCAGCCCAGGCCTTTGACACCAGGGCTTACCCCACCGCAGAGGCACATCGTGTGACTAATGCAGCAGGTGGGGACGGATGGGACCAGTTGAGCACAGTTGCTGATGCCACTGGGGCAAGCCCATTCGTACATGAAGGGCTTGAGCGGTTTTACTGCTCAACAGCGATGGAGGAAATGCACATCTCTAGAGCATCGTTCGTCTTAGTGCTAATAAGGTGATTGGGTCAAAACCTCAGCCACGATGCTCAGGCAGTTACAGTCCTGCACAGCGGTGGGAGAGGCACCCCAGGGAAGCACAGGCTGCTCACGGGGAGCAGCGCTGTAAGAGGTGTATCCAACGAAATACTGCTATCAGCGCTCTCACAAAATTTTCCCAACCAGTCAGGACATGAAAATGCACCCCAATGACATTATATTTGCAGCAACCAAGCCCTCCCATGTGGTTATCTCACTTGCTGGCGCCAAGCAAGTTTATTTGGCACAACAATGGGATTTTCATAACACGATTCTTTTCTCAGCATTGACAGAGCTAATGTTTAAAGTCTTCTCGACAATTTAGCCACGCTCAGGGTAAGTCTGCTAACACAAAAATCTGATTTCTGGTAACTCGATCTGTCGTTGAGTGAGTGGTCTGCGGGCAGCTGTGCTGCTGGACTGCCTCGTTTTTATGGTGGATAATGTATTTCAAAGGTGCCCTCACGTCCCATGGAGGTGATGCTGTTCTTCTCATTTCTAGTAGATGAACGCAGTAGCTAAAGACTCAGCCTTTCAGCCTTTCACCTGCTGAAGTCCATCACAGCTCTGTCAGGAGAAGTCAGTAGCAACTTTCAGTTAAAGAAGGAGGAGAAAAGGTAGGAGAATGAAGCAAAGTCCTGTTAGCATCCAAGCTGCAGGAGGAAAAGCTGCAGTTTTTGTAAACAGAGGACACAGAGGGGACAGGAACTTTTGAAAACCACACACATTCTAGATTAAATGAGCTTAGTGTGCATTTACTCTGAATAAACCATGAAATATCTTGGCAAAAGTCTACCATACAGTAGATTGTAAAGTATTATACGGTAGATTATAAAATGACTAGTCGGAGAATACCTTGATTGGCAGATAAGAAGAGGTGGCTGCTGTAGTGCGATTCACAAAACGAAGCCCCAGGGCACTGCTACCTACAAAACAGCAATTCCACCCACACCGCAAAGACATGGCTGCAAACGAAGGGAAAGGAGAGGAGGGTTTCTCCTGCGGTTGTAATTGGGACCGTGGGGTAGCAGAGATGGAGGTGGCTCTGGGAGGGGTGTTTTTAGCCAGGAAGAAGGTTTTTTTGGTTGACGTTCATACTGGGAAAACTTGTTGGCGTTGGTGAACCGCCAAAGACTATGAGAAGCATCGTGGCATTCCCTGTTGGTTTGGGAGACACAAGGTTTGATTCTGCAGCCTGGCTTCTCATTCCCCACATCAGCAACTCCCAGCAAATGGTAGAAAATTTATCTTTACAGTGACATCTGTGGCTGAGCTAGGAACTGAAATAGCAGGTACGGAGGAACATCTCTGCTGGCCTGGAAAAGTCACCAAGGCGATGCAGTGTAAGGTATATTTCTGCATCCTCCATCCGCTTTGCCAAATGTCTCTGAGAAAGCCAAAAGGAAAGGTTTGGGACTTTTTTTTTTACCTCTTCTGCCATTTATTTTCTTGATGTGAGTCACTGTTGCCATCAAATTAAATGTATCCCGGTTATAGGAGAGTGAATTTATGCAGGGATTAAAATAGGCCAATATTATGCCATTGAAAAATTACTTAGCTTGCTACTGAATGAAATCTCAGTGCTGACCTGCACAAGTATTTCTGCCCAGGAACAAAAACAGGTCTAAAAGACAGAAACGAGAAGACAGCTGGCAGGATGAAATGAAGAAAGAGAGAATGTCAGCTGTCTCTCCGGGGACCAGGCGTCTTTGAAATGAGCCCTGCCAGACAAAATAGAAGTCCTGTTGCTGGGCTCTAGCAAGATATTAGCAAAGGCTGGATCCTGTACGCCTCAAGGCTGGGGTGTATCGATGTAAGATAAAAGTGATAAGCGGGGGTGGAATGTGAATGCTTCAGCTCAGCATTAATGTTCATGTCCCACCGGTCTCTGCTCCTCAGCATACCCAAGAGAAAGGGAAGGAGTTTGCCGTGGCCCTAAGACTGGCACACATCAATGCTGAGGGCAATCCCTGGTGTCTCCCTCATGCTCACCCCCTGCAAAGGATCAGGGACAAGAAACCATGCCCAGTGCAGCAGGAAGATGGACAGAGGGATCCAGGATGGATCTTCTCCTCACATTGCCATGATCATCCATCTCAGGTTTAAACAGGGTTTCCCACTGACAAGCCACACGGTTAGCTGATGTAGGTGGACTTCACATGAGCTGAGGAGCTTATTGAAATGTCCCAAAATAAGAGAAAGGTTTTTCCTTTATCATATTGGTGTGACTGAAATCTCAAAGCCAGAAGGCTTTTAGACTGAGAGAGGATCCCAACCCACCTCTAGCCATAATTATTTCAGTATGGCTGTTCAGACAGGACATGGGCAGTCTCTGTCCTGCCATAATTATTTTTGCTGAAATACAGCGTTTTCTGATATAGCCAGGAAACAAACTATTATAGGATGCTTCATACTTCTAGCCATATGGGTCCATACTGTGTCTGCTACACAGGACAGATTAATAACAGACCTGTACTTATTTCTGTACATATAAGAATAAATATTCATCCCACCAGCTGGTAAATCCCATTTCAACCACTGTAAACAGTTACACGGCTACGTCCCTTAGTGCATAAATTGTACTGGTATAACTGGTATATATGTTTTAGATGGGGAATAGCTATCCCAATACAGATGTATTTACACCAACACATCTGTGCCCACTCAGAAGGAGTTTTACTACGTTAACTGTGTGCACAGCTCAGCATGAGTGCTTATTCCAGTCAGCAGAAGCTGTCAAAGAGAGTGCTGTCTACTATGACACATGCTCTTCTGCAGGACATGATGAGCACCCTTCCTCCAGCAACACAGGGGGGTGACCACGAAGTAGAGCCCGTGTTAAAAAAAAGTAAAACATGGGACCTCTAATATCAGGAGAGCTTCTTCAAAGAAATTGCGTCTTCCCTCCAGTGGGAAAGTAGAGTTGTTTACTCCTTTTTTGGTCCAACAGTAGTGGGTGTAATTAACGGCAGCCAAAAGCACAGCCTGATTTGTTTGACTTGTTGACGATCTAAATAGCTGCCTTGCATTTTGTTCAGCCGTACCAGAAGCCAGCAGGGTGACACAGGGCCAGGGTATAATGGGTGAATAGCCCCCTTTCTAAGAAGCCCCTTTTTTCCCTCTGAGCCACCAGGCTCTTTCGGCATTTGACACTTCTGCAGAGTTTTTCCCCCCATGGGTTTTCCATATTGCTATTTTCAGGAGATTTCAGAAGTGCAGCACAACCTTTCTCTGTTCAGCTTCTCTCTGACTGTAAAAAAGCCTTCCTGCACCACTAACCATCTAAGTGTTTGGTATTAAATTATCCATCAGAGCTCCTTTAGTAGCAGAGGGAGTTGATTGCACCATCTTTGCGGAGGATAAAAATAGCGAACATCACAGGCGAGGGCAGCAGGGAGGGCTGAAGCAAAGCTAACGAAGGCAGTGGCACTTTTGCTGTGACTGAAGTTGGTATCTTCACCTGGAGACAGAGGGGACTGGTAAAAAAGGATCTCGTTTCTGTAATCGATCGGAATGTAAACGGCGGTGTCTGAATTCATGCTGATGACCTTCATCTGTTGGTCAGGGAACAAGACTGTGGATACTGCAAATTTCCCTGCAGCAGCCTGAAAACTCCCAGTCGCCAGCCTAAAACCCCTGCCTGCTTCTTCAAGTGCCTCCGGAAAACAACCCTGCTTTCCTTTCCAGTGCCAGCATTGCACTGAGCTCGCATGCCCCAGTGTTTCAGGAGGCACAACAAGCTCCCTGGGCTCTAACAGGAGGAAAACCAGCTCCTTGCAATTTTTGCAGCCATTAAATAAGTGGGGCACCCTCCTACCCTGCTCCACTGAAGCCCCAGCCCTGGCCGCCCCCTTCCAGCTGCTCCACTCCTACTCCAGGCTCTGACATCCTGGCTCCGCAAAGCCCATCAGCATCACAGATGCAGTGTGGCAGCTCTCCAGACCTTGCTGAGAACTGACAAACTCACTGTTGCTTGCGGCCCAGAGGTAGGGTTGACATGCAGAAGCAGGAGTCATTTGCCGATAGTGTGTCCCGAAGCAGAGAGGAGGTGGGGTTCGCCTCCTTTGGCCCATGCACCGGCGAGCCCGTGGTCGCCAGTGTGTCGCATGCGGCTTTCCCTGCTCCCTGCAATGGGCTGGCCCAGGAGAGCACAGCCATCTGGCAGCTCCTACATGTGAATGATGCCGCTAAAGAAACGAGGATTTCACATTCAGAGCCCCCCCTTTTTTTTTCAGAAGTGCCAATCAAGCGTGTGCTACTTGGGCTGGGAAAATGGTTTAAGAACTTTGCCAGGATTAATAGAGCTTCCTATCAGTTCAGTGGAAAAATAATCAATAGGAGCACATTACCCTGCAAGTCCAGGTAATTTCGGGCCCAGAATTCAGCTTTTCTGGGGCTAAAGCTCTGTATGGTTATCGAAAGGACCCAGTTATCAGGAGCATTTCAGGAGACAGCAGAAGAATACAGTGCAGGAATTTTACCTAAGTACAGATCAAAGTGCAGCTTTGGGTAGTGAGTTTATATCCTTTATCTAGAGACGGGGATGTTCTCTGGTAGCAGACCAGAATCAGATCTCCTTTTCACTGGTATGAGGGACTGGTGGCACAGGGATCTGAACCTACATCCTATGGTAAAATAAGAGCTAAAAAAAATAGGTAGCAAATCCTTTACTGTTCCCTAGCACCTTCTAGGCCACTGTCAGAAATCACACACCCCCACGGACACACGCCTGTTCAGCACGGACATACCAGGGACATAGCATTTATTTATCTGTGATCACTTTCTTGCAATATTAAGCTTTTATTAATCAATAACTGGATAGCTGTATCTCAGAAATGCTGATGCTGTGCTATTTCAGCACTGTACATACAGCCAACGGCAATCCTTCCCCAAAAAGCAGACAGTGAACCTAGTCCACCCCAGTCTAAGTGCCTTCTAGGAGCACTTGTGCTCTACTAGCTCAAGCAGACTCTGAGAGACTCTCGTACTTTCATATGCAAAAAGCTGTGGATACCATTGGAAATTAGACATAGTACTAAATTCCCAAGAACTTGCTTGGGAAGCGCAGAGCCAAGCTCCCCCGGCCAAGTGTCAACACTACAGGCCAGCTCCCGAGGCTGTGACTCATGTGAAAAGACTTCAGTGGTCCTGCATGGGTGTGAAGGAACAAGATTTGACACGTGCAGACATCTGCACCCTCAGATGGGACCCAAACAGTGAAGATCTGCCAAGTCCCCCATCCTTTCAACAGCTCAAACATTTCCAGGGCGAGTGCTGAAGGCAGAAGACCATGGGGTGGGGGGAGCGAGTGGCCAGACTCAGGCCGAATTTAGTGCACAGAAACTGTGAGAATCTGCCTTCTCGTTTGTATGACTAACCACAAGTTAGGTATTCAGCCCTAGCAAAGTTTTTCAACGGATGGAGACACTAAGGCATGGAGGAAAACTGGTCCAAAATGATCCTGCTTTGCTAAAAGTTACATCTGCAACTTATAAAACAAATTTCCATGGTAAATAGCTATCAGTAAGGCTGAATCATCTCCCCATCCTCTGCACATTTTCACTTTGACATTTGTTGTCCTTCTTCTTCTGTTTAATGAGCGAGTGAAATATATTTGAAACTTGTGTCAGTGCATCCTAGCAGTTGGAAAACTATTTTAAAGAAAAAGATACATTTAAAATCTCAGTGTAAAGAGACCACACAGAATGATTCACCTGTGCTATTGTGCATTTTATTCTGGTTTGTAGCAAATCAAAAATAATAAATCTGAAGATCCAAAGCAATTAATACCTCATTTTCTCTCTGCCTTTCATTGACGTCACCTCCACTAAGCATTGATACACTAAGCTTTACTTGGGTAAACTAAGCTTTGATACTTCAGCTGTATATATTTGGCATATGAGATATGCATTGGATATGAATTTATATATATTTCAATATCTTGAGATATATATCTCAATTCTGAGACACATTATTTAGGAGAAAGCTGAAGTTTAATGACACCTGTAAAAAAGATGAGCATTTCATATAGGTGAGTTTTGGGAAGATAGCAATGTGATAACTGGTCTCTGTGTTACTAACACTTCATTAGCCCTTTTTCCAGGCCGTTACTAACATCAGGAAAAAATGTGTCTTTCTGAATAACCTTCACGTGGGTGCAGTCTCACCAAGATCTTCACAAGGCAAATATCAAATGCAAAGGGCTCCAGCCACTGGGTCAGGCAGACCAAGCCACTAGACTTTACATCCTCTCTGTGACTGTCCCAGTGGTATGTAGACAACATTGCCTTCTTTTCTAAATGGCAATGAGTTGTTGCAGATTCGGGGCCAAAGTTACCGCTACTGCAAACTAGCAACTCTTCACTGACTTGCAGAACTTGTGCCAGAATATGGCAGGACCAAATCAGCCAGCCTGATGGCTTTAGGTCAAATTACAAACTAGATAAAGCCATAAAGGGAAAAATCAAGTGTGCCCAAAATTTATTTTTATAATAATTTTAATAGAATGTGGTAACACAACATAAATCAACTGGAAAATCCAAACAGTTGACAGAGCTTTCTGCAAACAGACAGTAAAAGCAAAACAGTGAAACCTGCTTGTTTATCAGCCCCGGGAGCTGAAGCTGGGAGTCCTGCGTGGAAAGCGCAGGGCAGCCTGCACACGCATAACTGAAACCGCAGTGGGACCTTAGATGTGGTGATCAGAGGCGGTTTGGAGCGATGACTTGTTGTGCAGAGAGGAGCTGTGCCATGACGCATAGAGCTGTAGGCTCGGTTATTTATGAATCCTTGGGAGATCAGCAGGGATCCTTGTCAAAAGCTGTAGAATATGTTGGAGATGCAAAAAAGGAGCTCTGCTAGTTACACGAAAATGAGCTCTGCTTGTTACCCAGTGACAGCAGGACCTCACCTATGAAAGCCACTAATATGCTTCCCCAAACTCCATGAGGTGATGATCAGAAATGTCAAGGAGCATTGCACTGATGCTGAATTAGGGGATTAATGCCACCTACTGAATGACCTATTCTGGCGTGTAATGCAAATGCACAGACTGAGCTCATCGCTGCGCAGCCCTGGGGTGCCTGGCCTGCAAGAGTTCACGAGACACCGAACCAGAGAGAGCACAGAGGCAGGCGGGGATGCTTCTGGGAGAGAAATACGTTCTTGTGACAACTATCTGCCAGCAAGCAAGACAGCCAGCCGGTCAGGTATATCGACTTGAGGGAAACAAAGGTTAACACCAGCAGGGAGGGATTGGCAAGGCACGGTCTGAATCAGCTATCGCTACTTCTAAAGTGCAATTTTAAACAATAGGTGGATACAAATATTAATAAACAGAGCACATAGCTGGTGACTGCTCAGATTTAGCCGATACCTTTCTAGACTCCAAGCAGAAGATAAGCCCAGCCAGTTATAGCCTGAAGGGAGTCCTACAGGAAAGAACTTTAAGTTGTTCCCTAGTTAGGTCCAGACGCAGGCAGCATCCAGTCGCCTGAAATGCCAGAGGGATGTCAAACTCCTCCTGACATGTCCTCATCTTGCCTGAAGCTCCTGTGGCTGCCATGTCTCGTGCTCCCACTGACACCTCAGGCCCCCCCCTTGCACAGAAACACCCGCTGCCTAATTAGGTACAGGATTTGCCAATAGCACTACTTGAAGCAATGCATTTTCCATGAGCAATTTTGTTCCTTATACTCAGACTGCCCTTTTATTTACAAGGGGAAGAAGAAAGAGCATTTGCTCCACACCTCAGGGAAATGCTGTAGTCAGGTCTTACATTGCTGAATAGGGAAGTTGAATAATTATTCCCTTAACAGAGATACTCTGCTCTTTGCAGAGATGCTTTATACTTCATTATTTTCTCGGTGCCTGAGGCATCACGTTTTTCCAGTGATATCAGCGCTGGAAACATATTTATCCTAAGGCTTGTAGGGCTCTATGTTATTCTTCGTAACTCACAGGTATAAAATTTGTCCTCGTGACCTCCTGACATTTCAAGCCAATGCAAAATCAATAAAGCACATTGAATCACGCGCAAGTTTAAAAAATTAACCCAGCTGCAAGCATCAATGTTACAGCAACAGAAGAGTGCTACTATTAAACAGTCAGAAGTGTCATTTGTTCCCAACCTGGTCCATCACTCCAGTCTTCGGGGTATTTCAGACCGATTCCTTTCCATCGTGTCACTTAAGCAACAAAGGGGAATCTTTTATAAGCTGAGAAAGGGTCGTGGTAGCAGCTGACATGATTTATGTTTAATAAAGGTCCTTTAGCGCCAGGAAAGAGGGGCCCTGCCAAATCTCAGGCGTCTGGGGAGCTGCTACTATTGTCCCCAGGGCAGGAGCACTTTTTAGGTTCCCTCTCCATCTCTGTAAACAAAAGGACAGCTGTACGCTTGGCTGGCTCTGGACGGGGCTCTTTGTGCAGGATTAGTACCCTGCGCACATCATTCATGGCTCTTGAATAAAGATGACCTCTTGCAGGATGGGATGGGGGGAAAAAAGCCTCTTTATTCAGCAGGGCTTGAATTAGCATAAGGACAAGGAAACCGTTCCTTGGGAGTCACAGAGAGAGCTAGATAAATAAATACGCAAACTACAGGTTCCCTGCAATTACTCGGTGCTCAAGAGTTGGGCCTGGGAACTGTAAAAACCAGGGGAAGTTGTCCCCGCACGCAATCGATAACGCCTGTGTCACCCCCTCGCTCTCCAGTCTGAGCTCCGTATGGCCCAGCCGTACACCTGCAGCTGGGAAAACGCTTTGTCACAGAGGTTATGGAGTAAAAGGAGGAGAAATGAAGCATGCAACATGGCCAAAGTGAATTAATTTCCATCACCTGTTCCTTCCACCTCTCTCGGCCAGGCAGGACGATGCCTCGGTCAGTGGCACTTGGAGTGGCAATAATATTTGCCTTTTTTTTCCCAGTCCTGTGTGCAGACTGGCGGGTCAGGCAGTGAGATATGCAAACAGACAATGACCTACCGGATTTTTTCACATGCTGGGTTTCCCGGCGGATGAAAGGCAATTCAGCAGCTTATCACCATGTATGCTGCTGCAATTAAGAGCCCTGGGAGCAGCGGCAAATGAAGCTCTCCTCCCCCAGCCCCCTCCACCTCCCATCCCTCCCCCATGCCTACAGGAACACGCAGTCTCTCACCACCCACCACACCAGCACAATTGCAACCCTTATACTCCGTGCTGAGCTCCACCAAATTTGCTCTGACCTAGCAGCCAGGGGCGCGGCAATATGTACCAGGGTGTCCTCCAGACCCAACCTTCACATCAGATTAGTTTTCAGCTGAAGTCCTGCTGTGTCAACTGTAATAGCCCTTAGTAACTTGAGTTTCTCTCCTGGAAGGCTTAGCAACAAGCAGTTAGCTTGGGCTCGAAACTAGCAGGCAAGGAATGAGACAGGGTTTAAAATTAAATTAAATTCCCAAACTGTATTTAATGCAGCGTTGCCACCTTCTTTGCTTTTATCAGTACTCTCAGTAGTTGCCATTTTTCTGCAGGTCTCACTTCCTGAAAATTATTCCTTCCGTCTTTTTTCCTTCTTAACGGCACCATTTTTGCTGAAAAAAAAAACCTGAAAATGTGGCCCTGGTTGTAGTTGAAGGCTCCAAATGGAGAAGGCAAACAAATGGAAAAATAGCCAGCAGCGCAATGAACAAGCGAGGCTCTTCACTGCGACTCTTGTGTTCTGTAAAAGCTTCAGGAGTCTCCAAGGAAGTTGCAGCAGAAAAGTGCATAAAAACACAAAACAAGGTTAATTGCTGAGCTGGCATCTGACTCCTCCACTGGTCTGGATTACTTTGGGGTGGAGATTAATGGAGTCCAACTCTAGCCATAGGTAGCAATGTGATTTACACAGGTCAGCGTTATTCCCCTCATTCTTAAAAGCATGAGAGGCCAAGTGTCTTGCCCTGATCGTGTGGTTTGTCACTGGAAAACTGGAGAGTAGGACACTACCGTTTCATGTAAACCATGCACCCACAGAAGGACATGACACATTGAAGACTTCAGGCAGTGGGTGGTCAAGGAATATTGCCAGAGTAAAGATATTTCCTGTTGTGCATTAGTCTTTGGACTTCAAATGACAGAAAATGAGCTATTTGAAAGTTATTTCCATGAAAACCACTTGCATGTTCCTCCCACTCTTGCCTTCTTCCAGCTCCCTGCCCTGCACTTCACGTGTGTCTTGTTTGTCACTGTTCATCACTGATAGGAAAAAAAAGAATACCCTGAGTTTAATAGAGGGGGCTAAACTCAACATTTACAACAGGATCTCTGATACATGTGATAACTACACGTCTGCACCATTAACAGCCCTGTTGGAGTTGCAGCAAATCAATGAATGAGTCCATAAAGGGCTGAAATACAATAAAAATCTGTGAATGGAGTTGTAGGAAAGCTCAAGTGCATCAAAGGGGAAGCAGTAAAACTGAATGAAGGGACTTCTGAGAAGAGCAGCTGGTGAGAAAAGATTATCAAAAGTGCTTGTTACTTAAGAATGTTATTAATACAAGGGAACTCCTGCCATCCTGAGAGGTACTCTGCCTCTCTGCTTCATTATGGAAATACTTCCCCGAGGCCCCATCTGTCTGGTTTTGTGCTGCAGATGAAGTTGACCCAAAGGGAATTAATTACCACGCATCTCCTACAGCAAAGCAAGCTTTGCTGCAAATCAGACAGCACAGCCTGATGAATGCTGCCTGAAGAGGCTCTGACAAATGCGTGGCAGACCGGACTCCACCATCGAGAAGGTTCTCATGTGACAGTTTCTGCTTAGTTCTCATGCAGCTGGACATCCTGGCAGCAGGCAGGGGGTTTGGGAGGGTGATATGACTCATGTAGGGTTTTTGCTGGGAACATGTTCCAACAGGACAGAAATCACAGTGTATGATTGCATCAGGTCTGTCCTGGATGCAGATGGAGCATGAGAGCTATATACAAAGGAGATGCCTCTACTGGAGAAATCAGACAAAATGCTGCAGGTCTCAAATTAGGGAATATATATATTTAGCTCTCATCTTCCATCACTTTTCTATAAAGATTCATGGATTAACCATCCAGTACAGCTGGGAGTACTAAGGCAGGCTTCACTAGTCAGTGTTCATAGAAAAAACTGGGGCATAAAACATGAGGTACTTCGTTAAAGGCCAACAAGGAGCCATAGACAGACCTCCTGCCTGTTTTCCAGTATTCCCGACAAACAAACAAAACCCAAAGAAAGAGCGGAGTTAGGCTTTGTTTGCTTGAAGGAGAAAGATCAAATCTTGGCAGTAAAAGAAAATCCCCACGTGAGGCAGAGGGGTGAGACCCCCAACCTATAAGTAAAGCCAGGGCACACCTGACCATCAGATGGCAAATACGTGGCACCTTTGAAATGCGTAAGTGAATTAGACAAAATGAATAATCTCACGTCTTACATGTGTCATAAATCAGGGAGATGAGAAGTGGGTAGGAGCTGTATGCCAAGCTTTGACTTTAATGTGGAGGATGAGGACAGCACCAGGATTACCTGGCAAACCCCATGCCAGGTACAGCTGAGCTGGGTCAAGCAAGCAGTTGAAGCTAGTTTCTTGCCAAAAGGCTCAGTCACATAAAAACTGTCTGTAACGGTACACACCCATATGACTCAGGCTCCTAGCATCTTCGGCTTTATTCCACAATAAAAAGAAATACAAATGTGAGCTTCTACAACAGAGAGACCCTTGCAGCCGTGGCCAACTGTATTTATGAGGGTCTATCATCCTGCAGGTTATAGTGCCAGTCCGGAAACCAACTGACATCTTTACACTAGTTCTCGTTCCTCCAGCTGGACCTACAAAAAGGAGATGCTCAATGTTTCTGGGACACTTGGCCCTGCTAAGCCCTGTGGTTCCTCCGCTGCTGTTTTCAGAGGGCGAGGGCCTGGCGGAGCAGACATGGCATGTGCCTGCAAGTTGCCAGGAGTATTCCCAAGAGAAGATGAACTCAGCGCCTTCTCCAGCAGGATGTCAGGTGAACATCAGCTCGGGAGAGGTTTGGGGAAGGCAATTCTCTCCTCTCCGAGGCATGCCTACTCCAAGCTCTGAAGCACCATGCCCTGTGAGAGGGTTGCCCGAGGAAGGGGGCCCGTTGTCTTCCCTCTAATGTGCAAATGATTAGCCATGTGCAGTGATTAGTTTTTTCACATATCTGTGGAGCTGACTCCCTGGTCTTACGGGGTTTTTTCGTCTTTACTAGACCCTAGTGATGGCTGAGGGATGCGGTCCTGCAGGGCAGATATGTGAGCAGGGCGGGTAGGAAGGAGCGCGGCAGCATGCAGGGGAGTGGGGCATGCAGAGGAGACCCCACGGCACCAGTAGGACAGGCAGCCCAGTAATGCGGGATTTCAAGGGTTCTTTTCTGCAGCTTGGATTATAAAACTTGAAGTTTACAATCTGTTGCAGTGGGAAAAACTGCAGCACTTTGCCTGTCTCCTTCCGGCTTCATATGGACTCTCTTCAGCTCCTTGGATTTCTAACCTGCTTCTTACTGAAAAGCCTTCGTTTCATTGTGGGGCTGTGAACTCACTCTGGTCTGCGGCACAAACCATGTGAAGAGCGATTACAGAAACTTGTATTTTCCAGTGAGTTGGCATTTGTGTGTCACTGGGTGGAAAGAGATGTCTCCAGGAGAGAGGTGTCTCCAGGAGGCCATGCATCTCCTGCAGTGCCCTTGGCTGCGGCACATCCAGTGCGAAAACACAGGCAGACTCACACACCCAAACCATACTTCTTGGAATATGAATGGTTCTCAAAGAGCTCAGCAAAAAAAAAAAGAGTTGCTTCAAGCCTCCACACAGGCTTTAAAGCAATGAATCCTAGTCTTTGCTGTAGTATGGCAAACTGATGCAGTGTTTACAAACATTTGCAGACGTAGCATGGTAAAACAAACGCTGCCAGTCCTCCAGCAAAATGCATGGTTTATTTTCTTTTTCACACACAAGTATTTGTGCTGTTCTGCCTTTGAGAGCTGCTGAGTGAGAGCAGTGGAGCAGCCTCTCCAACCGGCTCAGCCCGGGAGCTCTGGCTGTATGTGGCGCCTCCGGCTCTGTGCGAGCACAGAGATAATGTGAGTGGTCAAACTGGGACCCGGCCTGGCTCCCGCAGTGGCAAATCATCCTGTAAAAATTCGGTTTGTACAGGCAGTTATCTTTCTGAATGGGAGGAAAGTTGTATTTACACTAGATAAAAGCTAATGGGGCTTTTTTTTTTTTGGCTAAGAAATAATAAGATAGAGTTTATGGTTCATCCCTTTGCTATGATGGACAGAACTCGTGACAGCTATATGAGGGAAATTTAATGAAAATCTTGTAAGCATCTGCTCTGATAATATGAGAATGCCCCAAAATGGTCCCGTCCTGTCCTTCTCCCACCTCTGCTGCTGAAAGGGCTGCCCGGGCAGCGGGGCCATGGGGCTTACACTGGCTTACAGCGTGGGGAGGAAACACCAGCAAAGGAGCATTTCGTTTCTTCTCCCACCTTCCCAGCACTGATGCAGCTTCCAGAGGATTGCTGGGGCAAAGAGCTCACACAGACCATCAAACCGCCAGCTGAAAAAAGTGCAGATAAATGCAAACGTGATTTCCTTTCCATCCACACCATTAGTAAGGGGTTTTCGCCGCAAGCGGATGGGGTGGGGATATAAGTACTTTTACAGCTCAGGGGAATCTGCTGCATCACCTCTGCTGCTGCAAGCCTCTCTGCAGGCTCCTGCTTTAGGGAGATCATTTCTCCCATTCCCTGGGGAGGGCGGCTGCCCTTGCCAGGGTGGGATTTATGTGCGGATGTGGCTGCGGAGAGAGAAGGTCGGTTTTGGGGAGGCCTGGCATCCTCACTCCAAAAAGGCATCAGGGGAGACAGGGCAGTGGGATACTAGCACTAAACAGCAGAAGCGCAGCAGGGCTGATGCAGGTGAATGCAGCATCTGCAGGGAGACCCTGGACACGTGGAGGGCTCAGCTCCCTCAGCCTGGGGCAGCTCCCAGAGCTTCTTAGGTTTCGTGCACGCAACAAAGAATTGGCCTCTATTTCTCCCCTAAAGCATGTTTCCACTCATCACCGCTTCTGTATCTGTGCTCCGTTTGTTTGGATCGACGGCAGGATCCCTGTCTGAGGGGTAACCACTCGTATTTCCTGACCAGGGCAGGCTCAGCTGGGGAGAGGATGACACCCTGCAGATCTCTGCTGCCCACCATGCACGTTGGTTCAGGCCTCCCTTCTCCAGACAGACCCAGGCAGCTCATCCCTCCATCTGGGAACTATTGGGAGGATTAGTTAGCGTACATGACATGGTTACCCGAGATAGCCCAGGGCTGGGTCCTGTGACTCAGGAGCTCCCTCCGTTTCCAGTGTTTGCAGAGATTTTTAAGACAGAAGCACTAAGCCCTACCCGTAATGTGTTTGCTGAGGGCCAGATGCTTACAGCAAACAGGGACGCAGCTGGGGAACGCTGCCAATGGGTACGATGAGCAGTTGTGAGGAAGGAGTTGGGGTCTCGCCGTTAGCAGGCATGACAGTGCATGTATAGCTCGGATTTATTTCCCCTTGCGGAAGGTGCACGGGGTGGTTACC
>VYXH01008249.1:105447-122506 GCA_013397275.1 Burhinus bistriatus | reverse complement strand
CGCCGGTTTTGTTCCCCCTGGGGGGGGGGGCAGGGGGTGGGGGGGGTGGGGGGGTTGCACCCCAAGGCCCCTCCACAGCTATGGGTGCAGCACCTCGGGATGCTGGAGCTGAGTGCACCAGGCATTTCATCCAGTGTGCCCCCTCCAGGGACCTTCCCGAGGCTACTCTCACCCTGCCACCCTCTCCACGCCCTGCAGGCTATCAGATGTGGAGCCCCTCCAAGGGCAGGCAGGAGGAAAGGGGAGACAACAGGGATAGTGGCAAGAGAAAGGGGGTGCTTGTGGGCTGTGGCAGCCCTGCACCCCACCACCAACCCTGGACAGGGATTGCTTGCCATGAAAGGTTGGGTCGCATTTGTCAGACACAGGTGATTTTTATCTCTTTTCCTGCCTGAGCTGTGTCTAACTGCCGGCCCATATGTTGGCTCGCTGGCAGCTCTGGGCACCCAGGGTGCGGTGTGCCTGCGGTCAGATGGCGAGTGCCTTCGCCCGAGCGGGGAGCTGGCTCCGAGCTGCATCCTCAGGGGTTGGCTCTGCTTTCCCATCTCCCATGTCACCAGCTTTCACCACAAGCCAGCTCTGACTATGGCATTATGCCCTACCAAGTGTCACCGGGGGACCCTACCACAGCTTACAGACCTGGCAGTATTCAGATATTGGCCTCTCTGGGATACTTAAAATGAACAGTGAAGCCTGCCCCATTTTACAGAGTACTGCTGTCCTGATCCCAGTCCCGCTCTCACGCTTAACTGGGAGTTTGCTTTGCTTCTGTGATAGCTGCATTTCTGTTTCCGTGCTGTGCTCCCAACCTCCCAGCCAGATGCGAATATCTGCAAAAAAGCAACCCCTGTGCAAGCATCATTTCCATGGTGTCTTATAACCATCAATGATATTGAAATTGCTGAACCCCAGACTGCTTTGTGGTCATTATCCAGCTGCAACTTCAAGGGGGCTGAGAGGGACGCCGTGCTAAAAGCCTTCCTCACTCTCTTCTTGGGAAGAAAGGAAAGAGAACAACCAGCGCTGATTAAAAGCATTTATTTTTTTTCTAAAGCGGTCTCTGCATGCAAAGATTTGGTTCAAGGAGCATTAAAATCACTGCTGTCAGTTCAGAAAGAAGGGGCTGAAGGAAATCTGGGCCATTGGCATTGTGCGAGGGTTGCTATGGCAATCCCTGCAGAAAGGCGGCTTAATAGGCTTTCTTCCCAGGAAACTCAAAACTGCAGCTCGCAGGCTGCAAAGCGGCGTGTGCAAAAATATTTTCATGAATAGCATCTCTGTGGAAAATTTTGTTGGCTGTTTACATCCGCCCTTCGGAAGCAGGGTGGCAAGGAAGATGTTTGAAGATCACCTAGTGGTGGCGGGTGACATAAAGAGGGTATAGGCGACATTGTGTGGGGACTCATGGGCAGCAGCAGCAATGCAAAGGGAATGGCAAATTTCTCCACTCAAGACAGGCATTGTGAGCGACTTCAAAACACATACTGTGATGATCAGTCTTTGCACACCGAGAGATGCTTTAGTAAACAGAGAGGACCAACAAGCCATTTGCCCTGAATTCTGTGACTCCATGCAACGTTATTCCTGAACACAGCAAAACGCAAAATGATGCTGTCTCTCAGCTCTTCCCTGTAATATTTACCATATTAAAAAAATAATGACATTAGCTAAAATATTCATGAACATTAGTTGATCACACTCTGCTTTTTTCAGTGGAAGCTTCAGAGAATACCAGTGATTCAGGGCTTACCTGAAAAAAACCTTAAATATTGTGGATTAGGAAAACATATTTTATCTTAATGGAAAGAAAGAAAGACTAGGGATTAAAACATGAGACTGCAAGAGAGGATATCTCTGGGCTCTGGCAGACCTCCATTTCATGACGTCTGGCGAGTCACACAAATCCCTCCATGCTTTTGTTCCTCTGTACCACCTGTAAACTGGTAATATTCCATGCAATTATTTACTTTCCTGGGTACTACAAGATTTAATTTTTTTCACATTCTTGATGCATGTTAGTAATATAATATATAATTTATCATAAAGAACTGACTGTCAAATATGTACATGTGCATCTTATTGGGAAAAATAAAAACTGCTCACCAGCCTGGCTTATGACAAGAAAGATTTTCCTTTTTCTTCCGTGGGAGATGCTTTGTGCTTTGGAGCAAAGAGATCTGAGTATCTCTCTGCTAAAGCCAGGAACTTCCACGTTATCAGTGTGTGTAGCACAGAGCTAACCCACAAGTCTTAAAATGTCATGAGTTAGGTTTAACCTGCTGTACTTTTTGCTATAATTCTATTTTCCTTTTTATCTGCAATTCTACTGCTGCTCTCTCTTGACGCAGGAATAATTAGTGCATTCGTTGAATCAAACCTGCACTTACTATAAAAGACAGCCGTGTGGCTGGGAGGAAAAAAATTAAACCAGAATTACATTATATTTAAAAATGAGATGAAACCATAGAAAAAATGACTTGGGATGAGTCAGGATAGGAAAACAATAGATAAGGGTCCAAATGCTTCGCTCCCCGCTGAGTTCGCGGCTGTCTGGCAGAATTATGCCATTTCCCCGTGTTACGTAAAGAGATTACTGCCCTCACAATATTAAGAGGAGAGTCTGAGCTCCTAATTTTTAGATTCAAAGTCAGGCTCACATTATGAAACTGAAATCGGAAAAGTGTGAAGACCTTGGCATCTGTGACATTTTTTTGTAGGCTCATCTCAGTTATAGGGAAGTTATACGGGCTAGTTAGGAGGAAGGGGGAAAATGGTGTGCCCACCTTTCGCTTCTCTCCATTAACCGAGACAAGCCAGCTGTAGGAAATCCCAAACAAGCTATAGCAGTCCTCCCTCTGTCACTAGGGGACTGCAGTGCCAAGAACGTAATGACGCATTAATTTTTAATGGTTGGGAAAAATGATGTCTAGAGGAGCAAAATGAGTCTCCTGAGGTCCCACAGCACATCACAAGCAAACCTGTGAAGATTCCTTGAACTTCTTCTTGAACTTCAACACCAAACTTCTTTCTTGACTTGATTATATAACTTAACTAGATTATGTCATACCAAAACTTCAGAAGTTAGTCTGTTCTTTAACACAAGAGATAATGAAAAGATGGTATGGAGGCAGAGATACAGCTGCTACCCAGGTGTGCAGTGGGAAAACTCCTACTGACTGGCTAATCCTGTTCTTGGTAGTGAATGACTACGGGACAGTGCCCTTCGTTTATCTTTGAAGCCCTTTTGGGTAGTTAATACACAAAAGGAAACAGTTGCTTCATTTTCAGGAGCCAGGCAGTGTGCATCATTATATCAAAGTTTTGTGCTTTGGAGCCACAGCTGGAGGAGAGACTGTAGTACTTTAGGGACCTCAAGCAGGTGTCTAAATTGAAAGCTACAGTGAATCCAATTTTAAAAATGCAATTTACATGTGATTATAACTCATCTGCATAAAATGCAGTTGTTTCACTGCTATTTTTGGCAAGCTCAAACTTCAGCAAGTCCTTTTCTTCACACTTTCAAAATTACCCATTTGCATTTCTCATTTTCTCACCTTTGTTTCCCTGAAGCCCTGAACGTCAGAGGATCAAAGGATTATCTGGGTTACCCGGCTGCACGGGTGCCTGAAGACTACGCTGGGACCTTGCTTCCCTGAGCCTCTAAGAGGTCTTGTATTAGGAGCTGAAGCACAACTGTATTATCTGAATAACCAGGGCTTCCCTGCATTCAGAAAACCTATTCTTACAGCAGATACGAGGACTTAATCCACTCAGTTTTGCTCCCTGAAGATTCAACCAAAGTTTATCCAGTGCTGGCTTGTCTGAAGGCATTCAGAAATTGCCACAAAACCTCCTTTGGAGCAGCAGCTAAAGCAGTGGGGTGATTACAACGGATGAGCTCATGCTTCTCCTTGTAACAAGCACGGCTTTGTTCAGGGCTCTGGGGATGGGAGCTGTGAATGGCAGGGAATACACCGACTATCAGGGTCAGATGGCGCGGGAGTAAGAACTTAAATTGTTTTCAGTGGTGGGTTGGTTAGAAAGGTTAAAAATTCGGTTTTACAAATACGCCGGGCAGGAGGGGAGAGTTTTGTGCAAAATTTGTTCAGCCCCGCTCTCTTCTGCGGGTGAGTAGTATTTGCCCATGCAGTAAAGAGCCCCGTCCCTCTCCCATTGATGCCAGTTACGAAATTCTGGCTTCAAGAAGCAGAACAGCGATTTTATAGTCTGCAGTGCTGTTCTGCAGTGCTAACCATGAATCCTTTAATTTCACCCTTCAATTACCATAACTACAGTTTTTCCTATAGATGCAGTAAAGTAGAACCAATACAATAATAAACTACTGCTTGTATATCAAAGTAGAAGACACTCTGCTGCAATAAAAAAGTCAACGAACTAACCAGAAAGGCATTTTATGTTTTATCTAGATGTGTAATCCTATAAAAAAAGCTCTTAAGTGAAATTCTTCCCAAGCAAAACCTCATGCAGAACAATAGCGGAGACTGCAAATACAGTTAAATGGCTGAAAAGGTTAAGAAGGGATTTATGTGAAAAACCTGGAGACCATTAATTCAGGTTCCTATTTTGAGATCAGCTTGATGGTAGGAGATTAAGACAAAGACAGAAACAAATTCAGAACAGATGCCAAGATGTGCTAGTTTACTACAGAGAGCAAATAGTGGAATTGCTCTGCTTTGGCAAAAATATTAAGCCACGTAATAAATATTTAGATAGAGAAACATTAAGAAAACATGAAGTTGCTGTACTTCTTTTACTAGGACTCCCATGTTTTAAAACAATGCAATAAATATAGCTGGATGATTAATTTTGCAGAAATAAAGAAAGGGTGTTAACCTGAAATGAATCACAGCTCACGAAGTTTATGTCATATTATTGAATTGAAGGAATTTCCTCCAGCCCAGGAACATTTTGAGTGACATCTCTGCTGAACAGCATGCTCAGAGTGCCACCTGATGGCTAAGCCTTGCTTTTTTCTCACCCAGCTGCCTTCAAAATGTGTAGGGGCTGCCCAGGATCTCATCACTCTTTTCCTAAGCAATGAGAAAAAGCTTCTGCTTAAATTACAGGTGCTCATTTGCTCAGAAAGGAGCATCTTTGGTGTTATATTCCTACCATCTATCATCAGTTAGATAAAGTAGACTGGCCTACACTGGATCTTCATTTCAGTGGGTGCATTTGGGGGACACACTGTGGTCTTGGGGTGTCAGGGGAATGAGTTAAGGTCAGGGCGACACCACACCATCTGTGGAGGACAGGCCTGGCAGATCATTCACAGCTCCAGGTCATTCCCACACGGGATAGACTCAGTTCCAGGCTTCAGAGACCAGAGGACTATGGATTTCAAAAGACACCTCTGCATTTTGTGGATTAAATAAAGTGACTCTTGGTAAATGCTCCATTCTGCCTTCTAAAATTCCCCCAGATTTGGAAATTAAGATGACTTCTTCTGGGAGCATATGCTGGATGAGGCAGGTAACATCCACCAGGCTGCAGCCCGGATCTGACTCCTCTTGGTTGATGCTGCAGAGAAAACACGAGATTTTTGCCTGATCACTGCCAAGACAGCAAAAGCAGCCTCTTCCTTCAGCACTCCATGTAGGAGTCAGACACGATCACGTCCTTGAATGTTTCACCTGCACTGGTGGAAACGGGGCCATGTTCCCACCTTCCCTTTCACTGAGCTGCAGGTTTTGACAGAGGGGAAGGAGAGCGTTTGCTCTTCCCCACTGAGGACAGCAACTGTGAACTAGCTTTCTGGGGAGGGAATGTCCAGGTCACCTTCCAGGCGGGGGCACAATTCCAAATGACTCCTACAGGAACAGGATCTCATTCTGTTTGGTACCCGGGTTTCATGTAGAGGGGCGCCACTTTGTCACCTGCATAGTCTTGTACCTGCTAAGACAAAATGCAGCCTGAGGTTTGGCTTTCTAGCTAGAATAGGTGATCACAGAACAGCTGCAGAGGCTGTTCAAGCTGCTAGAATATAAAATAAGTATTGGTTTGTGATCCTACATATCTCTGGTTCTCAAGAGAAACTGCAGGCAATGCTTACATACACTAAGTCATGGTTTTATCTTTCCCGGAAGGAACCAAGAAAGAAGCTCACCATTATTTTTTAAATAACTATATTTAGTCTTGAAAACAGTGTCTCTCATGCCTCTGCTAGGGCGTGAAGCTGATAAGAATTCAGAGTAAGTGTTCATTATGGTACCATTTGGAGGAAACCAACATCAAGGACAATCTCACTTTCTTGAAGGATCCTTGGGGATAAAACAGAAATCCCTCTAGAATCTCATACTCTTTCATGACAAACAGAAGCAGCAGCATTCTGACAAGCCAGGTGTATCAGAGGAAGATATATATCGAAGCTGATATATAAGAAAACAGTATTCACTATGATAGTGGTAAGACACTGGAGCAGAGGCCCAGAAACAGGCGGGCTCTCCATTCCTGGAAGTACTGAAAAGTCAACTGGAAAATGCCTTGAACAACTTACCTAACTTCAAAGTCAGGCCTGTTTTGAGCAGGAGGTTGGACTAGGTGACTTCCAGGGGTCCCTTCCAATCTAGATTATTCCCTGATTCCATGATGCAGACAAGGTTTTGTGTCCTTTCATGGACAGGAAAACATCATCCCACCTTTCCGCTCTGACCAGCAGTCAATGAATTTAACATTGTCTCTCCACAGGAAGGTTGCACCAACCTGGAGCTAATGAATTGCTGAATCACCCAGCAGTCATGTCAGGCCAAGTCCTGCAACATCACCCCTTAAGAAGCTCCTCTAGCTGAGGTTGACCAGTATGAGTGTGTGTCGTCCCACATTACAGTAAACTCCCAGAGACCATTAGCTTTAAGCAAATGCAGTATTTCGAATACAGCTGACAAAACGAAGTTTGGGGACCACATAGCACACCCTTTTCTTTTTGAAAAATCCCCATTAAGTATAGGCACACTTCTTACTCATCACAGCTTTCCCACAAAACCTTCCTCCAACCTGTACATCAGAGTTGATCCCTTTTTCATGAGCCAAAATCAAAGCTTCTTCATTAACGGCAGCTGCCAGTTCATCCACCTGGGCCAAGCTGCAGCTCTTGTTGAGCCTGTAGGGAACTTTCCTCTGCCCAAGCAGCATTTTGTTTCGCTTTCTTCCTTAAAGTCCATTTGAGATGGACAAAATATGAATTTCCAGGAGACCTCTTCCCTCCATTCTCTTACAGAAAATACTCTTAAGGTTTTCTTCAGGTCAATGTCACATTTACTATCAAAACTCTTTCCACTTTGTCATTACATCCCATGGATGCATGGTCCTATGAATACAATTACCTTTGCACAGTGGATCTCTGCTGCCTGTTTTGACCAGTTTTGACTGGAAAATTCCTTACCTAACACCTTTTTCTGCTCAATTTTCACTGTAAATTTGCCTGCTTTTACAGCTACTCAGAGTTAACTGCTATGCACTGTAGAGCCCTTCGTGGTCTGAAAACCTCGGAGGCAGCCTGTGAGGGGGCACTGGGACATGTCTGAAAGGACACTCAATGTCCCCTAACCTCACGGATTTCAGTGTGATGGTGCAAGAGGGAGTGAGTAACCACTCCGCAGCACACAGCCCGTGACCGGACATGTGCCGAAGGTAGGGCACGCTGGACCGCTCCCAAACTCTACTTCTGCCAGGGGTCCCCCTCAGCAAGGTCCCCAAGGACCAGGATAGATCAGGATTAACAGCATCCACTGCCTACCGTCCTGACCCTGCTTAAATTATTCTCATGCTGCCAGACATGATTCACATACTGTGAAAACCAGAGGGACCATTGTAGCACTCTGGTGCGACTCCTGCATAGCACAAGCCAGTCTCTGCCACTAACCCCTGCCGCAGAGGGAATTATTTTTCCCTTATTATGTGAACATGTATCTGTTGGGACTCAAGCTGGTATGTCACGTAGAGTTACCAATAAGGAAAATAAATGTTCTGTGTGTCATGCTTGGAGATTAATTAAATGGCTATTGAGTAGCCCAGCTTTCTCAGCTAGCAAAAATCTTCAGGAGGTACTGGGACACATCAGCCTCCAGCAATGTGTCATAGTATCACTGGTCACCATCCTCCCTCACTGAGGTCACCAAAACATTTGGCAATGCACCGGAGCTTTCAGATCCCCTCTGAGAAGAGCGTGACTGGCAAAGCCACCAGCTGACACCTTGTTCTTCTTCACAAACCTTGAGGTTTTAATAGGGCTCTGGAGGCAAAGAAAGGGAGGAGATGAGCCCGTTGCAGTGTGCCCTGGCATTCCTGGAGACACGTTCACTAAGACACAGAGGCACTGGGGGCTTGTGTTTGCTGACACCTCCTCGTCAAAGCGCCATCGGAAACAAACCTGCCAGCTGAAACACCGTGTCCTTCATGCAAGCCAAAGCAAGTACCAGCCGTGTGAGGACTGACTTTATAACTGACATCAGTTCTTTCCGTTAGCTCACGCAAGCAGCCGCAAGGCGTCTCTGAAAGTCACAGCCCTGGCTTCAGTGGAAGTGAAATAGAAATGGGGTGAGATGGATGCAGGGGCTGTTGGTGGCAGAGGTAGCCTGCAAAGGCAAGCACTGGCTGCAGGGGTATTAATGTACCTGCAGAACAAGTTCATAAATTATTTCATCAATCCCCCTGCTAATCCTCAATTCTGAAAAATCTGTGGATGAGCCGATAACCTGTACAAAGTGTACAAGGGCAGGAGGCACAGACAGAGTTTATGCTCTGCGTTTGTGAGGCATGGACAGAGTTTGTACTTCAAGCATCCCAAGGGCCCCATGGAGCTTCCCAGCCGTCACGCCACCACCACAGAGTTGAGCTCACCCACTGCCCAGGACACAGCCCCTCCATTCAAGCCTGCCGGGGCACATGTAACCCCCAGAGCAGCTTTTCTCACCCATCCACAATCTAGCTGAAAGGGCTGTCGGGGGAGGTGGAAATATTGCAGGGGACAAAGGTAGGTGGCTGAGGGGACCAGGGTTACAGTGGGGTGGTGGCTTGCTTGGGTGTGAGTCTCATGGACCTAAATATCTTGATTAAACGCTACTGAAAAGCATCTGTCATGTCTGCCTTAATTCAAAACTCCTGAGCAGTTCCAGGGAATTGTCTGAAGAGCAGAGGGGATGTTCGACTGGTCGCATGCGGTACTAAGGAATTGCTGCAAACCTTTATCTTAGGGCTTCAGGAGATCGAAAGCTCTTAGGGTGGAAAATACAGTGGATAAAAAGTGGAATTAAACTAAAGGACTTAAGTGTGGACTGCCTCACATGAGGCACAGTGCAGAAAATGCCCCCAGAAGGATTCAGGGAATGTATTGGTGCCATTCTGGGCATGGCAGCAAACTTTTACTTTGCACAGAGCTGGTGTTTCTGAGTTCCCTTTTCATTGCAGAGAGCAACAGAAAAGGCAGCCTGCCAGGGCTGCCTCTGTGGATAACGCAGCCTCAAGAGAGCTGGGGCCCTGGTGTCCAAGGTCACTGGGTAGCCCTAGTCCCCCAGAGCATCTTCCACCTCCCGTGGGCTGAAGGGTCATGGGGTCACACCACATTGGCTTGCACCCATAACTTCCCCTGCTTGTACTATGGTTTCCTCCTCGGAAAAGAGAGGCGATGGCAGTGGCTTCTCAGCAAAAATGCTTTGAGATCCACGTATGCAGAAGTGCAAGTGAAAGCTAGCAGCTGCTTACTGCTACGGCTGCCACCGCTGCTGTCCTTGGGAAGGCAGGCAGGGCTGTGAGACTTAGCCTGCTGATTTGTTAGCAGTTGAATTTGCAAAGAGTAATTAAATATATGTAAAGCAGAAGTCAGGCACGAATTTTTTTTATTCCTCAAAATAAGCACATAAAAATGTAAATGTTTTCAGATTTCAGCCATGGGGAAAAATCCAGGAAGAGTCTATTTTTCCTGCCCAACCTCATCGGGTTGCACACCAGAGGGAGAAGGCAAAGATGAGCCATTCTACCCTGACATTCGCCAGGTTTTATCTGTTTCATCTCCTTTCCAATCACACAAATGATGCGCTGCTCTCTCTCTGTTCGTCCGGTCTCCCTTAGCTGGCACTCAAAGGTGCAAATACACAGCGTGGTTACAGCTGGAGCCACAGCTCCCACAATGAATAGTCCCATCACTCAGAGAAGGAAAATCCAGAGCAGAAAGCCCATGACATTGCAGAGGGCATTAGTGGAAACAAGTGGACTGGTGGTTATCTGCCAGACCATGACTGCCCACTTCCAGGCTTCTTTGAGCATCTAACACCAGAGCTCTAAAAAGTTCCGTGCCTATACAGGGAATCTGGATTTCCCTCTTGAGCCCTGAGCCACAACCACACTGATGCCCGCAGCAGGAGCGTGAATGCCCCCCTCTCTCCTCGCAGGTGGAGCGAGCCTGCTAAAGGACCTTCTATCATCTCTTGTTGTTTTGCAGACAGGCTGTCAGGCCTGGCTGTCACTTGTCCTGCCTGGTCCCCAAGGCAGATCAGTGTTGGCAAAGAGGTGGAAAATCACTGCCTCCCCTCTTCGCTTTTATTCAGGGAGGTTAAAAAAAACCGCTTTCTGGCAAAATTTGTGGAGTTAACTACAAGAGATCGATAGCTGCTAAATTTTTATATAGTTTGAGACTACTCAGCACAAGGATAACAGCTGCTTCTTCCTTCTGAGAAAGGTCTAGAAAGAAACCATCACTCAGCTATTCAGCCAGGTGCTTTTTATCAAATGAAAAGTCATTTGCTTCACAAGGAAACGCTCCTAAATTTGCATTCACCTTGCCAAGAGGGTACCAAGTACCTGCACTGTGTGCTGCAAAGGAGGTCAGAAGAAAAATCTAGCCCTCAAGCATTAAATACTGCTGTAGGGAGGGTGGGCACCCGTGGGGTAAAAAATGAGGAAATGCAATATCAACAAGGGGAAATGAACATTGAACAATGCTGTGTGCGGGCACATGTGTGACAGCACTACATCCTCTGCAGTAAGCCCTGTACAACCCTATTTTTATCACTCTTCTCTGACCCAAATACAGCAAACACAACGCCCTGGAGCTGTCTCCACACAGCAGGACTGGTTCTTGAAACAACGTCCCTATTAAAGCATCTGCACCCCTCACACCTACCCGCTTGTATTCAGCATCTCTGGAGAAAGTGGGCAGATTTCCAGCCTCCTGTGAAGGGAGAGACACGATTTACTTTCCTCAGTGCCCTGGGCACCTGTAGCTGCGTGCGGCCAGGTTGATGTCACAGGGGGCTGAGGCAAGGCTTGGGCTCTCTCTGGGGCAGTGGGGACACAGTGGAGAGCAGGGACACCTCCATGTGAATTTTAACTAACACACCTCAGTTGGTCTGTGTGACATGGCCTGAACTCACAGAGGCAGACCGGACATCGTAGTAGACAAAGCAACCAGGAATGAATTAATGCACAGAAAAAATGCTCACTGAGGAAATATGAGAGACACCTGGAGAAACAGTGAGAAAGTTATTTATTGAGGAACAGCCTTGGTACATCCAGACTGGTGAAATGTGTCCACGTGTCTGAAGACAGAGACCCCAAGGAAACCCTGCACAAACCATGCCGGGGAGGGCTGCCATGTCAACACAAGCCTACCGGGGGAGGATGTGCTTTTGAAGCTATGGGACAAAGCTGGCACAAGGACAGATGGTTATAAACCGGTTGTCAGCAGTCTTAGGTGGGACACTGCAAGGCCACAGCTAGCTGGGAGGTTTGAGAACAGGGTGGTGGGAGCAAAAAGAATGCATTTCAGGAGGAGGCTTGATGAGTTTAAGGACGGGATTTGTACGAAGTGGTGTTTGCAATAGCCAGGCTCAGCAAGCAGTGACACACCAAGTGCCAGCCAGCACGGGGCCACTGTGTGTTCACTCTGGTCCCTGCAAGGGTGCAAGACAGTGCCTACACGGTGGCTACCCAGTCTACCTGGGCACGAGCCCGTGCTCCGCTCTGGATGATCTCATGCGCAGGGGCTGCGCTCACGTCCAGCAGCTGTGGGGCTGTTTGCTGGTGATAGAGCAGCCGAGGAGCTGGAAGGGTGCCCTGGGTGTGGCCCACCCCCTATCACAGGGACCGCGGGCCTGAAGTTGCCTTCATTTGCTTAGCCTGCTATAAAAACAAGATTGAAAGCAATTCTTGGAAGTGCTGCCCTTCTCCATATGCTAAGCCAGCAGGAACAGAAGAGCGAAACCCCTGGGTCAGAACGTTGGACTGCACAACTGCACACCAAGTAGAAACTTGGGATAAAATTTTTCACCGAGACTTCCTATGGTCCATTGCTGTTCTGGCCGGGGCTATATTTATTTTTTGTTGGTTTTGAGTTTTACCACCAGTATGGGGTGTTCTCAGCTGGTAAGAGCTGGTTCAGGTTGGGTCTTCAGGTTATATTGACCCTGAGGTAAAAGCTCACAGTCGCAGGCAGTGTTTGTTCTTCTAACCAAGTTGTAATACAGTTTGCATCTTGCCTTTCATCCTGTCTCCTGTGCATGGGTTTGGCACGTACAAATGACTTTGCTGGCTGAAGTCACAGAGTTTGCATTTCTGCAGCCAGAAACAACTGAGACACACAAAAAAAGCTGACTAAGCATTAGTCTCATTATATTTTTTGAAAGGAACTCTATTAACCTAGACCTCCTTTTGCTCACTGAGCTTCTTAGTGCTTCTCCTACCATTTACATTTGTGAAGGGCTTTTAAAAAACACGTTACATACCAGCATTTAAGTTGATGAGTTGTATTTAAGGAATCCACTCAGTCTGAAAAATGCAGACACATTCTTCTACTTCCATGTTATGGTTTTATTTTTGCAAAATCACAATCTTTTCTTCACTGGGCACTCAGTGAGTGCAGCTGCAGTGTCCTGTCTGAGTGGTTTATCAGACACCTCACAGACTCACATCTTCAGGAATTTCACACCAGTGGCTGAAGACGTATCAGCACCCTATAAACATCTGCCAGTGCTTTCTTGGTACTGTGAGCAGACAGGTTGTCCGCTCCCTCCGCACAGGCCAGGCCACTTGAAGTGAGGAGGGGCTGAAGATTTTGCAAGATGAATCCCTGATAGCTCTGGAAAACCAAGTGTTGTGAGATGAAAGTCAGAGCTGAGTTCTCTAGCTAAGTGATAGAGCTGAATCCTGCTCCCTGCAGATCCACAGGCAGTAATCCCTCTGAATTCCTTGCCCGAAAGCAGCACTGCCAAAATGCCATTAAACTATGTTTATTTTATTTGTTCTACTAGCAGTTTTGTAAAAAGGTGACGCCAGTAAAGACGTAAAAGCCCTGCTGCTTTCAGTTAGAAAAGTTAACTTAGTCAGGTTAGTGCTAAAAGCCCTCATGAAAGCTGAGGAACTGTTTCCTATTCTGCACCCCACGACAATACAGCAGCCGCTAAGTACTGCACTTTATTTTGGGAAGTGTGTCATGCACTCTAGTTATATATAGAAAACAGCAGATTAGGTGGTGCCCTGTTTCTTTCAAGACCCTCATGAGATTTAGGGGATCGGGTACAATTCCGGTGCCCAAGCACAGGAGCATGTCAGACAAAATGGGTAAGTAGAGAAGGAATGGAATTTCTTACACTCTGCAAGGCAGCCGCCGTGCATGGTGGACAGCAAGGGTCTGGAGAAGCATACAGAAACAGAAAGCTGGTACTGTCCCTCCCCCTTCCTTCCCAAATGAAACCTGCTTCCATCAAACTGCAATAACACCACAACTAAGGGAGCACGTGGCTTCATCCTTCAAAGCAGAATCATCCCGATGAGATAAAAGTCACAGCAAGTATCAAATCAGAAAGAAAATCAAGGAGCAGCACAAGACACTGCTGGGTGTTGCCAAAGGTGTTTTTTCCACCCACAGGGAGGAGGAGAGATGAGATAATTTGCAGCAGAGAGTGATCTGCTGCCTTGAAGGAAAGAACAATGGTCCACAAAGACAATAGACACTCCCAACACACCCAGCAGCTCATACAATGGCTGGAAGTATCCAAGTGCCTGTTGCAACGAAATGTTTAACCCTTTGACATGAGGAACGGGGTAGCTTTCATCCATACCAGTTGCACAAAAGGCTGGTCTTGCCTTGTACTTGTTCATTAGCTGTTTCCTCCAGGTGGGCCGATGGCCTCACATCCCCACGAGAGGTAGGGACCAACTGGGGAAGGAGATTCTCCCTAAAGGGTGACTTCATCTGAGGGAGAGGCTGAGTTGGAGTTGAGGTAGGGATTGTGGCGCAGGTGTTTGTAGGGGAGGGTGTGTATCTCACAGAACGGCCTTGGAGAGAGCAAAGCTAACACCTCAATATTTACATTTAAAATTTATACTAAAAACAGAGTCAGTGATCTGCAAACTGCTTTACTCCTGGTGAAGGTTGCTCTGCTGTTGGTTGTAGTGGCTCATCTGGATTTAAACATGGGGTAATGGAAACTAGCTGTCAGCTGCTGAGGGGAGCTGCTCTGGAGCCAGCCTGACCCGCAGTAGCTTAAAGGACTGGAATGAATGGAGGCGAGTCCACGCTTGGGGTGGCAAGTGAACCCCCTCCTTGCCCGCCTGGCCTTCCCAGGTGCCTCTGTACAACAGGTATGAGGCTCTGGATGTGGAAGGCCAGTCAATGGAGATGACGGTGTGGATGTGGATGATGGTCCGTCTTCACCAGATGCGTTGCCAAAGTCAGAAAGGCCTACCCCCAGTATCACGACCACCTCCACGAGGAAGAAAAGACAGGTTATAGTTGTAGGCGACTCCCTTCTGAAGGGAACAGAGGGTCCAATATGCTGGCCAGACCCTCCTCTTAGGGCAGTCTGCTGCCTCCCTGGGGCCCGGGTTAAGGACATCACTAGGAAACTTCCTAGCCTCGGACTACTACCCATTACTACTTTTCCATGTGGGTGGCAATGAAGCCGCAACGCATAGTCCAAGGGCAGTCAAAAGAGACTTCAGGGCCTTGGGATGGCTGGTAAGGGAATTTGGAGCACAGGTTATTTTTTCCTCGCTCCTTCCAGATGTGGGTAGTGACATTGGAAGAAACAGATGGGCCCAGTCTATCAATACATGGCTCCATGGCTGGTGTCACCAACACAATTTTGGTTTTTTCAATAATGGGGTGGCCTACACAGCACCAGGCTTGCTGGTGTGAGAATGGATTCACCTTTCTGAAAGGGGAAAGAAGGTCTTTGCTCACAAGCTAGCAGGGCTGATGATTGACAGAGCTTTAAACTAGGCTTTAAGAGGGGTGGATGATACCAGGCTTGCCCGTGACAAGCTGTGAGATGACATGCCAAGGTTAGAGGGATGGGGTGCTAGCAAGGGCCCTCAGCCTGTAGCTCTGGGATGTGCTGGCTACACTGCAGCACATGTGAAGTCTTACGGAGATGAGCCAGGGGCTCCTGAGGTAATAGGAGCTGAGAGGGAAACACCAGTGAAATACCTCAAAGGAACTAAGGGGTGTTCCTCTAAGAAGGTGACACGGCCGACAGCCTGGCTGAAGTGCCTCTAGACAAATCCATGCCGCATTGGCAACAAACAGGAGGAGCTGGAAGCTACGACCTGGTTGCCGTTACTGAAACTTGGTGGGATGAATCCCACGACTGGAGTGTGGCTATTGATGGCTACAGGCTGTTCAGAAGGGAGACTCCTGGAATGCACTGAGGATAACTTCTTAAGCCAGGTACTAGACAGCCCTACCAGAGTGGATGTGATACTGGACCTGTTGGTCACCAACACAAGTGAGCTGATTGGTGACATCAGGATTGGAGGCAGCCTGGGCTGCAGTGATCACGCACTGGTGGAGTTTGCAGTCCTGAGGGATATGGGTCAGGGGAAGTGTAAAGTCAGGACCCTGAATTTTAGGAAAGCAAAATTCCAGCTTTTTAAGGAGTTAGTCAATAGGACCTCCTGGGAAACTACCCTCAGGGACAAGGGAGCAGAACAGAGCTGGCGGATCTTTAAGGACGCTTTCCATAGAGCACTAGAGCTCTTGATCTGCAGGAGTAAGAAATCAGGCAAGGAAGGCAAGAGACCAGCATGGCTGAGTCAAGACCTGCTGGTCAAACTAAAGGGCAAGAAGGAAATGCACAGGCAGTGCAAGCAGGGACAGGTGTCCTAGGAAGAGTATAGGGACGCTGCACAGCTGTGTAGGGATGGGGTCAGGAAGACCAAGGCACAGCTGGAGCTGAACTTGGCAAGGGACACAAAGAATAATAATAAGGGCTTTTACAGATACGTCAGCCAGAAAAGGAAGGTCAAAGAAAGCGTACCCCCCGTGATGAGCAAGACTGGCAAACTGGTAACAACAGACAAGGAGAAGGCTGAGGTGCTCAACAACTTTTTTGCCTCAGTCTTCACTGGCAACCTCTCTTTTCAACATCTTGAATGGATGTACTGCAAGGCGGGGACTGGGGGAGCAAAGTCCCTCCCACTGTAAGAGAAGATCAGGTTCGTGACCACCTGAGGAACCTGAATATACAGAAGTCTATGGGACCTGATGAGATGCGTCCCAGAGCCTGAGAGAATTGGTTGATGTAGTTGCCAAGCCACTGTCCATGATATTTGAAAAGTCACAGCAGTCAGGTGAAGTCCCTGGTGACTGGAAAAAGAGAAACATTGCACCCATTTTTAGAAAGGGTAGAAAGGAGGACCCTGGCAACTACTGACCTGTCAGCCTCACCTCTGTGCTGGGGAAGATCATGGAACAGATGCTAAGGCACATGGAGGACAGGGAGGTGATTCAAGACAGCCGACACAGCTTCACAAAGTCCTGCCCGACCAGCCTAGTGGTCTTCTATGATGGAACCACTACATAAAGGATAAGAGTAGAGCTATGGATGTGTCGTGGTTTGGGCCAGATTGGCCCAATCTGGTGGAACGACAGATGCTCGCTCTCTCTTGCTCCGCTCCCGAAGGGAGGCAAGAGAGAGAGAGAAAAAGAGACTTAAGAGTTTAGAAGGAACTAAACTACTTTAATGAAATATTAATAATAAAATAATAAAAAGAAAATAATGAAATATATACAAAACTGTATCAAGCTCCCAGGATGACAATCACG
>VYXH01008249.1:68811-104684 GCA_013397275.1 Burhinus bistriatus | reverse complement strand
TTCAGCCTGGAGAAGAGAAGGCTCTTGGGAGACCTTATTGCGGCCTTTCAGTATTTAAAGGGAGCTTATAAGAAAGACGGGGACAAACTTCTTAGCAGGGCCTGTTGCCATAGGACAAAGGGTAGTGGTTTTAAACTAAAAGAGGGTAGATTTAGGCTAGTTAGAAGGAATAAATTTTTTACACTGAGGGTGGTGAAACACTGGCCCAGGTTGCCTAGAGAATTGGTAGATGCCCCCTCCCTGGAAACATTCAAGGTCAGGTTGGACAGGACTCTGAGGGACCTGATCTAGTTGAAGATGTCCCTGCTCATGGCAGAGGGTTTGGACTAGATGACCTTTAAAGGTCCCTTCCAACCCAAACTACTCTATGATTCTATGATCTTTGCAGTGCCTCCACCCAGATGCACCCAGGGTTTGAGCTGAGGTGGGCCACTGAAGTCAGGCTGGAAAATCCTGTTCAGCTCATGGTTTCAGACTGAGACAGGTATTCAAGTCACTCACAACCATCTACCCTACTCCCCAGTGTCACCAGTCAAACTCCTCACTGTGCTGGGTATTGAACCAATACATAGAAAGATCTAATCACTAACCCAGGAACCAGGAACTCAAGGGCTAGATATCAAAACAAGATTTTCCCAGGCCTGTGGTAATGATTACCACCCACATATATCTTCCTACTTTAAAATATTATTCCCTTCCAAGCTAGAACACAGATCAGAAATACCGAATACACAGAGAAAGCTTCACCTTAAAACACAGTCTGGCAATCACTAATATGAGTGATGCAATGCACCGTCTATCTTAATCCAGATTATGTGGAAGAAAATGCGTTCATTGTCAATGAGCTACACAAGCCTATAAATCCCCAGAGAAAGAGTGCTCTTTATTGCATGAGAAGACTAGCATGCCATAAACCAGAAGGCACTCCTACTTTCAGCAGCTGAACATGTAAAACTGAGGAAGGGTGTGAGAATCAGGAAAAGGCTCAGCAACATGAAAAGAACCAAGATTTTCATGGGTTTCTAGTGAGTATGGAGATCTTTTTAAATGCTCTGTTAGAGCTCTCTGAGCAGTACTTTGTCTTCAGAAAATGTTTGGAAACTATCTCTGAATGAAACCTCTTCTGGAGGTTTCAGACTGAGTAGCTGAAATATTCCTCCTGCTCCAGTTAAAGACCTTCCCTCCAGTTGCCAAGCTTGATAATTCTGGAAGGAAAAGTTTCCATCTGAGTCCCTTGTGCCTGTTGAACTTTCATGCGGAGCCACGGTGCAGGCAGGAGGCTCTGCCCAGCACAGCAAATACGTGCTCTCGCCCTAGCTGCAGGCAGGCCAGAGGCAGAAGCCAGTGGCATGAGTCCTGCACTTGATGTGTGAGATCAGACAGGTCCAGGCTTATGCAGGATCATATGCTGAACATGAGTCAACTGTGTGATGCTCTTGCAAGGAAGGTGTTCTTGGCTGTATTTATAGGACTATAATAGCTAAAATATGAGAGACAATTATGCCATGCTACTAATTGCCAATGACTCCCCAGCTGCCCATTTTTGGGAACAGTACTTCAAGAAATAGTGAGCATTTATGGGAGAGCCATCTAAGCCACAAAGATTTAAATAACATGTGATGTTATTCTGTGATAGCAGACTGAAGCTGTTTGGGTGCTTAATCTATAAAAATAAGTGCTAAAAGGGAAGCTGGGGAAACAGCTATTTTCTATGAATAATAAGGCTTAGTTAGTTATTACCAATTATTACTTAATTACTTTCAAGATTCCTGGGGATAGAGTAAGATGGAAAAAAAAAATAGTATTATTTAAAGCTTAAGATGAAAAAAAAGAGTCAAACTGTTAGGAAAAACTTTCTAACTATAGATGTAGTAAAGACCTAGAACAGGCTACCTACAGAGGATGTGGATTCTCTGAGAAGGTTACACAAATATTGGCCACACATAATCTGTTGATATTAATCCTCTCTTAATGCAAAGGTTTTCATGAGATGATCTTCTTAGGTCCCTCCCAAGCTGATTCTGTGACTTAGTGCCTGCCAGACATCTGCTTTCTGTGCTTCCTATTAAAAAATGTTTTCATTCGGTGGCTCTGGGCTCCTGAAAAGTGTGCTCCCACACAGTCTGTGAAGGCACGTTAGAGGTGCCCATCTAAATTTTCACATCCTGTGTACTGAATATAGTGCAGCCTCTCACACAAACTGGTCTCCAAAGCCAGTTAGGAACAAGGAAAACTAACACAATCGGAGCTCTCAGGGGTGCTCTGAAATCTAACTCATCAACATCAGTGAAATCTGTTGAGGCTGGGATGAAATTAGTAATGGTATAATCAGAGTAGCATTTATATTATTTGCAGGAAATAATATAAATGTGAACCCAGATATTGAATAGGGAGCTTCAAAAGAAATATTGAATAACTTTTCATTCACTGTTAAAGAAGGGTAATCACAACCTGCATGCATTGGCCAACTGAATTAAAGTGCATTTCCTAAGTTAAAGTACACTTCCTAAGTTTTGAGGGCACTTTGAGGGCTTTAATTAGCCACACTACCATCATAACATGGCTTCTTGTCTCTAAGAATTTAACAGAACCTTATAGTTATTCTGAAGTGGTCCGTGCATTAATTTCCAAAGAAGAGTAAGCTAAATAGAAATATGTGACATGTACTAGCACATCCACAGACTTAAGAATGAAGATAGTCAAGGATTCAAAGAGATCTTTGGGGTAATCAAGTAAAGGCAACATCTCATATAGCTTCCTTCAGAAATTGTCTCCTCTTCTCATTTCCAGCCTGGCTAATTTATATCCATTTGTATTTCTGCCCACACCATCCATTAGCTTAAGTAATTGCTTTTTCATCTTTGATACTTACCCTACTATTTAGAGCAATCTTATGTTTTTTTCTCAGCTTTCATTTTGCTGGGTTACAAAACCCAGCTCTTTTAATGCCTTCCACTAGAGCAGGTCCTTCGTTCTCCTGGTCTGTTTTGCACCTCTCATAGTCATTAAACTTCCCTGAGTGGGAGTGATAGGAAGTGCATATGATGTTTCAAAGGGGGTTTCCCTGCTGCTCTGAGCAATGACAGTAATGCTTCCATTTCTGTACTGGAAATACCGTCTCTGGTGCATTGTAGGAACATCTTCATCTTCTTTGTGGCCACACCATAGGGACAGCTGTGTAGAAATACTCCAGAAAGCTCTCCGTGAGGTAGTGCCAAAACTGAAAGCGATATTGCAGTAACCACTCAAATTTCCACATGAAGTTCTGTGCGGCTTCTGTGAGTCAAGATCAATTGACCCTGCATTAAATATAAATATTGCATCTGCTAGTCTTCAGTCATATGGCATCATCCTGCACAACATCATCCCATAGCAATCAAGTGGGAATGCAATTACATCATGAACTGGTGGATGTGCTGGTGTGTGGTTATTGTTGTATCGTATGATCAGAAATTGCAGTTACTGAAAGTCCAGACCTTTTCCATGATCAGATCCTTGAGATCTTCCGCAGCTGACCTTGCTGAACAGCTCTCTGATTTTAGAGGAATGCAGCCTTATAAGCTGAGATCATGAACAGATTTCCCATGGTTTATCCTTGTGCTGATTCAATCCCTTATTGTTTTTTATCACCAACGCTTCAGTGATACCCCAACCGCTTAGCAAAACTTGTCTAAAACATTGTCATCTTTGACTATTATCCTTGATTATTTGGATTCACCGATCAGGGCCCTGACCCCAGTCCACTGGCGGAGTTCCTGGCTTAACCTCAGACCTGCCTTATCACCAGACTTGTCTGGCGATCTGGTGGAGCCTGGATATTGTCCCTGGACCTGCCCTGCCCTGCCCTGCTGTCACGCTGGCTCCTGGCACCCCATCCCGTTCTCCATCCTGTCCCCCAACTCCTTCTGTCAGTTAAGTATATCAGCAGTAGTATTTTTTAGTCACTTTGTTGGCTGTTCTTCTACCCTCTCATGTTTTCTTACCTGTTGTTACAACCTCCTAATTTCTTCCTTTTTGGTACCAGGTATGAAGCTCATAAAAGCCCTCCCAGCTGTCTTCTATCTTAATTTAAACAGTTTCTTCACAATTACCAGAGCTTTGGTCCCAGGGATCCATGACACAGGAGCTCATGTAGCATGCATGTATTTTTTCAGGGTCTCCAGGTCTGATCAAATGAGTAAAATTGATCTTTGCCAGAGACATCCACTAACAAATGCATCCTGAACGTAAGCTGTAAGGTTTCCACCAGGGCAGGGAAAGAACTCGGCCATTGGTGAAATGGTGGAGACAGTGTCCACAGAAGAGTTAGTTACTTGGGAAGGAACTTGTGCTTGGGAAGAACAAGACAGACCAGAAACAGAAATGAAGACATTTGCCACAAAACTGAATTAAAGGTTTATAATGAAAGACAGAGACAAAATACATCAGAAACACAATAGCTCTGTAGAAATAAAAGAGACAATTGGCTTCTGCTCTGAAAACAGGGATGCTGAGAAATGTTCCAAAACACTGAGTTGGAATGAGGCCGTTCTGAGGCTTCCCAAAGCAGCTGCTGGCTTTACTGCATTTCAGTAATCTTTTTTTTTTTAAAAAAAAAAAAAAGTTTATTTTCCCTCATTGCTGTAAATTTATTTAATCTTTGTAGGCAGCCACCTTAAAACTCGTATTCTGCAGACTTCCAAGGATCCCTGGCATACTTTTACAAAGTCCCAAAAGGCAACCACTGTCAGTAGATTTTAATTTGCCATATGTATTTTTTTGAGTTTAGAATTTGAAGAAGTTTGGAAACCACAGCACGTACACCACATGAATGTTCACTTGCGTATATACGTTCAGCGAGATATTTTGTAGGTTATTAGATATTTTTTCTTAAGTTTAGAACTCCTAATAATTCAAATTTGAAAGCACTTATATACATTTTATCAATGTAAATCGCTGTTCTACACGAAGTCCCCACTTCATAAGCAGTCTCCTGTTTTAACTGATGATTTCAAAGATCTTTGTCATGAATTGGGGTGACTCTCCCTGGGGAAGCTTTTAATCTAGTTTAGATACTATTGGACTTGCCTAAATTAACTCATGCTTCCAGCCTGAAATGATCAGTGATAGCTTCGGATCTAAAAAACACTCACATGTGGTTTCTTCAAACAATTACACATATACTGTTGATGCAAAAAAAACTTAGCAGAGGTTGAAAATGTTTCCACTCTGTTTCTGCAGGTCACTCAAAATTATTGATTGCTAGAACATCTGAATGGCAAAGCAGGCTGGGTATGAAGACGATGCCATGAAGAAAGTACTAAAAATACATAGTTCAGTTTTTTACAATTGCACCACAACAGATGTGATATTCATTTTTTTAGACTTCCTTTGAAACAATGCATCAAACAATGTTCCTGGACTGACTCCTACTTCAGGATGGAAGTTTTAGCCTTGGATACATTCAGAACTGGAAAAACTCCTTAAAAAATTGAAAAAGACTATCAAGAATTTGTTCCAGATTCAGAGAGCAGAGATTTTCGAAGGAGCTCAGCCTGTTTGGGTGTATTTGCTCGTTAGCCAAGCAAAACAGGAGCTGAGAGGCAATTCAGCTGTGGCCTATAAATATATTCTAGACTATACGCTAGTGGAAAAGGAAAGCTTCTCATAAATGTGTTTATGCTGGAAATTAGAAGGTTACTCTCCTCACAGCAATGATGCTTTGGAATAACCTTTCACTGGAGGAATGAGGCAAAGCCATTTTAAGTTGCGGCTTGATTAGCTCCGAGGATGATCCCGTGGTTGTCTGTGACAAGGAATAATGGAGTGTGTGGGTCTATGGGTGGGCTCCTTTGCAAAATGTGGCCTTACTTGTCACAGTGGGAACTTTGGAACACTGAGTATTCCGGAAAACCTGGCTTTTACTAGGTGTCTGAAAGTGAGCAGAGGCCATTCATTAATATCCATAGTCGGCAGAGCACTTCAAACCTCCTTTTCATGTGGTATTAACATGAGGCACCCGGAAGGTAAGAAGTAGGCATTTGATCATAGGCAACAGATTGATTTGATTAAAACAATGTTATGAAGAATTTTCTCAGAAATTCAGCATGAACAATTACATGAATGATACCTTACTCAGGCTTGCTACCAGTTATTATACTATCCCTTCCAATTATCAGTTTATTGCAGGATATATCCTTCATGTTGCACACTGTCTTCCGCAAGCCACACTGATACTCTAAGTGCAGGCTAAGAGTTGCCATGACCAGACATTTCAGAGAGAATGACAGTAATTATGGCAACCCCAGAGATGGGTGGCACCGTCTTGCCCAAGGGCACACCAAGGCTAACCCCCATTGCCTAGAGGTTGGATCGTGCCCGGGAGGAGCACTTAGGGTGACTTAGGGTGGAAAACAATGTTGAACTGCAGGGTGTAGACTAGGTATAACTGCAACAAGGCAAAAACGAGCTGAGCTTTGCTTTGTTTTGCTTGCTTTTCTTATGTCGTAAAACTAAAACAAGTTGGTTAAACAACAGCCTGATGACTTCTTTTCCTCCAGCCTTTCTTGTCTCTCTGCTTCTTTGTTTTTTTTATTTGACTTATAGACATCTCGGTGGTCATGATCACGGATTCAGTTTTGGGTATCTGCTCAGGAGTTGTTACAATTGGGGAGCTAAATAAGACAGGACCTTATTCAGGGCATTGCACTGCATCATTGTGTTTCTTCCTTCATGAGATGCCTTTGATTAGCTGCCTGAAATACAGGTTTCACAAGGAACTCCTGTGGCACTGAAGTTTGTCTGGCAAAACAAATTGAGGAGAAATGGCCCAATTAAGAAACTCATTGTACTTTTCCATTTCTAATGGCAAACTCTGCTACAATCTATGTCCTGTAGGAAGAGTTTGCAAACATAGAAAGGGTCCTCATTATTTTTGAACTGACAAGCAGCGCAACTCATGCATTCATCTCCGTTTGGCAGTCCCCAGAACCAAATGCTGCAGAGAGAAAGGAGAAGCGTTGTGCAAAGCCTTCAACAAAAGCACACCTCATCCTCAGCTTCTTCAGTTAACGACCAGCTTTCAGCTGACATGGACATGCCTACTACTATAACTGAAAACATTAGGTACATTATTGTTCCACATAGCAACACAGAATGATATCCAGATGAGTCAACAACTAGTACATGCCCCACTGTGGCTCAGCAAAAGCTTTGAATTTCTCAAGTTTGATCTTAAACAAAAAGGCTGACAGTATTTCAGGGACTATTCCCCCAAGAATCCACTTTCTCAATGAAAGCTCACAAGCAACAGGGAAACAGGCACAGAGCTCACTCAAAACATCAGCTCTGAATATTTGGTCATGTCTCTGCTAGCAGTTTCCTCCAGCAGGAATGTTTTCCAGGATCCTGCCATCTAAATGTCTCCTGCTGGCCCCCAGCTTAAACCCCCAGGCCTTCGATCCATGAGTACTGAAGTCCTTCTACTCCTTCAGGTTCTCAGCTGAGAATTCTACAAAGGAGAGGACGCGCCTATATGGCAATAAAACAGTTTTTCCAGTTAAACCATTTCAGCCACCAAAATCTGCCTGTCTCAAACGTACATAGAAAAATTCTCAGCACGGCAAATTCTCTCCTTTGACGAGTAAACAGCTGATCAAGACAAACAGGTCAGCAGCTAGCTGAGCAACACCTAGGGCCACTGCCCAGATGATTTACTGGCCTTTGAAGAATTTATTTCCTTCAAATAAGCTATATTGTTAAAAGGGAGAGAAAGAAGATGCAGTGAACTTCTTACCTATAGAAACATTCAACCTTTATAAGCATTCTTATCCAATGTTTTCTGGGTAAGACTTTTCCAGATTGCGTATAGTACTTCGACATCATCACTTGTGCTTTTTATTGCATGAACACTTCCTATGTAACACAAAAGAGCAATTGAAAGCAACTGTTTTATTTCCTGTACATGATTCATTTGTATTGCCTTCATCGTATCCCATTACTAAAGCAGCAAATTCCTACTTGTCTGTAGGAGTTGACAGTGCCACCTTCTCTCCTTTTTTCTTCTCCAGAAATTTAACAACGCAGAAGGTTGATCTAATGACTTACTGCTACTGAAAACCTTAACATTTGCTCCCTAACCCACGGCCGGATGACCCACCCATTCTTTTTGCAGTAGCTCTGGCCCCCATGAAGCTTCCTCAAGCCAATTTGACTCACTAAACCCACAGAAAACTCCCTCCTCCATTTTTAAGTTTGTTTTCTCCTGTTTTATTGGATTAAATCAGCTCATAGGAGTTGGCCAAGCAGCAGAAACTGCACAAAGCCAGCAGCTTTCTGGGCAGAAATAGAATTTCTGATTTCCATCAGCAGTGAGCTGCTAACTTGGCTCACTGCATCTTGAGAAAACATACTGAGCCATCAGAACAATCATGTGAACATGCCTCATCTACACAGTTTAAAACCAGATTAGCTTAACTCGTACTGAAGGTTCTTTAATCCACATTGACTTTGCACATGAAGAGACTTCATACCATCAGTTTTGCAAGCTCATCGGTTAAGGCAGCATCCTTCAACAGAAAAGTGGCAAGATCTTGTAACAGCCACAAGCATTTTTGCAGCCATCATCGAACTGAAGCCCAGGAATATGCAAAGCTATTGCTGAAGAAAGAATGCAAGCAATGACTGATGTAATGATTGTAATGCAAGGCTGAATGCAGAGAAAAACAGAAGGCACCAGATTTAACAAGCAGAGGTAGGAGTGGTTTCCACACAAAGAACTTTATTGTCATAAATACAGCACTGAAAAAGCAAACTTGAAAGAAGGAGAAAAAAGAGCGCTTTATGTCTATATGTTTAATAAAAACACTTTCTCTAAGACAAAAATAATTTACATTCTGATAACTCACATTCAAAAATAAATAGAGAAAGGCAGCAGGGCATAACATTCAAATGAATACCTAGTAAAACGCAGTAATGTATTTTTATTAATAATCAAGAATATAACACTGCAATATTTAATCTTGAATTTGTATATACAAATGCCATATCCCACACAGCAATAAATCAAGACATATACACCATAAGGAACATGTACACTAATTTCTGTTAAACTGAAGTAGGAATCATACTTAACAAAAATCTCCTCCAAACTGGTAACATAGAAAAACCACTTTGAGTAGTAAACAACAAAAATAAACACTGAAATAACTAAAGAAAACTAGTTTAAAAAGAAATACAATTAACAAATAAGAGTAACGATGTAGAATTACCTCTCCCCCAAATATCCAATCATTTATTTTGCTCTAAGGTAGATTACACAGCACACAGGAAAGTTATTATATTTCCATATAGTACTAAAATGCAAGCTTTTGCAATTTGGTCCATTTACATTTTGCCGATTATTTTAGCCTGCCATATCAGAAAGAAAAGTTGTGTGTCCCTCAATCTTTGGATATAAAAAACGGAGAAATTACATTCATCAGTACAAAAGCAAGATTTTGATAAATATGTGCATTATTTTTTGGTGAAGCATATTTAGTTTATTACTTTCAGTCATGCAAAAACTGTGAATTAATCCCATTCCAGATGAGGATTTTACCATAAAATTTAAATAGTCAATTTATTAGAGAACACTAGGAAAAAGCTTAATCCACTTAATACCTTGCTACTGAACTCTACTCAGCTAGTCAAAATTGCACTAACCTGACACATTTGCCTCCTTAGAGAAGCAGGTGTAACAATTCTTTCAAAAAAGCTAAAAGACATACAAATTTAAAATAGAACAGATCTGAAAACTATACTTACTCATTTTTACGTAAGAGGTTCAAACATTTATAAAGCTACACATAACCTCCCAAGAATGTGGACGCTAAATTAAACAAACTACAAGTAACCACTGAAGACCTGACAGTAGTACTACAGAAAAATGAATATCATTACATTATCAAATTCTTCTATTTCCTGAAAACGTAAGTGCAAATCAGAAGTTGCAGTTCAAATGTGTAGAAAGCTTGAAATGAGTAAAATAATTCAGGTGTATAACTATTAATATTCTGCGTTAGCCACATAATATATATAGATTGGAATTTTAACTATGGGAAATTATTTTTTTGAGGTAAGGAGAGATAAATTCAATGGGGTTGTATCTCTGAAGGAGCAGAGAGAATCCTCCAACAAACATTCTGTCATTGCCAAATTGTGCCTTGGGCACTGTACTCAATTGGAAAAATAGATCGTTTTTGGCAACTAAATTTGCAAAGCAATCACCTGTACAATCACAAACAAAATATATTCATAGTCTGAAGTTACACAGTCTTTCATCAACATCTCAAAGTATGTTACGGAGCAAACATAGTCTCTCCTTCTTGTAGCAATAGGCACAGAAGACCTGCCCAAACTCCCCCATCTCCACATCAATGCATTTGTTTTTAAGCAGAATCCATATTTCCCAAATCTGATACTCACTCTCAAGATGCTATAGAACAATTGTCACCTGTCGTATTATGTTAATTTGACATGTATTATAGTAGAATTATACATATGTGAGAAATCCAGTTTGCAAAGATTACAAATGTATCAAGCTGCCAGTAAACAGTTCCTATATCTACATATGATGGTGCAAGTTAGTGGTGTCATAAAGGCACTTGTCTCTCACAGACAGTACTGTCTTCTCTAATCAGTCAAAAATAGATCTAAAAATATTTATTTTAACATCCGAAATGGTTTTTACTCCATAAAGTGGTGCAAATCATCATCTACAGAACAATAACTCATTAATTCAACATGAAAGAGCTGTGCAAAGTATCCATAATTAAATATATCTTTATAATTAATTCATTTTAATGCCATGCTCTCAAAAAAATGTCAAAAAACATGCTACAGTAGAAATGTGATTGGCACTAGCAGCCACAAATAAAAAGGCAGGTGCATACAATAGTACAAGCAAGCTTATTTACGATGTTACTAAAACAATAAAGTGATGAGTTGCAAGGAGAGACATTTGCCACAAGCCTTTTCCAAGACATGCTTGAAGCCACACCTGACCAGTATGAAATATCTAATACGCATTTACATCATTAGGGACATCTTTATAGCCAGCTGCCTAATTTTACAAAAATAATTCCAAAATGCTCGTTCACTTCAAAGTGAATTCTGTTTCTGTTTTCACCAAATGTGAAACAACAAGCCAAAACCAGATCCAACAGCAGAGTTTAAAAAGACACCTAAGCAGCCACTAGATAAAGTTCAGTGCAGTTTTCAGGGGTTTACGGATGGCAGTGTGAAATCCTTGAAATCCCATTTATCTGGACAATATACAGATGTTCCCCTCCAAGTCTCAGTACCTTAAAGCAGTAATTTGAAAGAGTTTCCACCAACAGAAGACCTGCTTTTGCAAATCAGAAGGCTCAGGTATTACAAAAAATAGACATAATTGGCTTGCCTATGTAAATGCTAATTTGCAGCTGGCATTATAGTGAAATCTAAACACCCAGGAAGGTGTGATGGATGGAATAAATTAACCCAAAAGCCAGCAGGATTTTTGCACTTTATACTTTCTGTTGTAACAGCACATTAAGAGCATAACCAGACCGCTGTGAAGTTGCTGGATGGAGCCTCAAGCTTGAGTACTAATTTTCATGTCCAGTTGTCTTTAAATAGTTTTGCCAGTACTGCACCATAAGGAAGTTTCTGCATCTTTGAAAAATCTGCATTCACTGAACATTGCACAAGGTTATTAAGATAAAAACAGAAAAAAAGAAGCCATTTGATCAAGTATTGAGCTATTCCTTCAGAGAATCACACTTCTCTGCTTATAGCAAAGACCAGAATCACTGATGGTGTACTGACAGTTGCCATGGCAAGTGGGTGACTGCGTGGGATAGCAGACATATAGCCAAGTCAACTGCTTATGCAATCTCTGTGATTTAAGCAAGCACAGAACACACCACTTTTATTATGTGCTGCCAATGATCTGCATAAAGTGCCAAAGGAAAAAACATTCTTCTATGTTAGGCCATGGCTGTTTCAGTATTCCCATTCATCTGTTTTCATGTCCAGATAGTAAAGAATATTCTGCGCGAGCTTTACTGCTTGCTTTCTGGCAGCCTTACACCGCTCGTCACCTTGTGGATCAACAGCATCAAGTGCTAGAAGTTGTTTCGTAAGAAGTTCTTCCAATCTCATGTAATTTTTATCCGTTCTGTTTCCATCAAAGGAAATCACCTCCTGCTGAATTTGAGACAAGTTTCCAAGAACAGTCCAAACTGCTTTATGAGACTGATGTTCAGCAGCAGTTTGCTCAGGATACATTTGCCTTTTTTCAAGTGCTTCCTTCAAATCAATATACGTTATAAGAGTTTGAACTTCTATTACTGCTCTTCTCCTGGCTTCTCTAATACAGGGATTTTTTCCTAGGCTCACCTCATCTAAGTGGGCAATTAATCCCTGCAATTCTGCTTTGGATCCCAAATACAAATCAGAAGCATTCTCTGTTTTTAAAAGTAAAGAATTAACTTCCTTCATTTTCTTGCGGATCTCTTCTATTTTTAGAATGGATTGATTTTGTGCCAAATCATAAGCATGAGTAGAATTTGCTTCTTCTTCCAAGTCCAGGTATTTCTGCAATTTATTGATCTCTTCAACTACTTCCTTTCTGTAATTTCTTATTTCCGTGCGACCACAGACATCTAAAGCATCCAAATCAGCAATGAGGCCTGTAAGCACACAGGATAGATGCCTGCAGGTATCATTACTACTCACTCCCATGAGAAGCGCAATAAGGGTTCCTCTTGCTTTGTTCACATCACACATTACAGAGTTAATTTTGGAGACAGAAGGATGCGCATCATTAGAGAGTGGCAGCGACAGCTGCTGCTTTACACAGCTTTCTATAATCTCCTGAACAGCACATACTTTTGTCAGAGTGCGGTATCTTGCTTTGCGTAAAGAAACTTTCCCTCCAGTTTTCACCTGGGTAAGCCTCAATACAATGTCCTGAATACCTTCCTCAAATTCGTCACTTATACAGTTACCTCCTTTGTAAAAAGGTGTAATCTCGCGTTCCACAAGTGACTGTGCCTCCTTGAATATAGCCTCTATTTCCAGCCTGCGCGGATGGTTTGCATTTTGTTCCAGCTCCTTAAGCAGCCTCTCCGTTTCCTGAGCAGCTCGCTTTCTGGCTTGCTGAATATCCCCCTTTCCTTCGGTGTCTACAGAGTCTATTTCAAAAAGCTGTTTAGTAAGACTCCTTTCTAATTTCTTGTAATCTCGATCGGTAGACAGACCACTGAAGACAACCACTTGCTGTTCAATTTCTTTGACTTCTTTCTGTATTTCATGCAACCGTTTTATGGATGGGTGTTGGTTACCCATATCCATTCTCTTCTTGCGTCCAGTTTCAGAGGAACTACAAGGAAAGTAAGAACGAGACTTGCGATTAATGAAGCGGTATGCAAGCACTTCATAACGCCACATGTAACAACTTTCACGACATCCTGAAGCCCTTCAGCGTTACAGCAATTTTAAGTATAGCTAGCAATTCAAATAAACCACTTGGCTGATATTTCATAGCCGTTCCTCTACCGTTGCACACCCCTTTCCCACTCGGGCTGCGGGGGCGATGCTTTAGTCACCCACACCACCAGCTCCTAGCGTCTGCCCGCGACCTGCAGCCCTCCCTTCCCCGCCTGCTCTGCTGCTGAAGGCATCGCAGAACAAACCGGGCACCCGCAGCCCCGGGGAAAAAAACAGCGGCTAAACCCGACGGCCCTTGGGGCGCCACAGCCCCAGGGCAGCGCTGCCTTCCCCCGCACCGCCCCACAGCGCCAGGCGCCGGCAGGAGGCGAGCGATGGCGGCGGTCCGGGCGCTGCGCGTCGGTGGCTGCCGCTACCGCCGCCTCCTCTCCTCTTTCTCAGCCGGCGGCGGCTGCACGGCTGAGCGCGGGGAGCGGCAGGAGAGCGCGGTAAATGCGGGCGGGAACTGGGGTGGCAGCTCCTGTGTCCCGGAGCCGGTCTGCCTCGGCGGAGGCCTCGGGGTTTCCCGGCCCTGCGGAGCCCTGAGGGGGGAGCGGGGGAGGCCGCCCCCGCCGTAACTCTCAGCGTCGCTGGGCGGGTGCGTCCCGGTAAAAGCCTGTCTTTCCCGCCGCCTCTCGTTGTTGATGTGTTTTCCAACGCCCCCAGTGTCTGTAAATAGCAGGCGGGCCTTCCCGCGCGGTGCGGGTGGAGCGCTGGGGCACCAGGGAGGTAAAACGCCTTTACAAACGGAGCGGTGAGTTACGGCTGTTGGAGCCGGTTCTTCCTACACACGGCCTGAAAAGCTACAGGCTTCTGTGTGTGCATACGGATGCACAAAGAAGGTAGCGCTTAGGAAGACTTACATACTTGTTAATTCTTGCCATCAAATATTCTAATAAAGCAGAACAGCAGTTATACAAAAGTAAGGAAAAAAAAGTTGCTTTAAAAAAACAAACACCATGATTCACGTCTGTTGGAAAAGAGTGAAAGGTATCTTCTCTGTAGTGCATTTCTAAATAAAAGTAAATTTTAAGTGTATCGCATCGCTTTTGGTCAGGGTAAATAAATGAATATGCACAATTTCTGAATTTGCTATGTTTATATGTTTTAAGGTTGTGTGATGTTCTGGAATTATTTCAAATCAGAATCTGCCTCAAAAACTCTGCTAAAGTGGTCATAACAAATTCTGCCTGTATTTTCAAGGGCCTGGGTTTCAGCCCCCCTGCACACTCCTGTAAGGACTGGATCGGCCCCCCCGACAAGCACTCCAACCTGCGGCCGGTCATCTTCTACGTGCCCCCCGAGGAGTCACCCCTGGAGCGGCGGCTGCGGGAGGCGCGGCAGGAGGCCCAGGCCTGTGACCAGCACTTCTGGGCGAGACACAACCGTGCCTTCTGCCAGGTGAGCCTGCTGCCACACCCGCTGCCCGCTCACCCACCCGAAATTGGTGGGGGGGCGGGGAGTTGGTCTCTGTGAGGTAGGGTTCAGTTCTGCCCACTGTTACAGGCTGGTAATTGATACTGTTTCTTTTAATACACATGGTGTCTTTGTGGAAATTACTTTTTTGTCATTCATTTCTTTAAAGTGATGTACAAAATTAAAGAGCCTGCATATTTTATTGCTGTTTAGCAGCACATAATGATACTTGCCTTTTTTCTTTCTTGCACTGAAAATACAAAGTTGTAGCCACCCTACATGCAAGCCCTGTCTGTGACTGGAGCAGCTGTTGAAAATGATTCTGCAGTTCTCTTGCTCTGTCATAAGTAAGAGAAATTAGGTGTAATCACCAAGGGTAGATGAGGGACATGCCCTGTTTCACTGGCAGCGTATCCCAACAAGGCTAAGACTGGGGACTTTCCAGTCGTGGTCTGTCGTCTTTCCTGATTGCAACGTTGGTTAGGATACACTGGATTTAGCTGGAACAACAGTAATGGTTCAGTAATACACTGTCATTTGCGATGATCTTTGATCATCACAGCCTCCCAAAACTTGCAAAGATCTCAGAGAAAAAATGAAGCTTGTTTTTTCAATTCTATAGAACTGCTTGAAAAATTACATACAAATAATTATTCTGTTTCCATCTAAGTAATTTCAGTTTTTTAAGGCTGCATGTTTTTTCTCTGTGCTCAAATTCTCAGTTATACAATACGGCACATCTTCATAGTTTGTCTTGTAAACTGAAGATCCAGATCCTGTCAAACAATACTGAAGCTCAGCTGTAACTTTACTCCACAAATAAGTTTTATATGTTTCAGTAGAACACTTGCATGGATGAATTGATGCATGCAGGTAGCAGGATCTAAGTGACAAAGTTACCAGTTTAACTAGCTGGCTGGATTCAGGAAAATGTTTTGTTAGCATTTCCAAGTATAATGAGTATTGCTTATTATTTCAGAGGGTATTAAGCAGTACACTGCTATGTGATTAAAAACAGTGGTTAACTTCAAGGACTGAGTATATCAGATTCTAATGTGGAAAAACATGTTTTAGGAAAAAGAAGAATTTATTTATTCAAGACTGAAAGCCAAGGGTCTGGAAATGAGAGATGAAACAGGTTAGTGACATCTTTGTTTATAGTTTAGCATGCATTCTGAATTCTGTTTGACTTTGAATTTTATTAGTTTATGCTCTTTGTGTTCTGTCCCAAGTAAATCTTGATGGTAGGATTTAGAAGTGTTTTCAGGAGCATGATTTAAAAAAAAGAGGGGAGGAGCTCTTCAGAGATGTGCATGTGGGGGTCAGATCATTTGTTGCTCTATTCTTCCCCTGATTCCTTCCCCGCAGGTGGAGGGAATGCGCTGAAATCCTAGCCAAGTAATGTAATCATTCTGTAGTCTAAGGAGGAAGGGACTTTTTCCTTTCACACCTCCTAACCCGATGAGCTAGCCGAACTAAACATACATAGAGCTGAACATGCAGAGCATTTGCCTCAAGTGCATGTTATGGTTGGGTGGATAAATTCACACTCTTTGGCTTCAGGTCCATAGTGTATACAATGAATACAGTATTTTTTCCTTGAGGGAGAATAAAACAGCTTCTGAGCAGACAGCAGCTGCTACCTGCCTGTCTTTGCATAAGCACAGTGGCTGTAAAATAGTTGCCTCCTAATTCACTATGTGAAACTGAAAACAAGATGCCTTCATAGTAACACTGAATTGGCCATTGTGGCATAAGGTTGAACACTTTGTTCATAGAATAATGCCCTGTTTGAGTTTAGTAAAGCATCTGCTCTGACGTTCTGTATATCACAGACCGTTATTTTTCTCTTCTGTTTGTATCCTGGTGATCAGTGTGTGGTTGAGAAATAATTTTGATTAAGTTCTGTGTTATTTAGGAAACACTTCTTTTATATTGCCGTTTTGGTTTGGTTTTTTTGTTTTGTTTCTATACCCTAGAAATAAAAGAAAAAACAGTAAGCATGTACATCCCTTAGAAATAAAATTATATTGGCTGCATGGGTTGGTAACTCTGTTCTATAATACAGCTGCATGTGTATATAAAAATAAGAGTAATAACAATGTACATGAACAGTTGGAACAAAACTTACTTTTTTATGTAAGTGAATCTACGATCAGTTCTGCTGGTACCAGTGTGAAGAAACAAATTAACTATAGGTGTTAAGTAGCCAGCCTTCAAATACTATGTTAATCCATTGTAATACTAGATTTGCAAATAATGACAAATAGAACTGATCAATAATTTACATTTCAATGATCAGTCTCAGGAGCTTTAAAATGTATTTTGGAACAGTAACAAGTTGAATATCACAATTCTGTCTCACTCATCCATAACCCCTGGGACATTCAAATTTGACCCTCATTTTAGAAGCATTGAAAGTGCCAGAAAGGTTGCATAGGAATTATCTGGTATAGTTGAGAATATTTGCTGGTTCTCAAGATTCTACATCTGTGCTGTAGCCACTGGTTTTCCTTTCATGTTCTATGGAGAGAATCCATCTCCTCTTATATTGTGCTTATGAGTGGCATATTCAAAGTCAGCTTTTGTACTTGCAATTGTCTACTATATTGTTAATAAATCTGACATCTCGGAACACACACTCCTTGGTATATGTTACTTGAAATTTATCAACAGCAACAGAAAAAAATGTACATCTGAAATACCATGTCATTCATAGATAGTGTTTTTTCTATATTTATTGACTTGCTTCTAGGGGGAAATCTAAGTTACTAAGTGCTCTTACTGGTGCTGTTTAGACTTCAGCCCTGTAAGAGATTAATTTTACTCAAAGGATAGATACTGCTAGATCTATGAACTCTTTCACAGCAGTCCACTTGTTCCCTAAATAATCTAAGATCTGATAAACATAATCACTTAAATAAGTAATAAGGTCTTAAGAGTTATTCCAGCTTCAAGATGATGAATATTTTTAATCTGCTAGGATCCCTACCTAAGTTTTCAAAAGTTGGAAGATAAAAGCATATTAACTTGTTCAAGGTTACACAGGAAGCTTGTAGGAGCAAGGAGTCAGACCTAGCTCTCCTGCATCTGAACCTAGTGCTTTAATCCAAAGAATTATCTTGACATTATTATGCCAAAACTTATTTTCAGGTCAAAAAGCAACACTGAATGCAGAAGAAATGGCTGACTTTTACAAGGACTTTCTAAGTAAAAATTTTAGAAAGCATATGCAGTATAACAGGTATGTAGAAGGTATTTATGTTGGCTATTATACATTACAGCCTAAGTGAAAGGTGTAAGATCAAATTTAAAATTTGAACATTTTTTTCCATAATTGGTAAAACAGCACCTAAAACTATCATTTTAGAAAATTATTTTTTGAAATGCTATTATTAGCATTTGACCGAAATTTGTGTTATCATTTTGAGTTCTTCTGTTGCTTCTTGTTGATTTAGTAGAGAGATGAATCTCGTGTCTGAGATTCTGACAAGATCAGGCACTCAATTTTTTCCCTCATGGCATGGGTCTTTTCATGCTGCTCATTGAATCTGATAAATATGCAAATGGAGCCAGTTCTGTTTAATATCTTTACCAATGATCCAGGCGAGGGGATCGAGCGCACCCTCAGTAAGTTTGTAGATGACACCAAGCTGGGCAGGAGTGTTGATCTGCTTGAGGGTAGGAAGGCTCCACAGAGGGATCTGGACAGGCTGGATCGATGGGCCGAGGCCAATGGTATGAGGTTCAACAAGGCCAAGTGCCAGGTCCTGCACTTGGGTCACAACAACCCCGAGCACCACTACAGGCTTGGGGAAGAGTGGCTGGAAAGCTGCCTGGCAGAAAAGGACCTGGGGGTGTTGGTCGACAGTTCGCTGAATATGAGCCAGCAGTGCCCAGGTGGCCAAGAAGGCCAACAGCATCCTGGTTTGTATCAGGAATAGTGTGGCCAGCAGGACTAGGGAAGCGATCATCCCTCTGTACTCAGCACTGGTGAGGCCCCACCTCGAATACTGTGTTCAGTTTTGGGCCCCTCACAACAAGAAGGACATTGAGCTGCAAGTCCAGAGAAGAGCAGTGAAGCTTGTGAAGGGTCTAGAGCCACAAGTCTTCTGAGGAGCGGCTGAGGGAACTGGGGTTGTTTAGCCTGGAGAAAAGGAGGCTGAAGGGAGACCTTATCGCCCTCTGCAACTACCTGAAAGAAGGTTGTAGCAAGGTGGGGGTCAGTCTCTTCTCCCAAGTAACAAGTGATAGGATGAGAGGAAGTGCCTTCAAGTTGCACCAGGGGAGGTTTACATTGGATATTAGGAAAAATTTCTTCACTGTTGTCAAGGTTTGGAACAGGCTGCCCAGGGAGATATTTGAGTCATCATCCCTGGAGATATTTAAAACACCTGTAGATGTGGCATTTAGGGGCATGGTTTGGTGGTGGACTTGGCAGTGCTAGGTTAACAGCTGGACTTGATGATCTTAAAGATCTCTTCCAACTTAAACGATTCTATGATTCTGTGAATAAAACTGTTGACATTTCTATATAACAGATTCTAGCTGACTGTTCAATAAGGACTAGTAGATGTGATTCATCTCAAAGGAAAATGGTTTAATGAGATTAATATTTAGTATTTTTGGTTTTATTATTTTCCAAGCATATAGTAAAAATGAAGGTGATTAGCCTTGAGTGTGAGGGGTTTTTTGTGTGGCAAAGCATTAATAAAATGATCGCCTGAACTCATCCTGTGTAGAACCTCAACTACAGCTGGGTAAGATCAGTTCCACTGTGCCTCTTCGCAACATCTGCTGCATTGTTTCAGTGTTACTGTTTGTACAACAACTTGATAAACTGGATTGGGGATCTGAAACAACTGAAAAACAACTTGCAAACATGCATTACCCTGCAAGTAGCTGTGCACACTTGGTAGAGGGCTAGAAATCAGAAAGGAATGGGAAGCTGGAGGAGGATGGAACTTAATCCAGTTACAGTAGTACTGCCCACTGAATATGAAACTACAACTTAGGTTTCTTTTCTGTATTGAATTGAGAGATTATTGGACTCAGAGGTGTCACGTGTTACTGGGTTCCTAATGGTGTAATGCTAGTAAGAAATCTGTTATCACTATCACTGATCTATAACAAACTGTGGTTTAGGGTTCTTTGTATGTATTGTGCATATACCATAGCATACTATACTGTAATAACAATTTTAATGTAAAAAATATTTAAAACAAATATGTACATCTTGTCTTGTCCGTGACGGGAGGGGACAGGGAGGGGGGGATCCTCACCAAAAACCTAAGCAACAGCATGAAAAGATGGAAAGTAAAACCTTTAAGAGGATTGTTGTTCAGATTGCCTATAACTGATAAGTGAGAAAGTGAATAGTTTATCTTAGAACTGGTCACCAGATGCCACTGTTGTAGTGAGCTCGGGATAGTGTCCTGTGTTCACGGTAAGAGAGTTCAGGCTTTGTGCCTGAACATGACCGTCCTTGTTGCTACCTTATAAAATCAGGTAGTGTCAGCTGCATTGTCGTAGTTTCAGAGTGGAACTGCACCACCCTGCAAGCAGTGGAGCTTTTTACAGGCATGCTGATTTTGACGGGTCATATTTATAAAAATCTGTTTATGCATTCAGCTGTATGTTCTTTTGCAGTGTTGCCAGCTGGCCTGAAAACTGTGGCGGCTGAAGTGTTGCAACTTCTAAAATGTACTTAAAATTGAAGCAATGACTATGTGTAGACGCCATGAATATTTAGTTCAGGGTACTTAGACTGGAAATACAGTCTAGTTTAGGAAAAAGAAATTCGAAAAGGATATAGGAAATGAGACATGAAAGGGGAAAAGAAACAGTTGCAATGTTAGCGTGGTATTTTGATTTAACATGACATTTGAGGGGGTAGCTCAGTGCTGGGTGTCAGCATGACTTTGGCTACTATCCTTACTGAGAGGTTAGTATCTCAGGTTTATGTTAGATCCGTACATGCAAGGTTTCCCAGAGAGATCTCAAGAGAAGACCTAAATCCCAGTGCTTAATATTCCCTGCTAGTTCTATGATAAGCATATTCTATTGCTTCTTGTGCAGCATTTTACAAAATAGAGGAGGGATATTTGTTAGAAACGAGAAAGAAATGATATTACTTTAGTTTGTAACAGGGGCAAGAATTTGAAGCAAGTTCTGAGAGGTTAAAAAGGTCTGATATAGATAGGATAGTCTGTATCTTGAACTGGTTCCAGAAGCCGTGCATGCTTCATAAAAACTATTTAAAGATACAAAGACTAACTTTGGCAATATTAAAGGCATCATCTTTAAAAGGTACTGCATTAGAAACATAATCTGTGCTGTATTGGGTTATACAATTAGTCTTGGAAGCATGATTTTATTTTGTGTTTTTCCCCACCCTTATACGTGACCAACTGTGCCCTTTCCAACACATGCATCTTCATACATGCACAAACAAATCTTACCCATAGCACTGCACTGGCAGGAGATTCTTGTAGACAGCTCGACGATCAGCTTTACTTCTGAAACATGAGAAATGGTTACAATTATTTTATCTTGTCTGATTTCAAAAACAGTGGGTCATAAAGCTACCCATCCCTTAATTTTTTTTACAGTTACAATGGTTGTAGCCCTAAAGTCCATGTGTAATCTGTTCATGGATGTGGATATTCCCATAGACCTTTTCATAGGTTATTTAACTCTAATTAGGCAGGAAAAGTGTTGCCACGAAGAATGGAAAATGCAGGTCATCAATGAATTGTCATTTGTCAATGCGAAAGGATATTTTAATATAATTGTGTACCTTTTTCCTGTTCCTGTTCTGTATGCTGATGATTTTCCTGTCTTTGGAATCCTAGAGATTGGTATAAACGTAACTTTACTATCACATTCCTCATGGGACAAGTAGCACTGGTGAGAGCTCTGAGGAGGCTTCGTTGGAAAAAGAAAAATGTTGGAAATTAATCACAGCGCCATGAAGAATGCAACACGAGCTAGGCCTGCTATAAACTTGTTGTTTATAGTGATGTCCAGAATCTGAATGACTACTGTAATAATTGCTTGAATCTGTTTGTTAAACTATGTAAATAAAAGTTGCCATTGGTCTTAATTTAAAATCACTATGTAGATTTCCTTTACCTTGTATTCCAACAATATCTAAAATACTTCCCAACCAAAACACAACTGAGAAAACTATCACAAGCTGTTCCTTGTTTACATTAAATGGAATGGATCACAACTGTCACATTTTTACCACAGAGCCACACAGAGCCATAATTCCTAAAGAACATGTGATTCAGTATGCTGTACCTGAACTTGGGTCAGAGAATGATGTCTCCACCAACCATATTAGTATATATAAAGACAACAATGCCTCATTTTGCAGCAGTTGTCAGTCTGGGGCAGTAATACAACATGGCTGAAGGATTAAGTGTGATTTATGAGGGTGTATATCCAATCAATTTCTAATAATCCTCTTTTCAGTGTCATTATCTCTATTTTTAATAAAGATTTAAGGTAGGATTTCATATAAATGACTAATGCAGTAGGATCTTCTAAGATAATTTTGTTTTAATTAAAAGAAATATGCCCCCCTTGGACAAGAGTTCCTCTAACCTATGATTGGTAAAGATTTTAGCTGTTGAGCAATGAAACAGATGCATTGCCAGTCACTTAATCTTAGTAGAAAAGGAAACTAATACTTGGCTGTATAGAGGAGAACAACATTAGTACTAATACACGCTGCTTTCTACTGGTTCATTTCTTTCAAAAAATGTGCTGTTCTCACCAGTTTCTCCAAGGCACTCGAAACAACTCACCTGAGAGGGATTTCTTCTGGCTTCAAGGTATGTTAACATCAATTGGAAGGAGGTTGGTTTAAGTGAAGTCTTACAGATACATGACATAACATTTTAATTTAAAGGAAGTTCCATTCCTCGGAATGTTTTCTCTGTCCATTTATATAGTTAAATGATGTTTTTTGATACAGTACCTCCTAAAAGGATTCTGTTAAAAAGAATATATGTTGTCAAATGAAGCGTGTTTTGCTAAAGCTATGCTGTAGGGAAGGTTCTACTTTTGGAAATGTCAACTTGGTAGCCATTGACCTGTTTTTTCATGTCTGAATATGACATGATTTATTCACAGGCTTTTGCAGCTGGAGCAAAAAGGTTTGTCAGTATCAACTGTAGTAATTCCTTCACAAGATGAAATAAATATAAATGATATAGTAGCAGATTGCACTGTTTCATACAATGATGATATCACGGGGCTAAAATGGTCACTGAATTGTGGTTTTAACTGTTGTGTTATTAGTATATGAAAACAGTTATTATTAGTGTTCGCTGAGGTGATAACCAACACTAGGAAAATTTTATTTGTGAATGTTATTCACTCCATCAGTACTGTAAAACGCACACTTTAATAAACAGTTGCAGTGTAGAAGAACGATTGGGTAATATAAGAAAATATCCCTGAAAGGCAGAGACCGGAACCCCAGTGGACTGGTGGCTGATAGCCGTATGTTCTGACAGCCTATGCACAAGACCCCTGAGGTAGTTTCGCGTATGCTTTAAGGGGGTAGAGGTCAATCCAAAGATGCGTTTTCATCCTCTGAGCTGCTCACTCTTATTAACACAGACATTTTTGTGTCTGCCTGCTGAACCAGATCACAAAATTGATTCATTGCTAGAACTAATCCAAGGGAAAAAAGTGTTACACGAGAGTTGAATTAATATGCCTCATCATGGAGGATATAGTGTTCTACCGCTGGCATAGGGGAGATGTGGGAATTCAGATGGAAGGTTTGGATTGTGCTTCAGTCAATTCACAGTTAAAACTGTTTTCTGAATGTGTATTTTAGTGTTGGTCATCCAAAAAATAATACAATCAGCATATGATGGATCATGCCAGGATTCTGCTCTGAGCTGCTTGTAGGTTAAGTTCATGCCTTTGTGGCATTGCCTTCATTAAGATTCTGCGCGGCGTGCTGGGTCCCTTCATCTGAAGCCTATTGAAGGAGTGAGGTATTTATCTATTAGGGAAGTGTCGAGCTCTGATTTAGAATATCTAATAAAACCACTGTGAAAAGATGTTATTAAAAATAATCCATCTGAAATTTTAAGTCTCATTACCAAAGCCACATACGTTTACTGAGATAATTACATTTTCTGAGCAGCCAAAAGCCATATCAGTTTTGCCAGTGTTGCCTTACTTTTGATATTTTTTTCTTGACTCAGAGCAGTTGTAATAATGCCAGCTGCTTTCAGATATTATTGATCATAAATCCTTTATACATCAAAGGAAGAATAAGGAGCTGCCACAGACTACTAAAAATAAATTTTTTATGTATGCAAAGGCCTGCTGCAGTAACTGAAGCTAGTGAAATAGATCAAAGAGTGACTTTTCTGTGCAAATTTTCTGAGTATAGGAGGGACACAGGGCAGTGTTCTTATCGTTTAGGTATTTAGCTAATCCTGTCAGAAGGAACCAGCAGTATTTGATATTTAGTAGTGTCGGCATGTGCCTTTTTAATCTGTCTTCTCGGTAACTGCATAATAAAGTAACAGTATTTTGGTAATATTCAAATAATTTTAGATAGTTTGTATTGATTTGGGGTGGTTATGTTCTGATAATCTGTGTGGGGTTTTACTATTCACTGACTTTCTCTACTGGAGCATTAATTTCAATAGAATACAAGAGGAATAAGAGGAAGTGTCAAATGGGGATTGAGAGGCAGACCAACTAAACTTTGGTTTGAGGTGATTGTAGCACCTTTATATATGCATCTTAAAAAAAATGCATCTCAGTTTCATTAGGAGTTTTAAAAGTAATGGTAGAAACTACTGAGAAGATAACTGTATATTTAACTGAAAATTTGTGGTGATAAAATTAGAATTTAGTTCAAAACTCAGATTTATTTAGAAGCTGATCCTTCTGGGCCCCATTTTAAAGGGACTGTTCTGCTTGCAATTTTTAACTTCCACTGCCACAAAGCAAAATTGGTATCCTACAGGACAATCAGATTTAGCCAAACAAGAACTTAATTTTCATCCTGTGCAGAGCCCATGGGCCAGTCTTTTGCATAAAGACTGGGAGACTGAATTGCTTTCAGGAAAGGAAAATATATGCTTGGAACTGTAATATGCATGAATAACATTTTCATATTAAAAACTATATCCACTGATTGCTGTAAACTGATTCACAGAAAAATAACCCCGTAATTACTTTATTTCTTATAAACTCGTTTTAAGAAATAAACTCATAAGTACATGGAATGTAATAATCTTGAAATACGTACTAATTAATATTCATTATTATATAAATCACTTCTTTGTGCCTTGCCTTTGCATTCATTAATGGATTAAGATTTACCCAAGTATTGTGAGGTTTACTTGATTGATATATTCAAAAAGCAGATGCTGTGGAAGTGCAAAAGGAGTACTTTTGGCTAGGAATAGTAACGGTGTGATCTTATTCAGGAGAAATATTATTTTATAGTACTACCTACAGTCAAAATCAGTTTTTAAAGCCATGTAAATGCTCTGAAGACATGGTCCCTGTTTCATACAGCTGCTTGTGTTTTACTAATTCAAACCAGATACCAATTTAATCGACTTTCTTATGTTTTGCAGGCAAAGACACCGTGATTTTGCTTTCTGGTGTATGCAGGTTCTCATCCTTAGAGGTGGCCCCAGGTGTGTTGTGACCAGGGCCTGAGGTGGCAGGAGGCAGCAAGAATGACTATGCATCTCTTGAGTGCCAGGAGGCAATTAGCACTCAGCCTAAGCTGGAGGAGCCCTGAAGCTACTTTGATGGACCATGACTGGCATGAGTCTCCAGCAGCCCCCATGCCAGTCAAGAACTGCTGGCATTCAGCAGTACTCTGTTCACACCGCTGCCTCCAAAGAACCCACTGATATGATTCAGCTGCAGAATTGGCTGTGATAATTTTCATCCACTGAGCCAAAACACATTAACAGGCAAAAGGCAAGTTTGAGAATCATAAAAAGTTCAGGTCGCTATTCTTATTGTTAAAGAGCTTCCTGTTGACAAATTTGAGCTCCGCCCTGCCATGGAAAATTTTCCGTAGGATCATCAGTGTATAGTGTACATTGGTTGTTTTTAAAGGGTTCCCGAAAACTTACAGATTTTCATTTCTAGAATGATATGAATAATTAGAAATCTAGATTTTTGGGGAAGGGGTGTTTTGCAAAACAGATTTTGTAGTCAAGGCTATATTAGAAGGCAAATCCATGAATTGCAAATTTCAAAAGAGATTAATTGACTGCCTTGATTGCTTTCCAAGTGATTTTATTATTCTGGAGTGTCATATAGAAAATGAATGGTATGACACAGCATAAATACTCTGTAATAAACCAAGTCAAGACAGTTCTGACCTTATTAGCTGTAGAAACTATAAATACTTAGGTAGAAAACTTATTTGTCCAAAATTGTATGAGACTGAAAGACAAAATGGAAACTAAATTCCAATTAATATGTAAGAAAGTGTCTTCTGCATTTACCCACCTTCTTCTTACATTTACCAAAATAATATTTCACTTTTAATGTCATGTCTGGAAAACCTCTGGTTTCCTCAGGTCTCATGAAAAATTCCACCATGAAAAACAAGAAAATACTAAGCTGACATTTGAGTAAATAGCCACAGGTGCTAATCTGTGTCAATGGAGAATTCAGGCTCACTTCAAACTAAAATTCAGCTCTGCCATAGGATATTACAGAGCGATTTTAATTGACGAGATGCTCAAAAATTAATTCAGTTGCTATGCTGTTCTGCTGCTTCTTCCCTGGTGCTGCTTTGCTGTTGGGAAATGAGGGGTCTATTCAGTGTGACACCTGGAGACTTGCTGCCATGCTTAACAGTTACCACGGTATCGCAGCCATAAATCCAATTGCCATAGGACAGAGTAAAATAGGCTGGTGCTGGGAGAATGTGGCTGAAGAGCTGCCACTGGTCACGGTATGTTTCCATGTTAGGAAGATTTTTCTCAGGCTTTTGAATCACAAGGTTCACACTTTCTCTAAAAGCAGCAAAGCAGCTTATTACTGTCTTGAGTCTATAATTTATAGGTGTTATCTAACAGCCACTTAGCACTCAATGTTCAATTTCATATGTCATTAACAATGTCATTTCAACTTTTAGTTCAATTATATGTTTACAAGTAAATTAGAAAAGCAATCTCACTTACTTACAGTGTGAACTTCGGTTTGGGGCACTAACCAACAGAGTTCACAACCAAAAATTCAAAGAGAAAGAAGGTAAGTTAAATTAACAAGAATGCCAGTAACACAGCATTCCAGCCTCCTTTGGTTGCCAAATGAGTGGGATGAGAAATGACAAATGTGTGAACCTTCCTTTAAAGATATTTAGAGTGCTTTCTGCATTGGTGCATCGTAAACCTGGCAGTAACATTTTTACGGTTGTGTAGTTAATTGTAAGGATATGGGGCACATTAAAATGCTGCCCACAATGGAACCATTTACCGGGTAGATTTCTGGTCAGTGTTATACACTGACGAAGGAAGATACTATTAGTCATCAGCCTGTTCCATGTGACTCATGACAGTTTTCAAACATATGGTGATGGTGTACTTTGTGGCCCTTCAGCATGTAATAACAAGTGTAACACTGTGTAGGCAGTACATTTCACTTTCATGGCTAATTTATATACATCAGTTGTTCCCAGCTTTTTCCTAGTGTTTACTGAGGCATGTTTCAGTTCCTGTTTACAGTTACATTATTTTCAATATGTAGGGTTTGCTAAACTATGTAAAACTGCACTCTGTATATATCTCTTTGAAACAATTTCAATGTGTTTCAGCTTTCATTATAACATAAATATTATTTTAAATATTAAGGAATAATTTTATGTTAGAATGCACAGATTCAAAATCTAATGTACTGCATATGGCATGTTTCAGCAATTCCCCAGAACTTCCCCAGGAGACTGTTGTTAACTTGTGTGATATAACTGTGTAATCAAAACACCTCAAACAGTCCAGGTGTTTCAGGTGATGCTGCTGTTGTAGAGAACTGTGGTGGCACAGATTTTTTTCCTTGAAAGAAATTACTGCAAGCTCTGCTTTCTGTGAACTGTACTATGCCCAACTGGCCACCAAAGTCAAAGGTCAGGGAGTCCTGCTTTAACCTATCTTCAATGATTTGTCCTCTGAAGCAAAATGGTAGCCTCAGAATATCTGTGATGATCTACATACTGATGAGGTAACTGCGTATTCCTTAGCTAGTTTCTGCAATAATTTACAACTAAATTGAGTCTAGCCTTTTCGGCACAAGTAAAACCTTCAGAACATTATGTGATACATCTGCCAAACTTGACAAATTAATAGCATGCCCTCACTAGTTTTTTTATGTACTGGTCTCTAAAACACCTATACACAGATGTATGAGGAATTCCTTTCTTCAGAAATGGACACCTGCAAGGCTACTTCCTAAGGCCTCCTTTCACATTCCCTAATATAGGGGGTATGCTAAGTGTGGACGGACTAGGTTACAGATGGACCCCGTGGAGGTCCTGGACAGAACCATCACATGGAAGCCGGGTCCTTGTGGCTGTCTAAATCACACAGGGAGCAGGGAATAGTATAGGACAGGGAAGGCACAAAGATGATTTAAAACCATTCTCTCAACCCCTTCTCATCTGGGCTGTCAGACTCTGCTCTAGACCTTTTGGAGACTGTATGCAGATTGAGTTCTTCAACAATATTTGCCCTCAGGTAACTGACAGACAAGCCTATAGAGATAAACCACACCACCCCTCCTGTAGGAGTGAATTATGCAATCACTTCACTAATGTTTTAAGTCTAAGACTTGATAGCAGTGGTGTACATATCTTGTTTTCTTCTGTATCATTGTGAAGATACAGAAGAAATTAGTGTGTCCATGGCATGTCTTTGAACTTAATGCTTTTTAATGGATTTCTCTGTAAATGGGCAAGAAAATGTTTCATTAAAGCAGGTAAGAAAAGGTAGAATTACAACAGAAAAGATAGGAATTACAACATCTGAAATTGAAGCATAAACTTCACAGTACATACTTGCTGTGGGAAGAGGGAGGCAGCAAGGAGAGAGAACTCGTATCCAAACCCCTGGGAATAAGATCATCTCTCCTTATCCTGTGTCTGGTCTACTTCCCAGGAGACAGGATGAGGAACAAAATACCTAGCACAGGCAGTTCTGTTTCCTATTGATTTCTAGAGTGACTCTGCCCTTCTCAGCCCCGCAAAGTGCATACCATCCATCTAGCCACAGGCTTATTCACAGAAGCCACTTTCTGTAGAGGCATAATTGGTCATTGGCTCAGAAACTACAGAAGCAGTTGTCACGTAGCAGAAACATTTCCATTTCCCTTTCCCTTGGGGCAAACTGTATTACCATTAATTCCCCAGTCCAGTGCAGCTGAGTACTGTCTCAGTTTGTATACCCTCTTAACCAAGGCAAACTCCAACAATGAAAAGCGGATGTAAAATGGCCTCCCATAAAAAATGAGAAATTCCCATCAACCTTGGATGCCAAGTGAATTTGATGTAATTCCATATAGAGTTTTAGTTGAGGAGAGAAAAGCATTTAACAGAAGGACTGAAAGGGAGATAAGGGTTTGGCAGTTACTGCGGCACATGCAGAAAAGGAATACATCAAGTTAAAGGGAGGTTACTGATAAATCAGACTTAGGAACAATCATTTTCAATAGTGACAATGGCACAAACAATTGCACGACATTAGGCTCAAGAAAGATGAAGCAAATGGGAGCAGTGAAGGGCGAGCTGAATAATCAAGGAGATGTAGAATCTCTGTTAAAGAGATTAAGAGTTCAGTTTGTTTAGCCAAGCAAATTGATGGTCAGGAGGGGAGAAAGGAGTGCAGAATCTCCTAGACAGGTGAGTGGAGGAAGGACCAGCTAAGAGGGTTACCAGGGAAGAACCTTCTTTCTCTACAATAATTTAATCAAACATATAAAAGAGAAGTGTTACATTTGAGGACCTCCTTAGAAATGCAAACACGTAGAGAAATGGGGCTAATCACTAGCAAGGGAAAAGAGCTGGAAAGAAATGACACAATTTGGCACAATATCTATATGTATATATTACCCTTAAGACTGAACACTGGAGGAGTGAGGTTCTTGGGCAGGAAGGGCAAGATGCCTGCTTGGTTTTCAACAGGGTTTGATAATTACATTTAGAAAAAAAAAACCAGATGAGGTGGCTATCTGTAATGCCTTTTAGACTTTTGCGACTTGGTTCTCTTTCATCAGTAGCTGCAAATTTCTACTTGGAAAAGGTCACATACAGGCATACGCTGGCATTATAATCTCTTGTAATTAGCATATGCATGAGCTTTAATAAAAGGCAGCATCTGAAAAATCACAACTTCCTTGTTTTATAAATGTATGTAGGAATCTTAGTTAAAATGAAGTGAATATATCTTATATCTCCATGAGGAAGCATCAGTTTCTCTTGCCAAGACAAGTTTATGTCCCAGTCTGTGCCTCTGCTGAATGTTGGCTGGAAAAAGGAATGCCTTTCTTACGCTTTCAAAGATTCACTTCTCAAAAAAAGAAAAATCTCATACTGGTTCATGAAATTATCACAGATTTACACTGATGTGGGACTGAAATTACAATCACAGCCCTCACAGGTGTTTTTTTTTAGGGAAAAAGCGCTTTTCATAATGAAATTCTGGAGAATTTAATGAGAAAAAAGTACCTAAAAGTCTCCTTCACTGTGGAAAAAACCCTACAATCACTATGAAGATTATCAAGGTGAGAGTCTCACCTAATCTAATTGCAAGTAATCTGGCAGCAAAGCCTGATGAGTTAGCAAATCTCCATAAAGGAATGCTGACACACCATGTAGGTAACAAACGTCTGGTGTTCAAAGAAAGGCAAGGGGATAACGTAAGTAATAAAGCAGGCACTTAGAGTAGAGTTAATCCTTTTGTTTTCTGCTTTTAGCTAAGTGTTCCTGAGTTTGAATACAGACTATCAAATATTTTGTGTTTGGAAGAGTCTGTCTGTTGTGTTTGTGGAATAAACTTTTTTCTATCAATACCAGGCCTTATCCCAATAGAAAGGGAGCAGTCATAGTTGGCAAGTAAAGACACGGGAAAGTGAAGACTACTGTATCACACACTGAATGTTCTTACTCTAGTAGTGGCCAAGATTGTGATATTCCACCAACAGAGGGTTTTTTTATTTCCTCTGAAGGATTTAATACACTTCTGCAATGGCTCAGTGACTGAGGTAGGTGAATACAGAAATAAATGTAACTTCCTGTGACTCATATGCAGTGATTAATAATTCTCATAACCTTGAACGAGCAACTGAAACCCCAAGAGAGAATAAACTCAATGAAAAGTGAGAGTACAGAGAAAGGAAAGGAAGAGTGTAAATGGAACACTATCTTTCTTCATGTATAAGCACTAGAAGTCATGCAGAGCGAATATGGAGAGGAGATTTTTGAAGCTAGAAAGTGCTGGTAGCCAATTATCAGCTGACTACAGAACATGGAAGCAAGTAAGGAAGAAAGTTGCGTCATCTTTCAATGAAATGAGAGGTATGTCAGAAGCAAAGAAGGAACAGAATTTGCTGGTTGAGCACAATAAGTATGTCGTGGCATGCGCATTCCCTCATAGAGGTGGGAACATACTGCTTGAATGCAGGGAGTAAAGATACAAGTCTAATTATCATCATAAGCTCTCCTCTGCAAATCCTTAATGTGTTGGGAATTTTGACGCTTAAAAGTAGGATCTTGGAAAATACTGACAGGGTCTGTAAATTCGTATAGCATAGAGTATTACAGTTTGTCAAAGGGCGCAATTCTTACCTCCTTGATTACTTATCACTTTGAAGATCACAGTGGAACTTGGAATATATAAATACAGCTGTGCTGCTGAAATTGTCTAGTATTTTTCTTTATATACACATTAATATTGACATGCAAATTCTCTAATAGCTTCTAGCTTTCAAGTGGTTACTTTAACTGTATTACCTGAGGTTTTTAAGTCTGTTTTTCATAATAGAACTGTTTAAAAGCTAAGTTAATGGGCTTCTTAAAACTCTTCAGTATCTTTTGGGCTTTAACAATAGCACTGTTCTGTAATAGCTGGGAGATGAAAAAAATTCTGGTTAGCAAAATGTTAATGTCCAGCGCAAGCATCCTGCTCTGTTTAAAAAAAGTAACGGAAATTAACTAATGAAATGGCCTGTTAAAAGTTGAATTAACACTGCATGCTTTATTTCCTTGTTATTTCTCTGTGGATAGAAAACGGCAGGGAAAATGACACTGGCTTTCATTTGTTACGGCTTTCTAGAAATCCTTGTGACTCTGAAAAAGGAGAATTCACTTGCATGTAAATAAAGCTTATTGACTTGGGAAGCAGGATCATGATCAGTGTTTATTTTACTTAGTACTTTAATGCCATGCCCAACAGTGGGTTTCCAATGGTATGTTCAGGCATCTTGACTATGACAATGAGTCATGTCAAACAAAATACAGTCCTTTTACTCCAAAGTGCCTGAACTCCCTGATAACAAGGTAGCTCTGCATACAGTAATTGCACATACGCACAAAGGAGTTAGGCTAAAACTGTGTCTGGGACTGCATACTTGACACTTTTGACTCTTCAGCACTGATTTTTGTTTCCTCTTTTCCAGAAAGACGTTCTTGTATGAAATACAAACTAAAAGCATATGCAACTGTCAAGTGATTGTGATGAAAAGCCAGACAGGTTGCTGAATCTGGCCTTTCAATATTTATTATTGCCAGGATGCTTTTAAACAGCACTTTAGCAGCAGTTGAAATTATTCCAATGTAGCGCTTTATTGTAGCTAGCCCATATTTATAAAATGAAGTCATAGATTTCAGAGACTGTAGGATTAGATTTAAAAAACTTCTGTCTCTTTTGGAGGAAAGATCCTCTAAGCCAGGAGGATATATTTTTTTTTAATAACAATGGTAAAATACAATGACCTACATTGCTTAAATGAAGTGAACCTGAATTTCTTTATAGAGGCTTGCTCTATTCATGGATGTCAGTCAAACTGAATCCTAGTTTGCTGCGTGTATTTCTCACACTGTTGCACCTCAAAATGTAAGAGCTTTGTGCTGCATTAGTTGCTTTTTTTCTCTCCCACTGTGAATTACAAACCTCCCTCTCTCTTCTGGGAGAGGAGGGAAATGGGTATATTGAGAATATAGAATCCGGCATTGTAAATAATGTGTTTTGGGGTTTTGTTTTAATATCCACTCAGATGTCTGCAGAAAACCACGGTGACCTTTTTGGTGGCAGACAAAGAATATTCTAGAGACAGTATGTCTAGATCACTTCAGCCTAAAAGCAGGGCATAGGGCATAACTAGCTCCCTAAGAGAAGATGGAAATGTGGGGAGTAAATAGTTTTTACTGCAAGATGAACTTGGATAATTCTTATGTAGATGGGACAGGAAAAACAAGATCCAAATGGAGAGGAACTCTTACAATATTTCAAGTCGGGTAGAAGCTTGAGGAAGGAGCACGCTCACCAAGTCTCTTCTGTGTCTATCTTCTGCTGTGTGCCATAAACAGAGGGGAGCAATACTGCACTTTCGTTCCATTGAGCTAATCAACTTTCCTGCAGGAGGGAGCTTATAGTGTGTGCTGCTTATATGGGAAATTGCCAGCATGCATATACTTGATTAGCCAGCGTATTATGAATCAGGGTCATAGCTGGAGTAGTTGCTTTGTTCAGAGATGCTCAGATCCCTCGGGTAAGCAGCTAATTGCAGGAAATCTTTTAAAGCAAATGCGTGATAGGAAGAAAGCAATGAATATTGTTTAGTCAAAAGACAGGAGTGGTTCCTTTGAATCAGTTCTCTTGCATAATTATGTAATTAGGGCATGTTCTATTTTTAATTAAATCTCTTGCATATTCATGAAAATACTCTCAACCTGTGGACCAATTGGCATGACTCTTACTTTTACAATGTAGTTTGTACACAGGAATGCCCTTCCATTTTTTTTTTTCCCCTTTCATATTACTGTGCAAACACATATTTCACATTATTATACATAGTTAACCTATATTGCCTGTCAAAACTAAAATACTACAGAAAACCATTAATACAAAATTGCCAGAGAAACATTTTAATTGGAGATGAAGAACACAAGAAGCTGCTGCTCTGAAGTACTAGTATCACAATTGGTTGTTGTTGGGCAGCTTGACCCATGTAAGTTATCAGTCAGTGAGTGGTATTCAGAAAGTAAACTTCAGTTCCCGCAGCTTTTCAAATCCAACAGTGACTCTGTATTTGCAGTCTGCAGACAATCCATGTTCCCCTAACTTTGTTTTGTTTCTTGTGGGCTTCTGTGACTCTTCCTGTTCTTCTGCCTCTCTAACAACAGCATTAGCTTTGATTCCTCTTCCTTCTTCCTGCTTCTTCTTAGGAGTCTTGCTTTCTCACCCAACTCTTGTTCTCACATCCACCATTTTGTAGACTTGCTCAGTGTCATACATGAGGGCAAACAGATGTAAGCTCTGCTTTCCTTGTGTATTTTAGATACTGGCATTTAGGTGAGGCTGCACATTTGGATCTACCACTATACCTCCATGTGTTTCCATTAGCTTATGATTCATACCCTATAGGTACTGCAAGAGTTACACAGGCAGTTGGACTAGATGCTTGTTGTAGGTCCCTTCCAACTGAACTATTCTATTCTATTCCATTGTATGTGGAGCTCAGATGGTAATGCACCATAATATTCTGCCCAGACATTAGTAATTCTTTCATAAAGTTAGGCTGTCACTGTTCCCTGATGATTTCCAATGTACATTTTACTGCTTTGCTATATTTAACTGTTTTTTGATCTCAGACCTCAATTCCTTCCATCTTTCATTTCTGGGCTTAACTTCTACCTAGTGGAACGTAAAGCAACATGAGGAAAATACTGTGACCGCTCCTTCTTCTCTAGCAAGAGCGGGCATGAAATTGGAAGCTGCAAAGAAATAGTTCTTGTGACAAGTGCCACTGACTTCTCATGGAAATCTTACTTTTTATGTGCAAACCTACAGAAGAGTAGGGATCTTTCACTTTGTTCAGTGTGGAACAAGACAAGGGCATTGAAATATATTAACAGCACATAATTAGCCCTAAGGGGGGGGACCCAGCTTTCACCACAGAATTTGTACTTCAGCCTCAGTTTCCCGGGCACAACTTTCATGGTGAGCTGGTAGAGCTCTTCAGGTGCCTTTGTTCCAGAGGTGTTCAACTGCCACCACAGCACCAGCTTCACGAGTCCTACCACCAGCCTGCTTTGCAGAAGCAAAACCCTCAACTTCTTTTCCAGGACCCTCAGAACCACCACCATGAAAATCATTTGTGGTGGTACCCGGCTCTGGAGCAAAACCAGCCCAGCGTCACCGGAGGGTGCCCTGAGGCAATGCCGGGTTTTGCTCTCTCCTGACACACGCCTCAGAAAGGTTTAGCATTGTCTCCACCGGGGATGTCAGTGTGGGGCCTCGCACCTGAAGGCCTTCATCAGCATCCCTCCTCTCCCTCTCGGCGGCCAGCCCCGCCCTACGGTGGCGGCGACAGGCGGGCGCCGCGCTCCCCTCCTCACCGCCCGCCTTCCCCCGCTCCCCTCCGAGGGGCAGGGGTGACATCATGGACGAGGCGGGGGCGGCGGTGGGAAAGAAGGGCGCGCGGGGGCCTGTGGGAGAAGAAGGGGGCGCCGCCATGTTGGGCGGGGCGGCGGGCGGGAGCGAGGGAGGGGAGCGCGGGGCGGGCGCAGGGGCGGCAGCGGCAGCGGCAGCCTGCAGCTGTCAGCGCCCGCTCCTCCGGGGCCGGGCCTTGCGCCGACCACCGCGCCTGTCAGTGCCTCGGGGGAGGCACTGAGGGTATCGTGGTGCCGGCCCGCTTCCTTCCTTCCTTCCTGCCTTCCCTCTCTTCGGTCCTCCCCAGCC
>VYXH01008249.1:44391-68409 GCA_013397275.1 Burhinus bistriatus | reverse complement strand
GGCGGGTGGGGGCGGCCGCCGGCCTCCCCCCCTCCTTGGCGGTCAGCTCGGCTCCGGGGGGCTGCGGCGCTTCGGTTTGACTTCACGGTCTTTGCGTTGGGGGTTTATTCTGTTACTAATTCGGAAATGGGGAAAGAAGGGGCGGGGGCAGCTCCGTCTTGGGTTTTGTAAATAGTGACCGGATTTATCTATTGTAGGTCACCTACCATGCTGTAGTCGGAGGCGATTCGTAGACTTACGTCTTGGCCAGATTTCTAAAATAAGAAAAACGTTCATTAGGAGCACGTTATTCTAGCAAAATGACGTGAATACATCACTGACTTAAGTGATAACTCTGTCTTTAGGGCAGAGATTAATTAGAAAGACACTTTAAAATCGTACTCATTCTGACTTTATGTTTCTAGTATTTTTAGGTTAACGAGGTGCCTGATTTGTAGATACGCATAGCACTTGTCTGTAATCACAAGAAGGAACTTCTTGACTATTTATTGAATTCTGTGTTCTAAGCATATTGAAGCATATTTTAATGACCAAAGCGGCATCAACCTAGTGTAATGCTATCGCTTGGCTTTTTGAAGGCTGCTAGATCAATGGTGGTGCTCTTTTTCTTTTTCTTCTCTTTTCTTTTTTTCCCTGTTAGTGATTTCCATTAGTGTATATGATTTAAACGTAGCAGCAGTGCTCAAGTACTGCTCATGGAATCAGAATACAGAATCAGAAAATAAAAACAGCTAGAAAAAAGTAAAAGGTTGTTTTTATAGTTTGCTTGGAACAGCAAAATGGTGAGCAAATATCATTCACGTTATAAAATACTTGCACAATTAGACATAAAAATACATAAAATGAAGACTATGAAAATGTAATTTTAATGTTCTTGCAATTGGTAGAAGGTTTAGTAACAATTACTCTGGGAAGTAATTGTCCCTTTCACTTCCACTTTTGTATTTTCACTGTACTTAAATAGGAAACTTATGCCTGAAGGGTGTGCAGTAGAAGCTAAAAAGGAACCTTCGAGATTTAGACAGCTTAGCATTTTAATTAAAAAAAAAAAAAAATCAACAAAACCGAACCAAACAAAGCCCCAACAAAACTAAAAACAACACCTTTTTGAATGCACAATTGATTTCAAACTCTTTTGGAAAATCGCTTTATTTTAATTGATTATGAATTCCAAAGCTTCAGCGAAACACGATAGGAGATATTACAACCCTAGGATTATAGATACAATTGAAAGTAACAGATTCAGCATTTACTGGCAGCAGAGAGAAAGCTGATCCATCTGGTGATTCTGAGCAGAAGACCTTGTATTTTGTAAGTCACTTGCACAATTATTTTTGTGGACACATGGTTTAAGAGGACATTTTTGTGAAATTACAACAGATACGGGGAACTCTAGCAGTTCCATTTAGATACACGTTTTATATAATGTAGAGCCATGTGGGTAAATGCAGGGAGTTTAAATTGTCAGTTCCTGAAACTCGCACAACAATGCAGTATCGCTTCTGCATCATGTTGCAGTTAAAGTTTGGCAACCTTTCTATTTCCGAAGGATGATGATGGAACTGGACAATTCCAGTAATCAGAAATTCTAACAGCAATTTGAGCTTAGATTCCCTTCACTTTCTAATCAAAGAAAACACGCTATCATATGTAATTAAAAAAGAGAATAGTTACCCTCTAAACATCTCGTGAAATAGCCTCATTTACTGTTTGTCAAATTACTATGATATGCTAACAGTACCTTATTAATGGAAACTGATTTTTAAAAAAGTCTGTGTTTGACAAAAGAGGAATTGCATACAAAATTGTTAATTAAGTTTGCAGGAGTCCAGAATACAATCTTCTGAATGTTTTTGACATACAAGAATCAAAATGATACACACACTTAAGGCATATAAGAGCAATTCCTGCTGCTTCTGTTTATTGAGAACTTACCATGATAATGTCAGAAAACCCTCACTTTTGTGCTACTCTTAGGCAGTGTACGTACCTCTCTGTATATCTCTATATGTGTATCTGTTTGGGTGTACAGACATACCTATATATGTCTCTTATTTAATTGGGAGTTTGGGGAAATATTGTAGCCTCTCATTCAGTTCTGAGTCCATTTAATGCAGGTTCTGTTTCTCTTGAGATGTGGGCTTGTGCAGTTACTCTTTCATCTCTTCCTCTGTTTGGCTTCTCTGGTAGATGGGCAATTGGATTTATTCTGGGATTAATAGCATGTCTTCAGATGCATAGCTCACAATTGTTTTAAAACTTAATTCAGTGTACAAATAATTGTTAAAATAATCTTTTTTATAAGAGGAGTGGAAAATAAGGAAATTTGGGTAAATTCATAAATAAGCAAAATATACTTCTGTTTTTAATGTTGAAGAGCATAGTAGCAGGTAGTGATAGGGACAAGCGTGCTGGGTCTGTTTAAATAAACACTCCTTGTAGTCTGTCTGCCTCCAGGGTGTTGTTCAGTATGACACAACTATTGTAAAAATGGACCAATTCCATCATCGTTGCAATGAAGTGGCTGGTCACAGGCTTTTCTCTTAATCCAGCCTGTGTAATACATTGTGTTTCCAATGTATTTTTAAATTGTTTTGTACTAACATCGTGTTTACCTTCACCAAAGTTTAGAAAAATGTTTCTTTTCAATGTTAACTCTCATCTTCCTTAAAACAAAATCATGACACATACAATGTCTAATAGATACTTCATGGTAACCAAGTACCAGTCAAAGACAGATTGTTCATTCTAAAAAGAAACATTTGTAGCTTCAAAATAGAACTGATTATAATAGTTATATCCTGAGTCACAGTCGGCTTCAGGTATTTTTGAGGTATTAAGGCTTTCCCAGTAATTTCTTTAGCGAAACATTCCTTTCTGAAAGCAGACTGTGGAAATAAGTGTGGTTCCTTTGAAAAATTACTTAATCAATAAATGCCTGACTGGAAAAAAGGTGCACTTATGCTGGTTTAGATTTGCTGAGATGCTTTTGTTGTCTTCATCTTATGGGATTTAAATTGGGCACTTTGTTAGAGGGTCAGAGCCAGAATTACAGGTGCTTTCAGTGATAGAGGAATTATTTCCATAGGGTTCTGTGTGAGGTGCTTTGCAGGAATCTGGCATAAGATGACACTATACTTGAGTTTTTTTATGCTAGGCAATTAATATATTTAATAATGACAGGCCATAGCGAATAGGAAAGCATGAGGACTGAGGATATATGCTTCCAGTACCCATAACATATTTGGGAATGTGAAAAAAGGAGTTGCTCTCAGAGAACAAACACTAAAGCACAGTTAACATTAGATATGCTGATTTCTTATAACGTTTAAAGAAAATTAGTCTCTGATAGTTGCCTATTTCTTCAGATTCAGTCAGCTAAGAAAACAGATGCAAGTAATGGTAGCTGTGTGTTGATTTAATCACTGTTTGTTTCTTTAAATCCAGCTTATCTCCCATGGACTCTACAATTTAACTTTTTTAGTGTGATCAGAAACAATCTTTACTCTGGAAGCTGTGTTTTGATATGTATGTAGAATTAAATTGATTTTATTTTGTCAAGTAATTATTGTTGATCATCTTTCTTGCTGAAAATTAGGAAGCATGGGATCATTCCAAATATGCTTTCCCTCTGTTATCTGCTTAAATGTACAGATTGTTTACATGGTTTCTCAATAGCAGGTCTTGCTTACAGGTAAAAGCAGTAAAATGTCTTTTGCAGGTAGACTTAGAAGTGAGCAGTTTCCTGTTTTGGTTCTTTTGTAAATATCTGCCATAAAGCCCATTCATCATACTAAGATTGTGTTTCTGGGATTATGTCAGAACTACAGCTGATTTTCTTAAATTTTAAAGTGAACAGTTCTGAATGTGTAACCAGTCTAGTCAGTAGTACTGGCTACTAGCCTAGTCAGTAGGATTGGGGTAGTGGCTAATTATATTCTACTTACTATGTGATGTACCCCAGCAAACCATTTAAAAAGTTAATGTTGCACTAATTAACATTCAGAAGGTCAAGAAATGTCTGACAAAAAGCTGAACGTTTTGGTACTACTTAAAAAGTTGTATCTAAAAATGAGTTTTTTTAAAGGACAGTACTTATATTTTATGGAATTATCAGGTCACTATATCTTAATTCTTAGTAATTTGCATTAGATACATTGGTGTTATATTCATAAACTGTTTCTTAAATCCTGTACTGTTATCCCTTTTGGCAGCATATTACTAGTAATATTTTATAGTATTCTATTATTGTGCTAGGTCTGGAGACAGCACAAGTAGTTAAATATTAACAAAAAAATTAAGACTACTTGCAGTGTGCTGCTATTTGTGTGTGTGTGTGCCATTCCACAGTGTAGAGAGTGGTGGTTTTAAACTTTTAAAGGGATTGCAGTAACTGCATTCCTGCAATATATCTTGAGTTTGCTCCTTCCAGCTGTCAGTAGATGAATGATTCGCAAAGCATGTCATACAGATTACGGACTAGCATGGGAGGAGGGGGGTTCTTTGTTGGGGGTGCTTTTTGTGTCCCCCGCCCCCCCTTCCCCCACCCAAACAGAATATTGTATTTAAGATTGAGTGCTTTTATGGATGCTCCTTTATCAAACAGTGTCAGACTGAATAGTGTAGGAAAGTCACAGTTGTATCTTTCTCTTCCAGCTTGAGCAGCTTCCATTTCAGAGAGACTGCTGTTACTCCCTCATCAGTCTCGTCTTCACCATAAGTGGATTTTACTATACCCGACTCACCTTTAGTATTTCCTTTGTTCATGTGCTTAAACTGGATGTTGGAGGTTGGGCAGGCGGGGGGGTACTGGTGGATGAAAAGCTGGACATGACCTGGCAACGTGTGCTTGTAGCCCAGAAGGCCAACGGTATCCTGAGCTGCATCAAAAGAGGCATGGCCAGCAGGTTGAGGGAGGTGATTCTGCCCCCCCCGGCCCCGTGTGAGACCCTTATTGTGGCCTTTCAGTACTTAAAGGGGGCTTATAAGAAAGACGGGGACAAACTTCTTAGCAGGGCCTGTTGCGATAGGACAAGGGGTAATGGCTTTAAACTAAATGGGGGTAGATTTAGACTAGATACAAGGAGTAAATTTTTTACACTGAGGGTGGTGAAGCACTGGAAGAGGTGGTAGATGCCCCGTCCCTGGAAACATTCAAAGTCAGGTTGAACTGGGCTCTGAGGGACCTAGTCTAGTTGAAGATGTCCCTGCTCATGGCAGGAAGGTTGGACTAGACAACCTTTAAAGGTCCCGTCCAAACCAAACTATTCTATGATGTGATAAAACTGCTCTGTGGGGTTCTGGTCTGGGACCATTCTGAAATGCAGAATGCTGGTGCTAGGTGGGCATGCCTGGGGACTTAAGACATAATGCAGAGATGACAGGTAAGATTTTGTTATGTACTGATAGATGTCTTAGCCAGATGTCCTCATTTTTCAAGGATTTGTTATCCTTCCTTTATCTTTTGAAAAGGCAAGAGGCACCACAGCATGACTTTGACTCAGTGTCCCAGTAATTTGCCGTTACTTAATTACATCTCCTTTCCGTTGTTCAGAAAAGAGGTGAAGGCAGATTATTGATTCAATTACTCTCCTTTTAAGTCTGTCTTATTCAGTTAACATCAATTTCTCTCAAAAGTACTTTTAATTTAAAATTATATGCTGCATGTTGATTTTAGAGCACACTTAAAAATATTGGTGTTAGAGTACTCATTTAACTTTACAAAAATGTTCTAAGGTTGGCATTTGTAGAGAATATAGGTAGAGAGCGAAGATGCACAGCATATTTTTGAAAGCAACAGCCAGTGGGGTTTGAATTACAGTGTCTGCTTCTAGTTTGTGTGGCCATTGAATCTTGATCCCCACCCAGCTGTTATGTTAACAAATGGCCTGGAAATATGCTGGCTGATTTTCTTTTTTTTTTTTTTTTTTCTTTTCCCCCCTCCTCCCNNTTTTTTTTTTTTTTTCCTTTACCGCCTACCTCCCCCAATCTGGCTGCACATGGAGCAATACTTGAAAGTGCATGATACGTTGCTTTTAGTGGCATGGTTGTTTTAGGAAGTGACTGTTCTGCTGTGCTCAGTACAGGGATGCTTTCCAAACAGATTTGTCCAAACAAGAAGGTTTAAGAAATAATATTAAAAATGTTACTTTTTACTACTTTTGTGTCTGTTATCCAGTTAATGTGTGCTCTTGTTCTGTGTCAGTCCACCAGAAGAGTGGTGTAGTACAGCAGGATGGTGGGAACTGTCACGCTAGTGACAGCTAGTACTTAAGGAGTTCCAAAGGAGCACCCAGTTCCCCAGCGCTAAGATAAGTCATGAATGTGAGAGATCACTGAGGGGGTGCTAAAACTATGGTTTGGTCCTCAGGTGTGAGTGCACAGAATGTTAAGGTGACAGTGTCAGATGCTGGGTTAGGGCCTGCTGTACTGCTCCATACCTCCCGGCCCAGTAGGGTTCAAGACCATCTGAGTAAAACCCGCAGATTATGGAGTACTTAACAAGGAAATTATTCCTAACCTTACAGCAAAATCGGCTCTCTGCTCTTGTAGGTAAGAAACAGTGAATGATACAAGGTTGTTTTTCTAGACCATTTCTAGACCATTGCATCATTTGCTTTCTATGAAATGAAATTTGCAAGGTATAAAAAAGTATTAGTCTGATAACTGGTGATTGCCATTGAAAGTATGAATTTTTGATGTAATGTTTAATGAGGTAGAATGAATTAATTCTCAATACTAGGGATAATGCCCGAACTATTTGTGCAACTTTTTTTCTGTAGTCATTTTGGAAGAATTAGATCAGTGGGTTTGGATTTTTTTTTTTTTAATGGAAGAATAAGCAGGGGAAGGCTACTTTCCCTAAAGCCTGAAAGGAGACTGCACAGTTTGTGCATCTTAATGTGAACTATTAGATAGGTGCCCAAGCAGATTTAAGGATTTGTTAAACCTAAAGGCTAGTGTGTGCTGAAGCAATGTTGGTGGGTGTTCCTTTTATGTCTGCAGAAGAAATTGCTGGTCTTCTCATTTTGGTTCAAATAACCCTTCTCTTCAATGTCCTCAAGCATGTAAGAGCAACATATCTGTACTCACAGTAAATTGTCAGCAAAGCTTCCCACATAGATCCAATAATATGAGGCAAGATGCGGCCTTCTCTGCCCTTCCTGCATGTGTTTTTTAAATGGTTATAAGTCTGCCATAAGAAGTAGATTTGGTTAAGATTATAGGTCTGATGTTACTAAGTGGAAGCTGATGAAGTTTTTAATGTATTATGGAAGTCTGATTTGATGGGAACATTCCTGTGCTTTTATCTTAACTCTAAATAGCATGTAGGTACATAGATAACATAAATAGATGCTTACTTTGATTAGTCAGTAAAGCAGTTCTTGTCCAAAAATAACAATGCAAAATGAAAGAACTAGGGTCAAGCTCAAAAAATGTTTTGTCTACGCTATTGACAGCTTAAAATTGCAAGACAAGTAACTTTGAAAACGCTTTGATATTACTGTACCTCTCTATTCCAGTCCCAAAGAGACATTCTCACGAACTAGAATCAGTCTGTTAAAAATGTCTTACCAAGACTCAAGATTCACTGAAGACGTGGTTGGACAAGTTGGCAAGTCCATGAAGAGCCAAGTGCCATTTCCACACGGAAATAAATGTAGATTCTTGGAATATTGAGGGTAAAAACTGTGAAATTTGATAATGATGATGGATTTGTAACTCAAACTGTCTTGACAGTATTTCTTTAAAAATATAGTCACAATTACCTTTCAATCCTTTTAAAGTAGGTAATTTATGAAGCATGTCTTCGTAATTACAAAATACTAAACTACAATTTTTTTTTAATAATTAGCCTTGATTTTTCCTGATATGTCTATGATTCTTGTGACAAGCATTTTTAATAACTAAGGGTAAATACAATGACTTTTTAAATTATTCAACTTCTGCCTTCTGATGCATATAAGTATGTTTATTTTGGCTTTATGTAACTACTCTTAATACAGTCATGATCATTTTGTTAAAATGATCCAATGAGGTGGGCTTTGTGGTCATAAGCACACCGCAAATCTTGTGTGGCCCAGGCTGGTACGTTGTGTCAGGGCTTCAGTGAACAGGCGAAATGCTCCGCTTTCTTGAGGTCTCGTGATGGCTGCTTGGAAGTGTTTATTAGTGCTCATAAGAAACTAAGGAAGTGCCAGCTTTGAATAAGATCAACAGACGCTCTTTGCTGTTGACACAGCAGTAGTACAAAAGAAGACAACTCCCTTGCTCCAAGGGGTAGGAGACTTTGCAATTTGCAGTCTGTCTTCAGAAACTGCATGGATGTAACTAAAATGGACAAATCGGCATTAGAGCTCTTTGTCCAAGACTACCAAACAGTGGAATATGTTTGTGTTCAGTTTTATTATTCTGGAAAAGAATGGGATTTTGATCTTGCCACAGGTCTGAGGATATTTAATAAGTACGTTGTTTCAGATTTAGAGTAAGGAAGGTATGGACCACCAACCTGTAACGGATGATAGTAGCCTCAATTAACAGTTAGTAAGCATGTACCTTCTTGAAAGTATGGCTTTTGGTGTAGTTCCTCTAGACTTCTGACTGGGTCTACTAAACCTCCTTAGGCACATGCCTGTCAGATTTCTCTTGCACTTGCTTCAACTTTGACAAAGAGTAATCTCTGATGTGATAACAAATGCATGGAAGGCTCTTATTTCCATCCAGCTTCATTTGAAACCTGAGATGTTAGAAGGGTTTGGGAATGTATGCAGAAAATAAAATTTTCTCTTACACACTTACGATATGTGCAGACTGATTGTAGGGTCCAAACAGATGGCACTTTTCAGAGGAAGAATAATCCAAGGTGATTTTAGGGTATGTCACTATTCTGTGTTTCAGTCGCTACCTATTTTTAGTACTTCAGAAAGGTAGAATGTAGTGGGTGAGATATGCCAGAAAGAGGGTACTTTCCCTTGATTCCTTTTATACAAATAATGGGGGTAGGTATAGTAATGTGTAGGGGGGTAGCCATATCATCTGAGGGTCTCTGCCTGCTGCAGTATCTGAGCAGGAAGAGCAAGGTGGGATTTGGCCATGGTCTGCACCATTATGGAATTCCAGATATGGTTGAATCTAAAAGAGATTTTGAAAATAGATTGACAGGTCATCTGGATTGTCTGTGGTTAAAAGGATACAGATTTGACTATATCATGATAATTGAAATGCTGGCTAGTAGCTAGTGTTTATTCAGTGGAGTACTGTCAAGGGATTGACACTATAATAATCTTTTCTTTAAGAGGAATAATGATCTGTGTAGTTACAGGATGCTTTTATGCCACTGAATACTTTTATACTGTATGAGGGGTTTTTACTGAATTAAATGTTTCATCGGGAAGTCATGATTTTAATGCAAGTAGTTTACTGCCACGAAAGAAGGAAGACTGAAGACTGAAATTACTCAAGGTTTTATTGGCATTTAACCTTGAAATGTGCAAAAGTATTTATTTCAAAATAGTGTTAAGATTGCTAGTTATAACAATGCAGATATGGTTGCTAAGGAATAGTATGTGCTTCATTAGTGTTGATGATTCTATAGCATGCTATAGAAATCTAAATAAAAGGACTCCACAGCAGTGCAAATCTTCATAGCTTGTGCTTTCTCGAAGAGAATTGTCAGCATCACCCTTGCTACAGGTTTATAGGAGCTTTTTTTGCTATGATCTCTTTTATTAGCAAATATAATTTGTTAGCCTGCTTTACTCCTTAATAGTTTTTTAATATTCCAAAGAATCCAGAGATTTCCCCTGAAAGCTATGAATTTTTTTTAATTTTTTTTTTTTTTAATAGCAGGCTGTGACATTAAAAAAATTCCAAGATTTATCAAGGCAAACGTACAGTAGCTGTGTTCTTCAGCTAAAAAAGTACATAATCCTCTTCACTTAAACATAGTTTAATGCAGTGGATGGGCTTATTGATAGCCATTTGCGATTTCCTAGAGTCTGATGCAGTCTTTTTCAGAGGTGGATACTGTTGTGATATAGAGGTAGAATGTGAGGCCGTGCAGCCTCTTCCCATTGGTGTGGAGAGTAGGCTGCACCTGGCAGTCTTAATAGAAAAGCAATAGCCATGTTAGTCCAGTGGAAATCTCTGCCAGTATTCAAGTTTTTTGGTGCTTTACACTTTTTAATTAAGCTGTGCCATGCTTATTGTGCATTTCTTCAGAAATTCATGGATTTACCTTTATAAATGGTAAAAACCTTCACAAAGTCTGAGTTTGTTCAGCTTGCTTACTGTGTCTTGTCATGTTAAGGTCGTAGGTAAAATTACAAACATGTTTCAGTACTTTTCTTAGGAATGTGCCCTTGACGTTAAATGATTACAAATGTCCTTTTTATAGTATTTACCTTGCATGCCTTCATTGTAAACCAAGCAGTAGGGCAGACTTCTGCATTCAGGTTTAGCTCCGAGTTGAAGGCTGGCAGAAGGAGGACAGTAAATTTTTTTTTTTTTTTTTTTTTAAGTTCAGGTGCCTACTAGCTGGAAGTTGACAGAAAAAGTGAGTCCAAGGGGTTCATTCTTTTTTCAAACACATTGTGTGCTCTAAAGGACTTCTCATAGCTTAAAGTTGGCTGCTAGTCATGTGCAACTCCATCTTCTTACCTGCTTCTGGTCAGTGATTTACAGCCTCCAGTATGTGCCACTAATTTTTCTCACTGAGTTATTTTTAAGGTAACTTGTATACGTGTGTGCTAAATTGTGAAGACACTTTCTGAGATGATATATTTGGAAACTCAAGACAGTACAGAAGCGTGGCAGTATTCTGTTTATAGAACTGGGTCAGCGAGCATACCTTGAGTCTGACCTACAACAGGACACTGTTTGCAGGTGCAATTCAAGATTTTCTATTCTGTAGAGGCTCGTAAGTGGATTCAAATATAATATGATGAAAAGAGTGATAGATAGCATTGGCATTTCAGCTACAGCCCTGAATATGTCAAAGAAAGAAAAAGCTACTCTCTTTTGTTATGTCAGAGATAAATGTATTGGAATAAAATTCCTGAGCGTAAAGGATTATTTTAATTAAAAGGAGGGCAAGTCAAACAAAAAGAGAAAGATTATAAATTTCCATATGCATGGGAATGTGACTCATGGTAGCAGAAATAGCCTTACAGAGAAAGAGAAATTAACATCTTAGAGTTAAAAAATATATAAGTAACCATTGTTCTTTCAGATTTAAGAGATTTCTGACTGTAAACTGTAACAGCAGTATATTCAAACTAGAGTTTCTTATCTGAGTCCTTTTACAAGTACCTTTCTAAGTGTATGAAAGACATCTGTGGGTGATTCATCCTTGCCATTTCTGACTAGCGTGTGTCGCTGAGCTGCCTTGTTAGGAAGGGGTGCAGTTAATATAGTGTTTGACACACGACTCGTGTCCCTCAGCAGACTGTTTTTCATCTCTTGCCTTTGTTGGTGATTTTCTCTTTGTGCTTGGAAGGCTTGTGATCTTTTGAGGGTTGTTTGAGAAGGCAGTTTTCCACATTATGAAGACTAGCAGTTAAAGCAGCTCGTAGTATTTCAAGATGGTGCGTTCCATGATGTAATGTGTTCTTGGTCCGAGCAGGGAAATTAATAACTTGCAATTCGCAGCTAGTACAAAATGAAACAAGCACATGCCAGATGTAGGATGCTGAGCCTTGCCATTTAATTAAGGAGGAACTAAGAGTGAAATTAGGATTAAAAGCCCTGAATAGACTGATTATTGTTACAAAACAGTGAACTGGTAGGTGCATATTAGAGATGTGAAAAGCTCAAATCACTATATACTATACCTGTGTAGAGTTTGCTGTGCTTGTAGGTGACAAGGTCTGCAGGTATGGCTTGGGCCAGTCTTGTAGTAGCTTTTACTGTTAGGAAGGTTATTTATTTTTTCTTGTATGCACCCACATTATTGTGTGATGTTCAGCTATCCTGCCTGCTACCTGTATATTCAGAGGAAAAAGTTAAGGGAGACTTTGATTTGTCACAGCAGTTTACAGTCTTTTTATTATCTTCTAGGCTTCTAATAGTTGAAAGCTGGCTATTAAATAATTAAAGTATCAATACAGAGAGAGGGAGTTCTTAGAGATATAATAAGGAAATAAAAATCAAGTAAAAACATCGGAACTGTTTTATTTATTTATTTGTCTTCAGGACCCATGCTAACCTTTAGTCAAGGAAAAAAAACGTGGATTTCTTAGAAAAATGTTTTTCCTTGATAAGTTTTCCTATGCAAAGAAGGATTCATATAGTTATGTATTATGGTTCAAGAATTCTTTGAGGTGGTCTGCAGGGAAATGACACTTTTTTTAAAGTAGCTGAGTAGGAAAAGCTATTTATATTTAAGAGATCCTTAAATACGAGTTGAAGAGCTTAAGTAGGTAGTTCTGATGTGTGTGTGTTCGTAGGAGAACTTAGGCACAAATTGTGATGTCAGCATTACTAGTGCATTGGTTTGAAAGTTTTATGGATAACAAAATACTTAAACTGATTAAAGATACAGCCACTTAAGTCGTTTGTATATGATGAGATTATCCCAATGGTTACATGACTGAAAGACAGTAGGCTTGGCTGTTTTCTTTATGCTTTCTTTGGTTCAGAATCTTGGTATTCTCAATCTGTTTCTTTGACTGGCATTCATGTTATAAAATTCTGCAAAAACCTCTTTAGTAGGTGTCATTGTAGGGCTTTTTGTGTTCATCTGTCCAACATCATTATTTTTTGTGTGTTTGAAGAAAATGGCTTGATTTTTTTTTTTTTTAAGTGTTGGAAAGTATTAAAAGTACTTTTTGTACTTTAGCATTGTCTATGTTGTAGTAAATAAACTAGGAAGGTAATACTCAAGATTTACACAGGCACATATTTAATATGATATGTAAATTTCTTAAGCCAGCTGGCTTGTCTGTAACTCTGGCTGCATTGCGTATTTTATTCACTCATGTAAAATTCTGTTTTCTAACTAAACTTTTGTGCATCTTAATTTTTTGTTTTGTTTTCAGTTGTACACTGAGTTAAAAACTAGTATTTGAATCTAGAATCCCTGTCCTATAACAGATTTTTTTTTTTTTTTTTTAATTTGCCATGCAGTGGACTCTATACAGAATAAAACTGACAGGGGCTTAAGAAGCCTTTGACTATGCCCTTTATTTTCTGTAGGGAAAAAATAGAGGAAGAAAGAATTAACACTTTTTAGAAGTGGCAATAGAAAGGCATGGTAGGTTTTGTCTCTCTTCCTCTGTATACGTGTATGTCTACTTTCTGCATACAAACCTAACTTCTTTGCTTCCTGTATGGGGTTTGCTACCTCAGGGTATGCAAAACTAATTGTATGATTATGAATTCAAATATGGTCTTGTTTGATGGATAGGTAATGCCCTTTGGAAAATACATTTTTTTGAAAAATCATAGAAATAGCACCATACCTCCACACTACTCATAAAAGATACTAGATATTTATTTATTAATCTTACTTCTACAAAGAACCAGATCCGATAGCATGGTAAATAGAATGTTTGTTACCCTCCCATTTTCTGAATAATTCGCCCAAGCACAGTCTATAAAACTCTGAACAACGTTGTCCAAACTTTCTGTAGTATTTTACACAGAGATCATTTAAACAAAGACCCTATGAAACCTATGCAGAAATATTTATTCCTGTTCTGTCAGTAGGAGAGATTAGAATTTTAACAATTCTTGCTAGAGGAGACTTGAGAATCCCTATCCCTGGCTGTGTGGACCTTCAAAGCAATCTGCGTCTTTCTATAGCTTTTGACTTGACACCAGCTCCAGTACAGTTGCCTGTACTGGTAGCTCATTGCAGTGAAAGCTTGTAGTGACATTTATAGAATCATAGAATTGTCTAGGTTGGAAGGGACCTTTAAGATCATTGAGTCCAACCATCCACCTAACACTGCCAAAACCACCACTAAACCATTAGAATGAAGTGGCTTAAAAGTCTAGCACACCGGATTGAGACAAGAAGCATTCAGTTCCTTGTATTCAGGATGGAAATTGTTAATTGAAGACGTGAAAGCATGCCAACGATAATTAGGGTCAAGTTGTATGCTGAAGCTAGCATAATCGTAACAATTTCTTACATGATTCTGCATGTTAGAAGCATTAATTTATAAATTTGGCTTACATTAAATTGTAGTTCATTTTTATACACAATTCTAGAGAGTATGTGCTTTAACAATGTCATTTAAGCATTCTGGGTAATAGTTCTCAGGTTATAAATGAGAAATGTTTCACTATCATTCTGCTCATCAAGTTTTGGTGAGTTGATTTCTGGTGCCATGCTAGATTAGATGTTTTATACAGATGTATATGCTCTGTATTACATATATTTGTGAATATGAAGTTCTTGTGTTAAACGTTGGTAAAACCAAATTCAGTGCTTCCCCGAATTATCTGTGTTTTCAGACAATATCTAATTATAAAATAAACCAGTGTAGTGTACATCCCATTTGTCACAAAAGAGTATCGCTGTTAGGTATCATGTTGCAGGAGATCATAACAGAGAGGGTGCCTTGAATGTGTATACACAGAAAGGGCAACATGCTTTTTGTTTGTTGTTTGTTTTTGTTAATGTAATACAAGAACATAAGAGCACATCCTTTGGCTGTTGTATTAACTCGGGAAATAGAAGCTGGAAAACTTGAAACACTGTTCAAACCTAGGACTTAAAGCACTGTAAAAGTTGTGCAAAAATATCATTACATTCTGAATATACATTTCAAATTTATATGTTTTAAGGACTTCTTAAAGGAAAGCTTTGTTCAGTTATAGAGAATGGCTCATTTTATTTTTAATTCTGGGTTAACTCGTCTACTCTTCCATTTCAGAATGTATGAAAACATGTCCACAATGGTGTATTTAAAGGAAGAGAAGTTGGAGAAGCTCACTCAAGATGAAATCATTGCCAAAACTAAGCAAGTGATTAATGGACTAGAGGCACTGAAGAATGAACACAATTCAATTTTACAGAGCTTACTTGAAACACTGAAATGTCTGAAGAAAGATGATGAAACTAATCTGGTTGAAGAAAAATCAAACATGATTCGGAAGTCACTGGAAATGCTGGAGCTCGGCCTTAGTGAAGCACAGGTAAAACTGCAGCAGAAAGAAAGCCTTTCAGACTTTGAATGAATTTTTGGTGTAAAAGAAATAAATGAAAAATCATTATTTGACCTATAATTGGAAATTTTGAAGTAAACAGAGATCAGTTTAGAAGGACTTAGATTTACCTTTATTGAATATTAGCAATGTGCTGGGACATTTATGTTGTTACTGTATGTTAAGGTAAAAACCTGCTGTACTTAATAAAAGTAGATATTGGCTGGCTTGCTGTGTTACAGAAATAATTATGCATTCAGTATTAAAGCAATGAAGGTCATAACTGGGCTTCTCTTTACCTCACTGAGACAGTTGCTATTTTCTGTTTGGACTTTTCCACAGCATTAGGTAGGTGATATTTGAGCAGCTTAAGAACTGAGCATTGGCATTTTAACTCTAAACTTTTGCACAGGGAGGTCTCACAAATAAATGAATTTGCTCCAACCTTTGAGCTCTGCTGTAACCTGAAATTCATATTTTTATTCCTTTCCCTGCTTTAACCTGCCCCAGCAGCTAGGACCACACAGCTCCTTGTGCAGTTCTCCGCCTCATCCCCCCCAGAAGAGTAGGGAGAAAAGGAGGTGAAAGGGGAAAAGAACTCCAACTTGTGGGTTGAGATAAAGACAGTTAATAGAACAATAACAGAAAAAGGAAAGTAACAGTAGTAGTAGTAGTAGTAATAATGGTAAAAGAATATACGATATAAAGTAATACAACACACGTCGCTCTCACCACCCAGTGAATTGGTTGCCCAGCCCAACCTGTGCAGTAATCGCGGATCCCTGCCTCCCAGCCAACCCCCATTTATATACTGAGCATCATGCGTCTGATACGGAATATTCTTTTGGCCATTCCGTTGTTCTGTCTATGCTCCTTCTCAGCTTCTATGGGAAGTTGAAAAAAGTCTTTGAATATTATTGACATTCCTTTCATACCTAGTCTGAAACATAGCAGCCAGTAGAAAGAAAATTAACTCTTTCCTAGCTGAAACCAGGACACCTTGATTCTGAGATTTGTTATAGTAGCTCATGATACTCCTGGAGCTTAAGAGTCTCTAATGTTTATTGAACGTTTTACTAAACCAAAATTGAATCTAAAAACATTTTAAAGGTTAAGAATCAAGTACAGCATCTGAACAACTTTCACTGATGCATTAAAGAAAGGACTCTGAGGTAATTTCTGTGAACTATCTTAGTCGGTGAAAGTATCGTCTGCAGAAGATGAGTGAGAAGATGCATGTTTAATCAAGATGTCAGGACTATATTTACAGTCCAGCTTTAGGGTATTTTGTACTAGGTCAAAAACCTGAAACAATGGGATGTGACTTAGTCACCAGTATAAAATGGCAGAGTGTTTGCAAATGAGTTGAAAATGCTAATGGCTTAACTTTATGTTAATAGGCTTTATATTGGTCTATAACTGTCCTCAGTCTTATCTGGATTGAGCTGCTATTATTCAGTGATCTGGAAGTTGTGTGCATTGGATCATGGTAAATTGAGACCTGAGAGAATGAACAAATATGGGTTACCAGAAATGGCAATGTAGAACCCCTGGACATTATGGTAGAGACTATCAGGCTTTAGTATATTGTACAAACTTTGATCCCTTGTATTGGAAGAAAATACTAGAAGATACATGGAATAAAATTGCAGTCGTTGAGTTACCGTTAATGGGTGTTTGTAGAAGATCTGTGAGTGAATGAGTAGCTTCTCTTTCCTAACTTTGACATGGTCTTGGGACTCCAGAAAGCTAGTTCCGATTGATGGCTCTATCGGATTCAGCAGCCCCAGTTGCAGATGTTATTGCTGCCTTTGTCCCGCATGGTGTTCTGTGAACTATAGTGGCAAGGAGCCAAGAAGTCTGCATTTACTGCCTTGGTTAGGAAAGTGATTACACTTCAGACTACTGCTCTCAGACCTGATAAGCCTACTCTCCCTGCATGCTTTGGGTTGCAACAATATAGTATTTCTTTTAATTTAAATTAAGTATTTAAATTAAGATATGGAATTATTTTATAGATGTTTTTGTGGCATGGATGTAGGTCTGATAACATGTTAATTCCATGAAAATGAAACTGACTTTGCTGAAGAAGTAATCAAACTTTTCTTTCAGTTAATTCTAGCAAGTAAGATTACAAAGGATTTTAGTTTGTCATTGTAGCTTGTAGAATGTTGTTTGAGTATGTTGACTCTATTATCCCAGCTTTCCTAAATATACTTCCTGATGTTACAAATGCCACTGTTTGAATAGCCCAAGCTATTTAAATTGTTAATAATTTTGAATATGTTAATAGGTAGGTGCTGAAGTCTGGAGGTTTGAACTGATAGTAGGAAATTATACCTGGAGTTTTATCATACCTTTATAGGAAAAAGTAGTTTCCAAAGGCTTGATGTATTTTTTGAAACCTGAAATAACAGCTAAGCACGCCATCTGTTTCACATTAAATATTTAATTTAAAAACACTTCAAAGTAACTTTGTTTTAAAGAAACATGAAATTGAGGAGATGAAATACTAATAACTTGGGCATTTCAAACTCCTCTAAAACAAATTTTTTATTATCACCAGTTGCCCATTCTTACAAGGGGTGATTTCTGGGATTGTTATCAGCTGTTCTACGTGTATCAGTGGGAGATTACATAAACAGTGAAGGGAGAGTATCTTCTGTACTGTGGCTGGCTTTCACTTAACAAGCTCCTTTTTCATGTAACTTTGCTTACCAAAAAAAAAAAAAATCCAAGTAGACTGCTGTTACGGTTTTTCTGGTTTTTTTGTCCTTAATGTGACTGTTCAAACACTGAATGTCTGCACACTCAAGTTTATGATATGTATATCTAAAGTGCTTATTATAAATTGTGTGTTCAGTTTTGCATTTAGATCTCAGTAGTATAGTTGTCCTGTTGAAGTATTATTGTTATGCTGAGGTGTTCATCCTTAAGAACTGTATACACGTATTCTGTCTAAAAGCCCTTAAATTAGAACTCTATGTTAGTTCTTAAGTTATTTTTGTGATCCTTCAAGTTGAAAGTATTACTGCTCCATTTCATGTTAGTGGAACAAAGATTTCCATTTCAATAATCTTAAGTCCTAGTTCAAATTTTTCATGTGAAGATTATATGTAATCTTCAGGGAATTCTAAAAGAATTTGACTTCTGATAACATCTTGGAAAACCATCATTAGTAAAGAGTTCCTCTAAGTTAATTCTGGCTGAACAGATGGTAAAAAAAGTTCAGAGGAACAGTGAGAACCAGATACATAAAGAAGAGAAATCTGAATGTTTGCCAGATTTCACAGCCGACACAGGTTTTAAATAATAAAAGGACTTAGAACTGTATTCTAGAGGAAGTTTGTCATGTGACACCTTCTGCTTTTTAGGTAATGATGGCCTTGTCAAATCACTTAAATGCAGTGGAATCAGAGAAGCAGAAATTGCGTGCTCAGGTTCGCCGGCTATGCCAGGAAAATCAGTGGCTACGGGATGAACTAGCCAATACACAACAGAAACTACAGAAAAGCGAGCAATCTGTGGCTCAACTGGAGGAAGAGAAGAAACATCTAGAATTCATGAATCAATTAAAAAAATATGACGATGATATTTCACCATCAGTAAGTAGCTGTATGTTAAAAAGCACCTTACATTTACATATCTGTTGTAATCTGCCTAGTTACCAAGAAATGACAGATATAAGCTTTTGTCTCTGACACAAACTTGTCATTAAAATGCCTACCTTGTACCCATGTCACACAGTTTGCAGAAGATTCTGAGACTTCAGTTCATTCTTATTTTAAGAGAGTAAATGTTTTACTGTCTGTAGATAATAAAATACATACCAGGGGCAAAATGCATAAATACTTACTTAGTATCATGCTAGCTTAAAAAAATACGAAGAACTGAACTTCAAGCCAAAAATTTCCTGCTGTAAATTCAACAGTTAAAATAAGTAGGAAATGTAAAGTGTTAGAGATTCTAAGTACATAGGGGATGTGGCTTATTTTGACTGCAAGAAATTGAATTTTCGTGTAGTGAAATCGGTGTGTGGCTTTTAGATCTGTTGAGAATTTACACTAGGACAGGTTATTATTGAATCCCCTTTCATGACCTTCTGCCAGACATTGTGATCAACTGCACGTTTTCAGTCGTGTTTAGCTAGCCCATTGTGTTACATATTCTTAGATTCAGAGAGAAAATGTATAAAATTTTAATTTACAGAAGTAACTTACCACTTAAAATTACTTCTGAATTATTTGTCCTTCTTGTTATTCTTTTACTTTGTTTTCTTAAGTTAGATGGCACTGTAGACAAATACCTCATTTTGTGTGCTCAGACCTTCTCAGCTGTGTCTTGGAAAGAACCATTTTTCATAACCAATTATTTCAGGAACATAATGGTTGAAAATGTATGCATATTAATCATGCTTAACCGACTGCTTGACTAAATCCTTTTTAACATATTGTGAGTAGTGAGAGTTGTTTTGGTCAGTTGCACACCACATTTTTCAGTGCTATTTCATGTTTGTATTTGTAGCTGAATACTGCCTGCAAAGCCTGTTTAGAAAAGGGGCAGGAGGAGGGAATACTGGAATTTTGGTGTACTAACTGTTGAACTGTAACTGCAGATGGCATAGATAGCACCATTATTTGAAGTTTAATTGGCAAATAGGGTCAGAGTAAGCAAAGCATCTTTAATAGTTTCACTAACCATATGGACAGTCTCTGTTGTTAGCCTTTGAAAATAGTCAATTGTATATACCAAGTACGAGGTTGGAATCAGCACACTTGAATTTACGGACTTCCCATCTGAGATCTAGTCCCATCGATCTGGTGTTTTTGCAGAGTACCCACTTTGCCACCATTGAACTTGAATACCAGCAGCAGTTGCCTTTTTCTCATCTGTGGAAAAAGGTGTTGGATGGAGAGCCAGAAAAATAGGAATGTGTTCTGCTCCTGGGTTTTCTCCTTACTGAGATTAATGTTTCTGAGAACTTCAACTATTTATATTGTATAAACTCCACATTTAAGAAACAGGATTGAGGGGTGATCTGTTTCTTTATTTTACATGATCGTGGGATTTGGAATGATCTTTGGATGTTTAAAATCAATACACACTGATGGATAGTGCAGAAATGAATATGGTTTCAGATGGAGACTATTGGAGATTAACTTTCTTCCAAGTGTTTTTTTTTTTTCCTTTTGAACCTTACAGATCACAGAATGGTAGGGGTTGAAAGGGACCTCTGGAGATCATCTAGTCCAACCGCCCTGCCAGAGCAGGTTCACCTAGAGCAGGTTGGACAGGAATGCATCCAGGCNGGACTCCCAGGTCCCTCTCCACAGAACTGCTTTCCAGCAGGTCAACCCTGTGCCAGTGCATGGGGTTATTCCTCCCTAGGTGCAGGACCGTACACTTGCCCTTGTTGAATTTCATTGGGTTCCTCTCTGCCCAACTCTCTAGCCTGTCCAGGTCTCGCTGAATGGTGGCACAGCCTTCTGGTGTGTCAGCCACTCCTCCCAGTTTTGTGTCATCAGCAGACTTGCTGAGGGTACATTCTGTCCCCTCGTCCAGGTCATTGAATATGTTGAACAAGACTGGGCCTAGTACTGACCCATGGGGAACACCTCTAGTTACAGGCCTCCAACTGGACTCTAATGCTGATCACAACCCTCTGAGCTCTGCCATTTAGCCAGTTCTCAATCCACCTCACCGTCCACTCATCTAACCCATGCCTCCTAAGCTTACCTATGCGGATGTTATGGGAGACAGTGTCAAAAGCCTTGCTGAAGTCAAGGTAGACTCAGAGTCTACCTTGTGAGCAGATCACAATTGCAAAATCTGTTATTTTTGCAGAAGTTGAGTGCTCAGAAATGGAGATGACAGAATTAAAGTTGCTGGTGCAACTTTATTCTCCTTCAGGAGGTGAATCTCTTTATTGCTCTCCCTCGCTCATCTATAACTGCATTTATGACTAAAAAAAGGGGAGTGGAGAATTCTGTATTCAGTAGCACTCACTCTGCACTGGGTACTTTCATTAGGTACAATGTGTCTGTAAGAATAGTAAATGTGTTCTTGTATGCTTAAATTGAAACTGAAATCTAGGAGACCTGATTTCTATTCCTAGCTCTTCTGAAGGTGTCCTGTATTGTTTCAGGACAGAGTATGTAAATACATTTGAACATAAGACCCTCATTAAACTTCTGTGAGAAATTGTATTCTTGGCAATTCCTAAGTTCTGGATGTGGGGTTTTCCTTTAACATTGCTGATTAAATGGACTGTCCCTTTATGCCTTAGATTTAAGTGTAACAATTTGTTTGGGTTTGGGGTTGTTCTATAGGAGGATAAAGATACAGACTCCACCAAAGAGCCTCTGGATGATTTATTTCCCAATGATGAAGATGACCAAGGACAAGGAAGTAAGTGCACTTCAAATTGCAATGTTAGTGTATTTCTGCAATGCAGAATATAAAGATGCTCTTTACAAAAATGAGTCCATGCTTGGGGTCCTCTGGGACACAGTGGAGTGGTGAATGCCTCTGCCGGAATAAGGAAACCAGTCATTTATATACATTCTATATGTTAGTATTTATAGAACCGGGGCGTAGTTTTTTTAAAGAGAGTTTACTAGCTGTTGTAAGGTTCTTGGGACTGACTTCAGTAGAAAATCGGTCCCACAGTCTTTCCTGTGGGCCTCAGAATGGAAAAGGTTTGTTCCAAGTGACTGAGGCAGATTCTGAAACACTGAAGCTTTTTGATGGTCTGCCCAGGTGATGAGTTCTGTTAAATGACCTTTTTAATGATCTGATCTAACATTTTGGGACAGGTTTCAGGATGAAGTCTTTCTCGAATAATCTTTTGTCCTTTGCTAAGATTGTCTTCGTTAGTTTTACTGGTAATTCTAGAAGTATTGTCTTCAGGTCAGAAGGACTGATGAATATGCAGTGAAGTTTGAGGTAGGGGTATGGTAATGTGGCTGAAGGAAGCCATTAATAGCTAAGGCTTGCTTAGTGAAATGCGTTTTTTCATATGGGTGTAAAGCTGATACTATATAATGTAATGATATTGTAGTGTATATGCAGTATGTTAGTAGTACAGTGGTTGTTAGTAGACAAATGACTTCAGAAAAAATGCCCGAAGGGTCCAGCCTTTGTAATCAGCAGAGTTTTGAATTTCCTTTATGGGCGCATATACAAGGTACACTGCATGATAATGCTATCCATAGCCGGCAATGAAAGGGAGACTTGAAGTGTTTCGAATAGGTTACTGTTGACTATGCTGAGCTCATCCTTCCTTCCTTTGCAGTAGGAAAATTGAATGGCAAAGCTGTCTGTATACCTGCGTAGTCCATCTACTTTATTTAGCTTTACAGAAGACAAAGTTGACATTTCAGTAGTTTCCTTGACCTCAAGGAAAAATACTGAAATGCTTCAGTGCTTTGGTAGGTAACGATTGTGGATGTAGGCTTGGAATTGTACGATTCCACTGAAATAAAAAGGTTCCCACTTGCTGTGAGAGTGTTTTCTGCTTAATAGGAAGGTGAGAAGAAAGTCAGGCTCACAGCAGGAGCCCGTATCTTGTGTGTTGTTGAGAATTTAATGCAAATGAGTAAGGGGTAATTTTCTCAATCTTCCCAGGAATCTCTCAGGTGAAAAGAAAAAGGGTAGTAGGTTTTTTGGGGGAGTGAGAGGGTGAGGGTTGCAACAACCAAAGGTTAGGAGCTGCTGGAAAATAAGTGTCTAACCCTGAGGGTTAGTAAGTAAAACCTAAAGGTTGACACTGGCTTTGACGACTCATTGCCTTTTCTCTTGCAACTGTTGTTAGTGGCATCCAAGGTGTTTTAATCCTTTATGTGCCAACCATAAGTATGCCCTGGTATGGCAAACAAAGGGAAACAAAAAAATTTTGTGTGTTTAGAGAAGGAGAATAAAGGAAAAAGGATAAATTATTTGAGCTTTTCTGCCGGTATTTGGCTTGTCTGTGTTGAAGTTCCTTTCCGTAGGGAAGTGTCGATATTTTTAAGTGCAAAATTATGATACAATCTTGAGAATTGTTAATGATTTACTGAGCTGAAATAGTTTCCTACTTTCTTCATTGGCTTATTACATTTGGCCATTTGAGCTAATAGAAGTGTAAAATAAAACAATACTGGACAGAGTATGAGGCATAAAATGGTCATACTTTCACTGTCATTGTTCAAGACAGCACAACTGCTGTGAAGCATGTTCTGATACTAACGCTTTGTATTGAAGAAATAAAATTCAGTGAGTCTCATTTTGTGTCATTGAGCAGTAATGTTAGATGTTTTAGTTACAGTCATCCTTTAAACAACTTGAAATCTTTTGGATTTCTTTCAGTTCAACAGCAGCATAGCAGTGCAGCTGCTGCTGCCCAGCAAGGTGGCTATGAAATTCCAGCAAGATTAAGGACCCTTCACAACCTTGTTATTCAGTATGCTTCCCAAGGTAGATATGAGGTTGCCGTACCTCTCTGTAAGCAAGCTCTTGAAGATCTGGAGAAGACTTCGGGTCATGATCATCCTGATGTTGCCACTATGTTGAACATACTTGCTTTGGTGTACAGGTTTGTATACTGACATAGATAAATACCAGTTAAATAAATAGTTAATATTTGGCTACAATCTGTTAATGTTCAGACTAACATTTTTTGACAGTTGTATTATTTTCTGTTCCCTGTTTTTTCTATTAAAACCCTCAAGAGAGTCCTGCGATATTTATATACTCCTTATAGTTAAAAGTAAAACAAGTTGCTGCATTTTTGCCTGTGCCTTTGTTTTGGGAGTGAAGCTGGTTTTGATAACTTTTTTTTTTTTTTTTTTTTTGTTTTCTGAGGTGGGTTTTCTGTGTTACCCTCCT
>VYXH01008249.1:27638-44365 GCA_013397275.1 Burhinus bistriatus | reverse complement strand
TTTTTTTTTTTTTTGGTCTACTGAGGGGGCATATCTTGATAACCCACTTAGAGATAATCTAGAGGTATAAATGGACAGCAGTGTAGAAGTAGTACGTGCTAGTCCTCAACCAGCAAACTACTTTACAGTTACAGGCTTCAGGTTTTTACTTCACGATTTCTGAATATATTCTCGATTAGTCATCTTTTGTACTAGCATGTTTAGGCCAGTACTGAAGTCAACTTCATTTCTGTGACTTTCTTTTCTGAATCCCTAGTATTAATTAAGACTCTTTAAAATTTAGAGACCAGAACAAATACAAAGATGCAGCAAATCTCCTGAATGATGCCTTGGCTATCCGTGAAAAGACTTTGGGCAAAGATCATCCAGCGGTTTGTATACATGCAATATACTCTTAGTTGTGTTTTTCACAGAATTTTTTTCAACTCATTCTAATATTAAACTCAACAGGAAAGTTTTTAAGACCTGGCTTGTCTCTAAACGGTACAGGTAGGAGGCCACAATGTAACATTCTTGTTTCCTCTTAAATATTTAAAGTACCTTTTGAGAAGTACATTCAGTGCTATTTCACCACAAATGACACTCTCGTATTTGATTTTGGATTGCATGGTTTTTCTATGGGAGGTTGATCTGGGAAGAAAGATTTTAATTTACTTAATCAAATCACTTTTATTAAACTTGGATTGAAGGTGCACTTCTGGTTTGTTTTACTGCTGCTTTTAAATGAAACATAAATCAAGCTGTTGTACTTAGTGTTTAAAATCAATGTGATATCTCACTTCATGTAGCCTGTGTGAAGCAGGGCGGCTCTGAGTATAGATGTGAGAGGTAACTTTGTAAGAGAAGAACATATGAAGATGATGTATGCACTAAAGGACATTTCCACAAATGAAGCAAACATATTTCATGATTTTGGTTTTTTTCCTTTCCTCATTTGTGTATGTATGCATCCAATAATTATTTCTTCATTTGCACATTTCAAGAGGTCTACCCTGTGCACGGAAAATTTGAAAACATCAATGCATTGCAGATTTGTTCATTTGCCAGATATTTGTATCGGCAAATTCCAGTGTAATTAATATTTCTCTACTGTTGACAGGTGGCAGCAACTCTAAACAATCTTGCAGTACTCTATGGTAAACGGGGAAAGTACAAAGAAGCTGAACCGTTGTGTAAGCGAGCTCTGGAAATCAGAGAAAAGGTATAAGTAAAAGAATACATCACTTCTGAATGGACTTTTTGAGGCAGGGAGCAAAGTTAAACACTTTTTTTACTTTTTTTCAGTTGGGTAGATATGCCAGATAAACAACAGAGTTAGCAATGCACTAGTAGTCAGCAGTGTCTGAAATTCAAAACAGTAGTAGATTCCAGTAGTCCTGTGGAGCTGTTAGAGCACGCTGGGTATATTCTAAATTCTGTATTTTGTAATTAATCTTCTTTAGCTTTTTCTTTCCCCTTTGATAGTTAAGTAATCTTTGATTTGACAAGAGCATTGGAATTAAAAATGAAACAACATTAAAATTTTTAAGTTGATTATTCTGTGACTATATGGATATGTATTCTAGTCCATGAGACTGAATACCTGCATCTTCAGGCCTCTTGGTTTAATATGCTGCGTATAATATTATTACGCTACTTACATTATTCCTGTTATGAATAGTTCTGCAGCATTCTCAGTTTGTAGTATAATTGAATAACCTTCATATCTTTCAAATGCAAATTTTGTTTTTGTCATCCTCGTGTTGAATTGATGAGGAATAAAAACTAACGGGGTATTTCTAAATGATGCATTTCTGAACCCTGATATGATGACTGGGGAATGTTTTAACACCAGATATTTCATTTTCAGGTTCTGGGGAAAGATCACCCTGATGTTGCCAAACAATTAAATAACTTGGCTTTACTATGCCAGAACCAGGGTAAATATGAGGAGGTTGAATACTACTATCAGAGGGCACTGGAGATTTACCAAACTAAGCTGGGACCAGATGATCCAAATGTTGCGAAAACAAAGAATAACCTGGTAAGCCTTTTATAAAGTAAATTAAGAAAAAGTAAAATTTTCTGATGAACTGAAATGTACCTTTATTCATCATGTATTGTATTTGTTATTTACTAAGCTAAATAAAAAGTGCGCTGATGTATCTTTTGGGGGATATTTTGTTTTCAGGCATCCTGCTATCTAAAACAGGGAAAATTTAAACAAGCGGAAACTTTATACAAAGAGATTCTTACTCGCGCTCATGAACGGGAATTTGGCTCTGTAGATGGTAAGAAACTTAGTCCCTAGATTTGAATGTATTTTTTGTTTTTGCAGTTACTATGAAATAAAATCTGCAGGATGTTAATTGAATCCTGATTAAAATTGTTGTCTGCTTGAGGTAGACTTAAAAACTGAGATTATAGATACATTGAAGTACATTCATCATATGAAAGCATTTAGATACAGCAACAACATTTGATTCAAACGGAGAGTTTTTCTTACATGAGGTAGATTCGGTAGGTTTATGTTCTAAGGATTGTATTTTGGGCATAATTTATCTTACGCCCAACCAAAACCAATTCTGTTATTTTTATGGAGGCAGAAAAATGTATGTCACTTTCCAGTCACAGAAAAAGCCTTTGTGGATTTTTAATGATGTAAATATATTGCTGATTTAAGTCCTCTGTTAATACATTTAAAGAACGGGGAAAATACCCTTAATTTGTGAATTACACTGTACATTGAAGTCAAATGCATTTTATCAACTATAAATCACACTGAAGAATTTTCATTGCGTTCCATGACAGTAGCGTATGCACCACTTGGTAGATGTCAAAATGGTTGTTATGATAAAAGAAATAAATGCGTGTTTTCTAGCACAGAACTAGGCATATGACAAATTGATGGCAGCATATACTGACTTCAGAGCTTCTCAGAAGTACCTGTTTCTAAGTTCAGATAAGAAGACAGAATTGTAAAACTAAGAGGTGCATGTTTTATTTATCTGCTGCTTGTAGTAGGGACGGTAAGGGTTTTTTTGTGGTGGTAATTCTGTGGTTCACAACTTCATTTCAGAAGAGTGAAAATCAAACAATGACTACTTTGTAGTTTTGTACTTCTGTAATATATTTTCTTCTGTTTCGTCAGATGAAAATAAGCCTATTTGGATGCATGCGGAAGAGAGGGAAGAATGCAAAGTAAGGCTGTTGTCATATATCTCTTTCGCAGCTTTTACTATTTAAGTTAAAATCAGTTATCTTTCTTCAACGTTACTTTTGTTTTAGGGAAAGCAAAAAGATGGAACGTCTTTTGGAGAATATGGTGGCTGGTACAAAGCTTGCAAAGTTGACAGGTGGGTAATTTCTTTACAGGACAAACAACATGGCAATACCCAGTATCCAGAAATGTCAGAGTAAAGCATGTTTAAAAATGAAACCAAACCAGCTGCTTGCTTAGGACTATAAAAACTTTAGTATTAAAAATTCAGGCTCCAAGTCTGGGTTTCAGAAACACAGTAGCAGTTTTTAAGTCCCAGGGCTGCTTTTACTGTAGGCTGGTTAGATCTACTAAGTGACATAAAGGTTCACCACTTGTGTTCTTGGCAGTCCTTCGTGTGGAAGCATAGATCACCTTTCTTTCTTTTTATACTGCTGGTTGGCATACATGCTCTCCCGGCCCTAGCAAGACCTCTAGAGAGAGCCAGAAGCAAAAAGGAGACTGCAAATAACTGAGCCTTGAGTTTTCCAGCTGGCACAAGAAACAAAGTTAAATTGCCACAATGCAGTGTTATTTGAGTTTTTAAATTTTGAAGAATATAGTTTTATGCGAATGAAAATGTGTACCTTAAAATGGAAGAAGAGAAACAAGGACTTCAGCTTGGATTATACTTGGTGAAATATTTTTTGTTTGCTTTAATTTTGTTCCTTAACTGCCTTTTTTCTTTCTTTTTTTTTTTTTTTTTAACGTGCAGTTAGTACAATGTAAGAAAAAACCTGCACCTAGTACTGATAATGTTCAGTGAGGGTTTTCGTTTCTTCAGTGTTTGAATTCTTGTATTTAACAAGCAACAGAACCTTTGTACTGTTGAAATCTTCTCTCTTTTGTCCATCCTGAACTCTGGATGCAGTAAATTTTGTTAGTTTGTGTTTCATGTACTAGTTCACTCTCATGCATAAGGAAATCCTTTTTCTCTGCTATTACTGGAGCAAAACTTCAAGAAACAATACTGTGACTAAGCTAAATCTCAACGTGTCATTGAAACAAAAATGTCTTGTTGGAGTGTGAGACTTGTTAATGGAATGTGTGATTTTTATTTTTTTTTTTTTAATTTTTTTTTCCTCTATTGTTCAAGCGTAGTCTGAATGCATAGAAGCTGCAAACAGTTACTAAGTAAAAGCTGATGAAAGGAACTGGTAATTTGTTTTGTGACTAACGCATGCTACAGTAATGGTCACTGTATGCATGAGTAGGCGTATTTTCTGGAAGCTTCACAATTAGTCGGTTGGACACACTCAGATAGAGCTGGATTTTCACCTCGATGTATCTAAGGAACACGAGGATATAGCACTCCAGTTTTCTCCTGAGTAGATCTAAAGGCTGGTTACTACCTTTAGTTTCAGGGCTGTTGACTATCAGGGTGAGCCATTAATGCACATTGAAAGAGGTTAACAGGTTTTTCCATGTACATAAAGTACATATATTTCAAGAGAGGCTTATTCAATAATTAGGAAAAAATATGATAACTACTATATTAATTTAAGTTTTTATCAGTTTGTGAATTGAGAAGAGTTTAATGTGTGTGTATATATATCCACACTTTTTTTTTTTTTCTTTAAACAGTCCAACAGTAACAACTACCTTAAAGAACCTTGGGGCACTTTACAGACGACAGGGCAAATTTGAAGCTGCTGAAACATTAGAAGAGGCAGCAATGAGATCTCGTAAACAGGCAAGTATGAAAATTCACCTTAATATTTCTGCATCGTGGTCATGCAGACTTTCAACTTCAGTATCTATTGTACGTGCAGAATATATAAACTTTTAGCTATTCAGTGTCTGGTGCTTGGTGTCGCCATCTGATTTCAGTCTGAACTGATGATAAACTGATACCATCTTAATATTTGCAAACTGGTTAATTGCTAATGCAGTTGGCACCATGTACCAGGGGCATGATTCAAACTGGGAGTGAAATTATGTGGAAAATGGAAGAGCAGAAAACATTGTGTTGGCCAGCACTCCTCCATTGGCTATGTGTGCTAGGAGAGAGACTGTCGCTAGGGGGAAAATGGAGAGTTTCTATTGATAATCTCCTGTGCCAGTAATGCTGTTCTACTTTTAATAAGGAGCTGTCAAATGTACTGTTTCTGCATATGACTGCCTGCCACTGGTGCAGACCTTCAGAAGACCATTATAAATTTATGAGTTGTTGTTTGGTTACGTTTGCAAACTATGGCATGTATATTACACTGTAAGGGAGAACTATTATTCTTTTAATGTGGAGAAGTTCTGTGCTGTCTCTGTGCTCTCAAATCTGCTGTTCAAGTAACCCTTTCTCACAGTCTTAGAAAGTGGGAGTTTGTTTTTGTTGGGGTTTTATTACTTTTTGTTTTTCCTTTCCGTGGCTTGTCAGTCAGTGTTAAAATGGAAAGCAAAAGAAGAAAATGTAAGTGAACAGGAAAAAAACTTGGAAAGTTCAACTTTAATTTTGTTTTTATGCAATAGCAAATAAGATTTCTATTTTTTTCAGAAGTAGTTTGTTTTGTTGTTGGTTCTTTTTTCTTGCATGTCCCTGTAAAATTCTAAACTCAAGTCCTAAATTGAAGTAAACTGACTTAGGTGATGAATGATATCTTTATTGATAACGTACTGGGTTTTATTGGTTATACTGATTTGAAGTTGTATTTTAAAGAATGATACTGCAGTATTTGATGTACATAGAAGCAGATTTCTGGAAAAGGGAGAGAGCAAAACGTTCCTGGCAAACCTCATGCTCTTCTAGTGAATTCAGCGACAGTTCCCTTTGATATAAGGTGGCATAAGTTCTTTTTTCCACAAAAAAATGATGGAAAACTTGCGAGCATTTGCCAAACAAGTGGAATGAGACTGGTAAGAGGAAAGTATGAATCTGGGAGAAAAGTTCTTCGGCAAGGAAAATTCAAGGGTGGGGAGGAAGTAGCTGATACAGATACTTTCTTTTACTGAGGATGGTTTTTCACATACTTTTACTGAAGGTGTGTGTCTCATTCAGATGTGATTTGAAGATAAGAAATGAATGTCCGCTGCATCTTAATGTATTTGCTTTAGTTCTTAGTTTTACTGTTGCCATTACATGAGATAATTTTTTTAGTGTTAACAGAGAAATTGGCAGGATAAATTGGCATGGTATAATAAGAAGACTGGAAGAAAACTTCAGCTTGTAGTTACGTGTTTTTCCTTTTTTTATATAAAAAACCCCATGAAACAGAACACCTACTCTTCAAGTTCAAATTTTTACTGTGAAGCTTGGAATTGATTATTTGGGAATTAGGGATGGGAGGATCTTGCTATTGGAGAAGTCTCTTCTAGAGTCCCTGTTTATTCAGCCCACTTTTGGCTTGCCAGTACCACTGGAAAAACTGTTCTTTTTCTCCATTTTCCATAAAGCCCACTGGGGGCTTGCTGCTGCTACTTTATCTTCATTAAGTGTGCTTCAGATTTTCATTGGTGCATCATATACCACCTATACCATTATGCTGTAATATATCACATTACACACAGCACTAGATTTGGACATTTAGGAGACTATGCTGCCTTACTAGAAGTGTTTAATACTACCTTTCTATTCTAGGTCATTAAAGTAAAGGAGGACAGACAAGGTTAATGCACATTCCGTTTTGAGCTAAAAGCAAAAAGGCACTTTTATTCCCAGGTGTGGAAAAGCATCAGTCCTGTGCAGCTCTGTTCTCCTTCATGCATTTTTTGTTTGCTTTAGCTGCTGGGATGTATATGCTAGATTTTTGAAGACCAGTGAAGTTCTTTGTCCTTCATATTTCGTGACAGAATTGAACAAACTGGGAAAGTGCAGTTCCCTGTCCCTTCATTATTACTTCTTTTTCCTAACATGTGAGGTAAATGAAAGACAGTAGCTTTGGAACAGAGCCTAGAGGTTGTTTATATGATATGTCACCTCCTTAGTGGTGATTTTGTCATTTTATGCTTTTCGTGTTCTGTGCTGCTAAAGGGTTTGGTGCAAAAGCTGTTTTGAGCGTACGCTTCTCTACTGGCTGAGAGCTCTAACCCCTTTTCTGCACCATACAGTCACGTGGAAGTGGAAATACATGATATTTATAAGTTGATTTCATGCTTCCGCATGTGTAGAATTCCATTAGGGAGGGCTGTTCTGCTCTTCGGTTAGTGGAAACCAACTATGTGGGAATGAAGAACCTGATTTCTCCATGCCACTAAAACAACTTTCATTCTTATTCATGCACTTTACTTTTTAAGTAGAATTTTGGCATGATTTTCACTTCTGTATTGTGGTAGACTTTATGGATTTGTCGCACAGATCATCTGCTGCATTTGCTGCTTGCACAGTGAAAGATGCAGAATATTTTCTTATGTGTAACGCATTCATCTGGGATCTCTTACTGCCAGAAAATACTGTTCATGTTGTGGAATAGGTTTATTATAAAGAAAACAAAACTGAAAATAAGTATGATTTGAGCTTTGTTACTTTCTAGTTTCTGTGTTAAAGATTTTGCCTTTATTTTATTGCAGGGTTTTCATAGAAGGTATTTTAGCACTTTTAAATTATTTAAAGGATTATTTGGTAATTGATGGGCGTTCTTTAACACCAAATAAATGTATTTTATTGACCATGTATCTAGTCTGTTCTATTATGAACTTACTTTCTATTTGACTTCTTTCTGAAGGATAAATTATGCTACTGTGCCAAGTGTCATATGTCACCATTTTTAAATAACACAACCTGTGTCTTAGGTATTAGATATTCAGACATCTGCAATGTTCTTTCCAACGGTGGGTGAATACTGCACCATTTGATAGGTGGAAAACTGAGAATTGCATTGACTGTTCATGATCTATAAATTGCTTAAATATTAAGCCGGTGGGCAAAGGGCTTCAGGTAAGTGACATGAATTCCATAAGGCTTTGACAAGTGATAGGGAAGGAGGAAAAGAATGGCAAGTGACTGAATTCTCAAACTACCAGACTGTCTGTCCACTTCGTGCTATGTTGATTCCTGCAATATATAAAGGGTAACTCATCTTGACTGCCCTTTGAAGGCAGAATCTGGGGTAATGGAGTTATGGATTGGTTTGACTTCTTTCTTGATATGGTTATTGTGTGTAAGTTGTAGATTAATACAGCTCATAATAAAATAAAACCTTTTTCTATTTTACATAATTCTCAGGGTCTTGACAATGTTCATAAACAGAGAGTTGCTGAAGTGCTGAATGACCCTGAGAGCATAGAAAAAAGGCGAAGCCGAGAAAGCCTCAATGTTGATGTGGTAAAGTACGAGAGTGGTCCTGATGGAGGCGAGGAAGTGAGTATGAGCGTAGAATGGAATGGGGTAAGTACAGTACACAGTTTAAGAAAATAGTCTAGTTAAATTATCGCCATAACAAATATGGTGGTCCATTCACCAGCCTATCATGTTTTCAGTAGTTTCTTGGTTGATCTACTTTGGTTTTTGTAATTTTGCAGAATCAATTAAGAAATGAAGAGTAACATTTTGGTTTTTGTAACATTATATTAAAAAAAAAAAAGGGTAATATTTTAAAATTTTAAAACATCCTTTCTGTTGTTGTCCTGAATGGTGAAATTTCTTCAAGAATCCCAAGCAGTTGTATTTAAGTTGTTTAATGCTGATTGAGTGTCCTGGTTTATGGTCTGGTGTACAATTGCTTGTCAGAGGTTTCGTTTTACTGGTAGAAATATTCTGGCAATTAACTTACTTTTGCTTTTGTCCTTTTGATGCCATATTTACCTGTATTTTAAATGTTTCTTTAAAAACACTGCATCTGTTGGAATCATGAAGAACAGTTGCTGTGGAGATGTATTGTGTTAGCAGTTTTAGAGTAAATTGAAGTGATCAGTCTAACACTAAAATAATTCCAATCTCCTCCTTAACCAACTTCTTAGAGAAAATAACATAACTTTTCAAGCTGCTATACAATCCATTTTAGGAGGCAGTGCCATCACATAACGATGTGATAGTAACTTTACATTTCTTAAGTGAAATAATATCACTTTCCCGTATTAGAATTTGACTGGAGTCAGGCTTGTTCCTGTTTGTTTCCCATATATTTGCTTCACTGTGTAACACTGATTGTCATAAAGTAAAAACGTACATAACATGATGACATATGCATTTTTCTAACCATCGTTTTCCTTTATTTGAAAGACAGTGCAAGCTTTCAGTTACTGATCTGGCTTATGTAGTTTTTTGCTTCTGTCACCAGCTTTCCCATGCTTTATCCCATTGCTGCCAATGGGATGTATATTGCACTGTTAACTAACTCCCAGCTGCAGTTCTGCTGAAAATGTTCTGTTAGATTATAAAAGTGCCATTGCCTGCTTTTGCTGTATGGGAGGGGAAGTAGCCTACTTTGCAATATTGAGTGTTCTGAAATTTCGTTTCTCTCACAATAGCTATCTCTTTTTTTTTTTTTTCCCCTCTCCTTCTTTTTTTAGCCACATGAGACAAAGTTTAGCATTCCAAAAGAACCTTGATAAAACACGTACTGCTTTAGTCTTAAAGGAGCATGTTCTTTCCATCTTTGCTTTTGTCCCTTTATTATTGTTTTCTTGGCATTGGTGTTCTCAGTGCCAAGACAGTCAATCAGCATCTAATGTGAATAATACTGCATCATTAATAAAGCCAAACTAAAGTTGGATAACTCTTTTTTTTAATTCTCATTTTGCCCATTCAGCGTTAGAACTGTGTACTGTACTCCTCCCTTAATTTTCGCTGTACTTTGCATGACTATATGTTCTAAATGAATTAAACTTTTTTCTGTTATTGACATGAATTAAACAAGCATGCAGGTTTTGGATTGAAAAGGCCTCTGGAAAAGCAATAGACAGTATTTCTAGGTCAATATTTTAATCAAACTCAGTGATAAAAGTCTGTTGATCTGAAAAATTAAATTTTGGCCTGTCAAGGCAAACAAACTTTTCATTTTTAATGTGCTGAAGTGGCATTGCTTTATTCTCATCTTTGTTTTTTCTTGGTTTTCCCTGTTTTAAGAAAAGGTATTTTGTATTACATCTTTTACATGAAGTGGGCAGCTCTCTCTCCCTCTACCCTGCTATTGTTTCTACCTCAGTGCTGTTCTTCCCTCTACTTTACATTGTGTAGGTTTTTTTACCCTCGTGTGTTCCCTCCAGACAAAATATTCTGAGTCATAAAATATAGTAGAATTTTTTTTTTTTGTCAGGCAGATACTTCTGTGTGCAGTGCCTGAAGAGAGGCCTGCCTTTTCCCTTTAAATTCTTCGGAAGTGATCAAGCTGACTCCTGTTCTTGGCTGTCAGAGAATAGGTGGTGTATGTAACAAACTTCAATAAAAAATTATGTTGGAAGATTTATTGTAATTAAGTGACTTCCATATGGAATGTAATCGCTATTAAGCATTGTATGCTTTGATGTAAAGTTTTACATTCTTACAAAAAGAACTGAAATACCTATTGGAAGTAAATCTGTCATTAACTATTAAAATGAACATGCTAAGTGAGGTTATGTAGTGCATGTTTACACGTTTCATATAAAGTCCATCCCTTAAAGTTAACCAAAGATACTTGAAAATGCAAAGGAATACTTTGTCTTAAAAATTCAAGGTAGAAATCCCAAGATTTTTATCCCTTACTATGCTTGTATACTAAAAATGACAGCGGGTATCTGTAATTGCCGTTTTTGTAAATCGATCTTGCTGCCAGCTGGAGGACAAATAAATATCTTCCTAGTATGATAGTGTTTAGTTTAAGATCACGTTTTTAGTGTGAGAAAGTATCTTTTGTTATTCTAAACCATATGCTTCAAAAAGACAGGCTTTTGGGCACATCAGTCTGCTTTCCAGTGTGAAACAAAAGCAATAAATTTCATAGACTAGCTGATGAGAGTCGCTCTTGTTTAATAAGAAGTGTCAGACACTCGGAGCAGTGTTGTAGCAGACAACTACAAAATACAGGAGATGATGGTGCTCGGGAGGTGTAAGCAAAAGTGATAAGGTGATTCTCATTCTGAGTGACGTAAAAATCGGCAATTAATCTTTGCCATGGAAATGGATATATTGTTTGTTTGCACTGGATTTAGGATTTTTTTTTTTTTTATCCTAAGCTCATGTTTTAAAGGTGTTTTGTTAATCACGCAGTTGGTGTTTAACTTGGAAGTTCAACATTGTTATTTCAGATTTGAAGTACCCAAAAGCTTGTCTGCTTATTCCTAATGTGCTAGTTAGCATAATAAAAATTACACTCTATATCTACCAAATTTGTCTTGCCTTTGTTCATTGGATCATTGTCACTACTATGACATCATTGGTTTAAGACCATAGCAATAATTAGCCTTTTTACTGACAATACTTGTAATTGGAATTTAGACTTCAGTTTATTCAATCCTGCAAAGCTGAAGTTCACTCCACTTCTAAAAGTGCGAACAGTACAGGCAATTTAGTTTGAAACTTAAATACTTGGTTAGATTTTGATCTTCTAATTACTTGGTAGCGAGGCATTTTGCCATTTGCATGAATAATTTTAATTACGATTCATTGCAGTTGCTATAGGTAAAGGCTCTCAAAACAGTTATTGTAATACTATCAGTAATGGTTTCTGTACTTAACACTGAGAATGAAAAGCATGTAAATTGAACCACAGTTTATGTTTAACGGTGGATTCTTTCAGCTGCCTCACTGCATTAGGGAAAGTACAGAAATTTCCACTTGGATAATACATATACATACAGATATGTTCTAAAAAATACTCGTGAGGTCAGTTGGATTCTAATTCCTTGAAGGAATGCACAGAATTTTGTCTGGAGGTTTAGGGGAAGATCTCTTTCTTCTTGCAGTTTTGTTTCGAGGAGAATTCCTGACAGAAGTTAAAGCTGAAATGAATGCACCTTGCTCTGTTCCTTTCTTCGGTTTTGTTTGTTTTGTTTGTTTTTTTTTTCTTTATTTCTATTTTTGTATTAATGTCAGCTGAAAAAAAAATGCTTTATTTGTTTACAAAATGTAATACTAAAGCTATTCCTTCTTAAAGGTGTGTTGTATTTTACACAAATGCACAGCATCATTCATGCTTGTTTGTAAGTTGCATATTAGTGATACAGGCGAAACTGTATAAAGAAGTACGTTGTGCTGCACTTTGTACTTAAGGGCAGTCCAAATACTTACTCAGAAAAAACTCTTTTGAATGTGACCTAGAAATACTGTAAACGTAACTGTTCAAAATTGAAAACTGTTGAATTTTTCCCAACAGTTTCATTCAGTTTTTCTCTCTCCATTTCTGACAGGCCTAGATGCCTTTTGTGATTCTTATACTGTCTCCTGCATGACGGGCGTGCACCATCTTCAAGCTTTAACTTCTCTCTTCAGTACTGACTGCTGTGTTTTAGCAAACCCCTTAAGATTCTTGTCACAGCTACACTTCCCTGTAAACTGGCCATTCCTTCAGTGCTGGTGTCTTTTTTTGATTTTTCTATTTCTGTACATGTGTAGCTTTGCCAGATATGTATCTAGTCATACAAAATGTTACTACAACCATTTGCTGTGTAATACATTAGTAAAAAAAAAAACCCAAACAAAAAAACCAAGTAACAATGAACTTTATAAGTAGCTGTTCACTATGGGAAAAAGGTAGTTAAAAGTATCACACAAGGTATTATTGAAATGGCATGATGGTGATCTTTACAGGAGCAAAACAAAACAAAACCCGTAACAGTAAGGCATGTTCTCCAAGTGCTTTAAAATGTATTTAGAGACCTATTATGTGGTTAACATCAATATGGAACTCTGGATGTCTTCACTTATGATTATTCTCAAGTAGCATTGCTGTTTAGTCTTTGTGTGAGATTTTAGCAATTATGCTTTTCTCTACTAATCTTGGTGTTCAGTGATTTGTGTATTTGTCTTTCTAACTTCTAATAAACTCACTCCAACTCAGGTGTCTGTCTTTGTCTGCTTAGTAGTACTTTACTTTCTTCTTTTACAATTCTTCTTTCATAACCATGTAGGACTTGTATGAAGTAGGAAGTGGTCACTTCTAATCTTACTAAACTGTTGGGTTTGGGGTGTTTTTTTTTAAGAGTAAAATGTTTGAAAATAGAATTGTGTTCAGTTGGAAGTTTCTTTCGATCAGCATAGCAGTGTAAAACATGAATGCAATGTATGAAGAATTCATTTTGTCATGTTTTACATTTTCTTTGGTGAGAGTTAAAATGAAGCATAGGAATTTAACCATACATATTTCTGATAAGAAATATTTTTATTTAAGGATTTTAGGATTAAACAAACATGCTCGCAAGTAATGTAGATATTTAGAAGAAATAAAACAGTTTTTTTCTTAGACTGATGGAATGCTTTTGCTTGGGGCTTGTACTCTGTTAACCACAGTGTGCTCATATGAAATGGCAACATGGTGACGGTGAATTGTTTGACTACTGCGGTGGGGTTTTATTAATTATTGTGAAGACATGCTCAGGCCATGGTTCATATTTTATTTATCTTTGTTACAGTTTGGAAGGAACGCTTTTGTTTTGGTAAACTTATAGCTATATGATATTCTGTGTTTAGGTAATTGTATCAAGTATATATTAATAGCAATTTAAATTTATTTTTTTCATCAATTAAATGTTTTTGAGCCAGGTTTGGGGGAGGGCAACAAACTTTTGCACTTTCACATTTGTTTGATTTTTTTCAGGATGGCACTGGATCTTTAAAACGCAGTGGTTCCTTTAGCAAACTTCGTGCTTCCATTAGACGCAGCAGTGAGAAGCTGGTTAGAAAGCTGAAGGGAGGAAGTTCACGAGACAGTGAACCAAAGAATCCAGGGTAATTATCTATTCTTAGCTGTACTGGTGTGCCCTTGTTCTGTGTCCTCACCGTAGCCTAGTGCAGTACCTAGGGCAGTGTTTTTTCCCTTTTACTGCTTTAGCCACTTGAAGAACAGAAAAGTCTCATAGAATTATTGATAAATGTTAGTCACCTGCAAAATTCTCCTCCTTTTCACGCAGCAGCGAAGAATCATAAATGTTACTGATTTTTACAATAAAAGCTTAAATACATTAAACCCACAACTAACATTCTTGGTATAGCTTGATATTCCTGATACAGCTTTATATATTGCTGTGGGTAGAAAGATAATTACCGACTTGAGCCCTTCTCAGTTTCTATTTTTGGAAAACCCAGATTTCAGACAGCAGAGGAAAAAGTTGAAAAACTTGAACCTAAGTTGTGCATCTCATTAACATTTCAGCCTCAGTGAAGTCAGTGGTAAAAATTCAAATTTTAATTAATTTGACTTCTCACTCTTTCCTATTTACCGTATGATTATGGATTTGGATGTATGTAATATTTCTAATAAATGAATAAAAACATTCATCACTTACTGGCTGCTGCAGAGAAGTTGAAATGTTAAAATGTACTACTCTTTTTCATAATAGCACTCATGGGTGTTCCCTCTCACCCCCAATGTAATCACTGTCAGTTGTGCAGGGTTTTTTTCCCCTTGCTGTGGAAAACTGGAACTTACTTAGTTGACAGGAAACTGTATGACAATGCGAATTTGAACTTAGGCTTTCAAACAGTTAAATTGCAGAACTTGGAGTAACTTCTGATGGAGCAACTGGATCTATGAGTAATATAGTAGATGATGGTGATGATGGTAATACCTGAGACAGGGATCTGGAGGCAGGGTCTCAAGTGTCTTTTTGTAAATGGTCCAATGAAATTTTGCCTTACTGTTTTTACGTGGCTATAAAAAATCGTGTACAGCTGCAATACACATAGAATTCTCTTCCTTGCATATCTGTTTCAAATTCAGCCTGGTCTGATTTTTAGAATTGTTAATTAAAATTTCGCTCTCAGCTGCCAGAGACTTGATGTTGAAGGCACTGAATCAAATTCAAGGTCAAAAATCCCTTTGCATCTGTTGATACATCATTAAGAACTTCCTCTGAGATGATAGACTGGGAATAAACTGTGAAAAACATGTAATTAGAAGAAGGAAATATGTAAATGTAAAATGCTGTAGGGAAAACAAGCAAATGCAAGCTAAAATAGAATAAAAGGGATTTTCTTCTTTGTCTTCAGTATTAGCTTTTTTATACATTGGTTTTCTGTTTCTGTTCAGTTCTGTCTAGAGTTCATACAGCATAGTTCAGGTACATGCTTGTATGAATAGATGCATATAGTCATAGGTAATTTTGCATTTTCTCCGCGTTTTTCAGAGACATGGAAAGGTTTTCAGTTTCTTAAAAGCCAAGGGTTTTATTCCTTCTTCTCTAGTAAGTAGAGCTAACTTTTTCTGCAGGTAAAGTAACTCTGTGATTATAGGTATAGAATATTATGCTTATGTATAATGGAAGACATTTGGCTTTGCGGTGTCTTGTAAGAACTCCTCTGCCTTTTTATTGTCTGCACTTTGGTAGCGTTATTTGATCAAGGTAGAAGTACCCACATTAACGTTAATTATATTGTGGGGTCTTAAGATATCTTCAAATAAAGACATTAATGTGAAACAAATTTGAAAACAAAGCAATATCTTTCTTGCTTTCCCTTTTTGACAAAGTATTCTTGTTTTTTAGATGTCCCTGGTTTTTTCAAAGAATAATTGATTCTTAAAACGTGCAATAAGTGTATTGCATTCATAGGCTTTTATGTAGATGTGCACATTGAGTGTGTAAGACAATACTACAATTTCTGTTCTTGTAAGATATAGACATCTTTTAATCCTAATTTATATTTGTATTTGTTATTAAAGCCAGCTAAGATTCCTGGTATTTAACACCAGCTTTGTAGATCATGAAGCATAGCTGTACATACTGGTATTCCAAGAAGTCATTTTGATTTCGTTTTCTGAAGAAACTTTAGTAAATTTTTTTTCTGCTTCTGAGTTTAATAAAAGGAATACTCAGTTTTCATTATGCAAACCTTTGGTTTTAGTGCGTTTGATAGCTGAATATTACAGTACTGACATAGCATACATATAAATCACTTTTGCTATGAAGTCAGCCACTCTGGGTAGAAGACTTATGTGCCTCCCTCCTTACCAGTACACCTCTGCAGTCCCTGCCTATGTCTCTACAAAGACTTTATTTTGAAATTTTTTTACACCTGTTGCTTATATTGTGCTTCTGTAAATAGTAATTGACAGTGCTGATATGATACTGAATGAGAAATAATCAAATAGAAATACGTTAATATCACAGCATGAAAGAAAGACAGTTTTCATGTTGTTGCTTGATACAGAAGGTTGAGGAGAATAAAGTGGAAGACTCATCAGGGAAATTGTTTCTTTAAAATCATGCAAAAACCTTTTTGACAAAGAACAAATCTCTTGAGAACTGTTCTTTGAAACATAAAATGCCTGAAGCATGGTATTAGTTTGTTCGTTCTTTATCATATTTCAGAATTCAGTTCTGTAATAATTTAACTTTGCTTAATTAGTCTTAGGTTCGATTTTTTTCACTTTTAAAATTTTGATCATACAGCAGAACAGTTAAGACTTGTAATTTAAAAGGGGGG
>VYXH01008249.1:0-19570 GCA_013397275.1 Burhinus bistriatus | reverse complement strand
TTTAAAATAAACCTTCCAAGATTGGCTTTAAGATGCTGCATTTTGATCTCTGTGTGTAGTTACTGCTTGTCACAGCTACAGACAAAATCCCATTCAGAGTTCACCTGTTTGTCTTGCCCCATAAAACTGTGTTGAAAAGAAACTTCCACAAATGTTACTTGTAATAAATAGTAGTAATTCACTGTGATTTCATCAAGAAACTTGTAATACAATTGTTTAGAGTTTTACTACGTTTTGTTAATAGGTCAGTTGTGTAAAATTCTTTATCTTTACAAAGCAGAAATTAATTTGGTTCTACTTTTCCAGAGCAATGTTTCCAGAACCCTGTATGATCTTTCTGCTGAAAAAGGCCTCTTTAAATACATCACAGAGCTGTAGATGAATTTGAAACTGTTTAAAAGTTTCATAAGTGTCATTTAACATTTTTTTCAAAGTGTAGAAAAATATTTAAATGTGGTCTTACAGGATAAAGATGATATACTTAATACATTCTGGAATGTAAATCTTCTTTGTAAAAATTACTTCAGCTTTTTTCCTGTATGGAAACAAATCTCGGTTGTGAAATCCAAAGATGAATAAAGCTGTATAAAGGGAAGGTTCTTAAATTGCATTTATTGAAACTTAAGCATGTTTCAACACTTCTGGCACAAGGCTTCAAAAAGGGGCAGATGCTTTGCACCCCCAAAGCTGTACTAATGTCAGATGAACAATGTTGCAGATCTCTGACTGTGGCTGTAAGTAACTAAAGGGGTAAAACTGCAGCTGACCATTCAACTGCTGTGAGTGAGTGACTGTAAGCTTGGGGTTCTGCTGCATTTTAGAGGTTCAGGGTTTGTGTGTGATGATGAGCTAGGAAACATACTGTAACATACTCAGACTTAAGTCTCCAGCTGGTGAGTGAAATAAGAACCAACGTGGGCAATGCCAGGAAGACTTGCTCAGGTAAGATGTTACTTAAATTTGTTGGTAAAAGTGTTTTTCATCAAGTAAATGCGGACTCTGGTTACAGACCCACCTGTGACTTTAACACTTATGTCTCATTCCTGCAAGCAAGCAGGTTGCAAAAAGAACTAGCCCATTACTACAAAACTGAGCCTTAAGATGTGTATCAGACTGTTCTGAACACAGTTCACGGTGAGGCGAGCTTCTGGGATTAGAGCCCGGGTGTTGATGAGAATTGTAAATGAATGTCTGGGTAGGGGCTGACTGACTCCCTTTAATCAGCTACATCCATCTGTGGCTTTTTTTTTTTAAAAAACATCAAATTAGTACAATAGGATGAGCAATATATTGGCTGAAGTTCCTGTCCCAGATACACAGGCCAGGAATGGAACAGAGTAACTTGAGTGTTACCTGTGCTGCATTAGTTTATCTTCATTAAAATTGTTAGGAAGGAGGCATGGAACATAAGGACTCTGAGCTACAGCAAGGTCACTTTTTTTCCTTAGATAGAGTACACAAAGACTTCTAAGCTTCATCATTGGATTTTATTAAAAAAACAGAGCATGGTCACTTTCAAATACAGAAAATTAAGGCTTTTTAGAAAAGAGATGTAGAGGGAATTTGTTATGCTCTTTGCACAAGGTTCCCTTAGATGACTGGTTGCTTAGAGTTCCCTTCCCTCAGCCTCAAGGCGTGACTCTGCCTCAAGAACTTCCCGGAGGCAGTCACACAGTCCTTGTCTTCTGGGGTCTCTTTTCCTTGCATCATACTTGATTGTCCTCAGAGAAGTCTTCTGCCAGAGAGTTCCAGCTGACCCAGCATACACCTAGACAAAACATCTCCTTTCTGCTACTCAGCTGCATGCTTCTACAAGAGAAGATGGCTGCTATGTCCTTAAAGAGTATCACTGGGGGACAGGGCAACGGCAGAGAAGGTGGCTATTTCACTAATATAGTGTACCTGAAGAACAGAAAAGGAAGGTGTCTGGGCTCGCCTCTTAGCAAGTGATAGTCATTCCTCTGAACTTGTATTTAGGGAAGGGATTTTATTGTTTAGACTGTAGAGAAGTCTTCTGTCTTCTTCACTTGCCAGAAGACAGAACCGAGCAACGTAACTACACAGAAAACCGTAAGGCTCTGGTAGACACCTTGTTTGGGCAACCTGAGGAAGCAGGTAGAAGAAGGGGGAAATCTGAAAGCCTAACAAATATGTGATACAAGTGAGCTTCATACACTGGTAAGAGCAGGCAGTCACATAACATAGGCCAAATAAGGTCTAGGGCCTTTAGAAAATAGCATGAGTAACTTCATCTAGCTCACTTTCATATTGAATGTAGCAAAAAAAAAGGACTAGAAAAAGCAGGTGTCATACCAGTAGTCTGAGGACAACAAAAAAAGATGTGCTAAATAGTGCAAAGATGGAAAGAAAAACATGTAAAGCTTTAACAACAAAAACCTGAGAAGAGTAATAGTGCCATGGATAGATGAAAACAGCTAAAGGTGCCCTTTAGAAGCACAATTTAGCTAAGAGCCTAAGGACAAAAGCTACTTGAGGGAATGCTCCAGAAGCTGATGAAAATGCTAGCCAGAGCAAACAAAACTCAGAGCCGTGCAGAGTATCGTGAAGAACATGAACAGAGCCCTTGCTGTGAAACTACCTGGTTCCACAGCTTCAGAAGTGGGCAAACAGAACAAGGGGAGGGGACTGTGGTTTAGTTTATGGGTTTTTTAAAATGGAAGAGGCTAAAGAGGCTTTTACTATGCAGGGAAGGAACTGGAAAGCAGGAAAATAGTGGAAAAGAACTATTTCAAAAAAATTTGCAGAAGTTCTATGAAGCTAGATATGCCCATATAATACAAAAGCAGTACAATTTTAATTCTGACAGTAAGATGTTAAAAATCAAGTCTGGTTTTTTTGTGTATTTAATCCTAGTACTAATAACAAGTAGTTTTAAAATAGGATAGCTGCTTTGTGACAAAGCTGCTTTGTGTTATTTTTGAGGCTCTACAGCTACAGGAATTGCTATACTTAATGGCAGCATGACAGCCAGGAACACCACCAGGCAGTATTAAATGGTTGAATTTGAGTCCCTTTGGGTCTGGAAACAGAGAGTGTACACAATTGCAGTAAACACTCTTTCTAGATTAGCATGCTATTAAAACAACATTAGAAATCGGGTCTCCCCTAACATGGAGATTTCCACATCACACTTCATTGTGCAGCTTTACTCTCCTTCAGAAAACTTACCTCATGAGGAAAAGCTGATGAACATACATCCAAGCATAAAAAGATTTTTTTTCCACAATATAAACAAGGCTTAATGTATTGTCCTACCACCCTTTATGTATTTCAGCATCAACTTCTCTCATCTAGGAAGCAAAAGTAGTTTTGATACATTTTTGGAGCAGGATGCTTTACTGTGCACAGGATTTATTTTATTCCTTTTACACCTTCCAATTTTACTGTATAGTAGCAAGAGGATGGAGGGAGATGAGGAGCAAAAACTACTCTTAAAGTCCTCACACTTCCAGTGTGGTGTGATGCAACTCCAGGTGATCCTTCAGGGTGTGATATTCGGCTGACCATCAGTCTCATTAGCAGTTGATTTGCCCAGGTTATTCCAAGTGCTGGAAAGACTCTGTTGTCCACTACACTATAAAGAAAGCATTAACAGAGTTCTGCATGTATGAATTTAATATGAAATATCTTGACTTTTGTTGTAAAAAAATTACACTGGAAGAAATGATCTACTGTTTCTATAGGTCTTCAAAGACAGAGATTACAGGGCATACTCACAAAACTATATAGTAGGTTCTCTCTATAGCAAGGTGACAGGTGGAAGACAAGTGCTTTCATACAAAACAATTCAGTCAATTCTTCCAACTACAGCCATGGTGAATACCTGCCTCTACCTTGACAGGTCCCCTCTTGTGATAGGAAAATAGCAATAGAAAAATGTTTTTATGTTTAAGTATTTGAAGTGTATAACTGTTGGTCTTGGATTGCATTCCAAGGTATATTTCTAAATTTTGGATAGATGTAACACCCTGTATGTATTACTTTCAACCTAAAGTTTAAAACAATTTTTTTCCTGGAAAAAGTGCAAACTGTCCTGTAAAAGAATTACAAGATAACCAGGGAAAAAGAAAGATTGAATCTTGTTTTCTGTCAGTTACTGACTCTGGAGGATTAACTAACTTCTCACAAAAACAATTCTATGTAGCTCCTAGCTTATCTAATAAATCAAGATTATCATTAGGATTCAAATGTGATGTTAGTATCTTGGTTTCAAAAGATACTAATTTTTTTCTTAAGCAACTAACAAAACCAGCCCATAAGGTTTGGTTGCTATATTTTTTCTAAGCAGACAGAAAATGCACTCAATTTATATCAGAGACAAGAAGAGATGCAAAAATACTCTTGTGTAAGCAAGTACACCAGCCATTAACTCCAGAGAATTTTTCCCCCTAACTTGCTGATTAGGGATTACCACATAAGCACATATGATCGTTTCTTCCACTTTACAGCCCAATAGTTATTGCTGATCTCCAGCAAATACAGCATTGCTGGGTAAATGCATTACTGCTCTTAATATGCTCTGGTAGTTTATATTGGAGTTATAAAAATATAGTGGTTAAATGCTGCTGTGTGTGACATCATTGTTACCTTTCTGTTGCGGATGACTTACCTACAACTGCACTGAGCAGCTTCCGACTTGCTCACTGCATCGGTCACCTAAAGCAGAAAAAACAACATTTGAAGTTGACCTGTAGTTATGCATTTGTCTTTGGCAAGCAGAAGGGCAGGGAAGGGAACGAAGCCAAGAAAATCCAAGTTATTGGATCACCTAGTAAGCCAAGTTTGACTTGAAAGAATATGGGTTTTCTAACTAAAAGGGAGTTGTGAAGTACTATCTTAATTTACAGTGCTACAACTATTTACCTAGCTACAGCTTATATAAATTTAACTACTACTAGATGCTTTATTTGGTTATTTTTTTTTTTTTTTTTAAAAAAAGCAAACAAAACCACACCACCACCACCACACTGTTCCAATGCTGTATCTGTAGATAAAAGGTACTGAAGCCCAAATCTCCAAAGGTGTCCTGTTCTCAATGATTTCACTACCTTTGAAGGCCGGCTTAATGGAGCAGTTGGCCTTTGACTACAACCTAGAAAAATCCACACCTCTTGACTCCCTCTGTTGTCTTAACATCATGATTCTTCCACACAAGTTCTTCACAAAGTACAGCAAATTAAGTTACAGGCCCTTCTCTAAATATAATGTACAGAACGGATTACTTTACAGCACCATCTTCCTCAGTGTTATTACATTCACAGTTTATTTCTGTAACTGCAGACTTGATGTATGAGTCACCTTTCATTAGAATACAGTCTTGAAGAACCCTTTGTTAGCAAATGGTCAGACTGTTGTCATTCAGCATCAGGCAGTGACCTCATCTGCTCCCGTCATGGGAAGGCAGATCTAAGAAGCTTTCTTAATTCACTCTTCCCTCTCATGCTGAAACGTTCCAAGTTAGATACTGGATACATCTAGACTTGTCTTACCCTTAAACCAGATCTTTTGCCTGCTAGATGGGTCCTCAAAACCCCCAGGAAAAGGGCAGACAGCCTTTTCCAAATGCCATACTCGGTATCCCAGAAGCTAGCCAAGGAACTTGACTCCACTGGTTGGCTTCATAGTGTAAATGCTGAAACACAAACCTTTCCTTAACAAAGAGCAAAATCCAAACCATGCTTCCTGAGGAGCAAATTGTCTCTGCTAATACCAAAATTCAGAAAGCACTTACAGGAAATCTCTGTTTTCCTTAAAAGCTAGCTGACCCTATGAAAGATTCTGTAAGAAAAAGTTGCTTAAAAAATTAGGAGTAACTCAAGGCCAAAATTTAAATCCTACTGCACCTTACTGGGAATCTTACTGAAAATAAAAACCACTGTGCATGCCTGGAAGCTGTTTGAATTAGCGCTATGTATGAAATCCAATACTCTCCCTTCCAGTGATGGTAGTAAATGTAAGGTTTTACACGCTGCCTATTCTGTAGTTCTAGAACTCCTCCTAGGGAGCACAAACAAATCAAACAAATAACAGTTGGCTTGATGTTTCTAGAACCTCTTTCTTCCTGATATAAAATTATTCTTGTTTGGGACTTCTGAAGTTCAAGTTTTCTTCCTACCCCTTGTCTTCTGCTGTAAGAAGGAAACCTCAGGACTGAATACTTACTCATTTGATGGAAGGGCCTTCTGCAAAGGAAGTTTCCCAACAGTGGCCTGCCTGCATATTTACTTGCCGCTTTCCACATGTGAATGCTTTATCTCCAGCATTCATACGCTCTTTTAATTTGTGATTAGACTAAGAGCAGTGGCATGCCATTTCTATAGGCTAGTAGTAGTGTCTTGTCTAGTTTTCTCAAAAGAATACTCTTTTTGACTGGTATCATTGTGGCCTTTTTTTGGTTCAGCTCAAGTCAGCTTGTGTGTATTCTAATGCTTTAGTAATCTCAGCAGTCACACAAAAATGCTGAGCTACACAAAAATGCAGCACAGTCCCTGGTGTTTCACCATCTCCTGTATATGTAGAATATACTGCATGCAGAGTTCCCAGAGCAATCCTGCTGGCGATGGCATTTGAAGATAACGTTAAGAAAGAACTCTGTTATTTTAGTTTGATGCTTTGTGCAGTTGCTATACATACCTATTTTTGTTAGCTTTAATGGACTACCTTTGAGAATATTAACAGTCCATACAAGCTCAAATGATATTATGAAACTTTGAGAAGTTTAAGTTTACTGAAGTACACCAGTTTAGGGAAACTTCAGTTTCTATCAGTCATTAATACTCAGCTGACAGTGTTAAATAGATCAAGAAATCTGCATACACAGGTTTTCCCCACCTCGCACCAGCCATTTATTAAACGGTCCCTATAAAGTAAGAAGCAATTTTGATGTCATACCTGATTAATGCACATTATTGGAGTCCTGAATCTAGTGCTTAAACTGTGAAGCTGTGCTCCAAATGTCTGCAAATACCGAGCCTTCGTAACAGAATCTGAAACTCCAAATTCACATCGGAACAAAGCAGCAATAGAGTCTATGACCACCAACCGCACCATGCCTCTTGTGAGCAGTAGGGAGATCCTTTTCGTAATGCAGTTGTGAAAGGTATCCTACCACAAAATACAAACAACCAGCATTAAAATAGTTCAAATAACTCTATTTGTAAAATCAAGATAGCAACTCCAAATACCATCACTGAAACACAAGCTGATGGGGTTTCTAAAGTCAGTTTGTGGATATTTAAGTCTCACTAGTAACCATTTTACACAAATGTCTTGTGGTTTTACCTTAAGAAAAAAAAAATATGAAGAGACCAAACTGCAACGCACAGTCATCTGCAGCTCTGACTTAAATCAATTATATACTGACATTTCAAAGTCTCAACAATGCAATACCACAATCCTAAACTATTCCTATTTTGCAGGAGTGGTTCTCACTGAAACACCGAGTTCTTGAGACTAGCATTAAATATTTAAAACGGAAGTTAGAGACTATGCTGCTGTTCCACTAACGACATATTAACAGTAAAATACATAGTTGCTACACCAAATCTGTATCGATCAAGAGTCTTATAAACATGAGTAGCTGCAACTTATATCCTCCCTATTACAAGTTTTACTAATTGAATATTTTGAGGTCACCGAACATTTCAATTGCAGGAACTTTAACAATTAATTTGTAGGGCACAACTTATATCACATAAGAATAATCGTATTAGTCAGATGAAAGGTCCTTGTAGCCCAGTATCTTAACAGTGTGGTCTACAGCAGACTAGAAAGGAGAACAAGCTCACGGTGACAATCTCAGCTTCTGGCCCCCAGCAAGTTCAACGTTGGCAAAAAAAGCAATAATGTGAGTCACAGTTCTTCTGATTGGTGCCACTCTTTACATCTAAATAGAGGTTCACAGCTAAGAGCTTACATGCATCCAAAATTACATATAATATCCTCCAGCATTCCACAGCTTTTAAAACTAAACTGGAATTCTCAAGTCTGAATTACAGTGAGATCTATTGTACTAAATGAGCTGCTTTTTACAAAATAAAGAATATAATATCAAAGGCTTTTTTTTTTTTTTAACTGAGGGGAAAAAATTACTCCAAAAACATTATGACTGCTTTCCATTCTGGCAAATGTTTTGTTTGTTTTTTCCATTGCACTTACTGGTAAATCTACAGGAAACTATGTTGCACTTCAAACACTTCAGTGTTTGCATGTGGTCCTTCTGTTCATACAAGACTCATTCTTTTCAAGTGAATACACGAACAGCTGGATTCTTCAGTATGAAGCAAGTCAAAAAAATTTTGATGTGAAAGAAAATACAGAATGTAATTGGGATTTGGGTTTCTACTTCAGTTGCCTATCTCTACATAGCAATGCATTCTATGTATATGGATACACAGACACAAACTATCTATACATAGCAATATATGAATTGTAATAATCATCTACTGTGCAGTTGCTGGACTTAGCAGTGAGTGCAGTTGTTTTTCTTTGAAGGGTACTTTAGAGATATGTACATACTACTATAGGGTGATTCTCTCCTTTTTTTACAATAACATACTCTGTGGCTTCCAGAAACTACAATTAGAACTTTAATTAATATTCCCAGTGAAAGGGACCTGGAAGAGGTACCTTAGCCGCTCCCTGGACCACAGAGTGAGTAAGTGGCATGCACAGGGATGTACAAGATCTTCTTACACGTGCAAACTACAATTAAAAAATCCCAACAATTGGGATGATTAAGAAGTGCTACTTTCAAGCCTTAGAGAAAATAGAACTTCTGACGTTCTACCAATAAAGAGCATACGCACAGCTACTTAAGAAAAAGCACAAAAATGTGGCTTTACAAGGCACGAATACAGTACTGAAGTTTGTATCATTTCCCCTCCAATTCTACTATGATGTCTTACGGGCAGAGGGGCAAGACAGCTGCACTGCTGTCGTTATGCTATGCCATTACCTACACCAGGCATCTTTTTTTGTATCCTTTCCTCCCATCTGCTTAAATTGCATTTTAACAACTCCGGTGTTATATTGCAAGTTACTCAGGATACATGCCACCTTTTGCGTATGTATTTACGTCCTGTCTCTGTGTCCAAACTCAATGAAGAACTCCCTAGGAGCTGCACTAAAACCATTAGCAATAAGTCTACTAGATTTTAATAAACACAATGATTTTAAAAAATCTACTACATGATTCATTCTAAAAAATATTAATATTTATCTTTTAATACCTTTCATAATAGAACACTGTAATAGACAGTTCTCTAACAGCAAATTGAAGAAATGAAGAAGTATTCATTACAGATCATAGTTCACTTTTAGTCTTTTGAAAGGTCTCCTACATAAAAAAAACCCCTGTGGTTACTGGATTATAGTGTAATAATTATGCATTCTTAATTTGTGCCACTACTTACTAGGTCTGCTGCATGCTCAACAAAAATACTGTTTCCAAATTTGATCTTCTGTATGATTTCAGCTGGAACATCTGCACGCAGCTTATGTTGTTGATCTATGAGTTGCTGCAAACGTTTACTTGGAAATACATCTTCTGTACAAATGTAGACAGCTCCTATAATCAAGGAAACCACCTCTATTATTGCAACAGGGCTCTTACACATGCAGTTTTCTTAACAGCACAAAAATAAAATAATGCAGTTCTGCACTCAAAAACTAGACATACGTACCTGGAAATTCACATTACCTTTTTTTTTTGCAGCCATATTGAATCAATGATGAACAACAAAAAAACCCACTCCTATTACTTTCCTGTAGTTGCCAGGTCCTTTTTTTGGTGCCTGCTGACACAATTGGATTTTTGTACTCTCCACTAGGTGACACTCGTTTTGCACAGCTGCAGAACACCTGACTGCCTAACTTGGGTCATTACAAGCATCCTAACTTAGCCAACCCACAAATAGAGCAATACTACATAGTTTACCTCTTTTGGTCACAAATCCAAAACACAGCACTATACTATGAAGGAAATTAAGTATCCCAGCCAAAACCAGTACAACTAGTTATTTTGACTAATTTCATTCACTATTTTCAAGTTTCTTGGGTTTTAATTTACATATAGAAGGGTACTTATTGCCACAATTTGTAAGCCAGTTTAAAGAGGATCACTCATCCAATCTCAGTCCAATTAGCTCTTCCTGAAAATGGCAGATTAGATAAAAAGCATTATACTTCAATCACATTACTGTGAGTGATGTCTATACGTTTTTTACTGTGGTTTCTGGTTAACAAGTATGTTCTCTTGTACAGAAAGTTAACCATACACATCAAATATGTTGCGGAAAGAAAACAGAAATACATGCAATATTTTCTGTATAAAAAAATTGTTACTGTTATTGCAGAATTAGACAGAATTATCAGCTAATAATTACAGGGTTATATCTAAGGATTAAGTCCACTTACTAAAGTGGCTGAAGATGCTAACAGAGCTTGGCAGCTACCGTGCTTGGCAGTGAGACATCCTGAACATTTCCACCCCCATGGTCCATCCCTATGCGGGCTCTCCAGGGAGCAGAAAGTCCTATGTCCAGGTGCAACATCCAAATCCTCCATATATTCTACTGAAAAAAATATGAAACTATATCCAATAGTAGAAACCGAAAGATCTCAGGACTGGATCAAGTGAAAATTAACCTTTACTTTATCAATAAAAATATTTTTTCTGATAGATACCTGTATAACACAAGGTATTACATTCTAAGAAACTTCTACATAAGACAAGGATGAGCCTAAGCCTAATTTTCTTTAGGACTAAACATGCATCTTCAGCTTAACTCCCCAACTCCACCATAAATTCTTACATAAATCACCCTACTTCTCATGTGAAACATTTTAAAAAATTAAATCATTTTTCCAATGCATAGTCTTGTTTTTAAATACACAAAAAGCTATCAGGGTAAAGCAAAAAAAATTACCCATGCCCACTAATTAAAAAAGTTGTCTTTGACAAGTGAGAATTAAAGACCTTTCTCAATTATTAACACACAGAAAAATACTTCATCCGTGCCTTCCACAGGAGATATTGAAACATTTCCACAATTTCTGTTTCCATTCTACGTAATGACAGGTTCAAATTATACTTCGGCTCCTTTTTACTTTCCTTGGCCCTGACAGCCAACAGCATTCATCACCAGAATATTCAGTCTCCATTATTAATTCCCCAATTTCATTATGTATATACTTATGTCAGAGGGAACTGAGGATTGTTAGCAGTTTACAACATTTGACAGTTAATAAGGACTAGAATAAAGCATTTGTCATCAGAGCAGTCACAATCCGATCATTATTCCTGAACTACAACAAATTAAAAAAATAAGTTGAACCACGAATATTTTCTGTACTTTTCCCACTTTTTTCCTAGCATTTGGGTAGACGGAATTCTGAATTTTAAACTGTAGGCATAAATGCTGCCTTCAGTATTACAACGACTGAAGTAATATGCAATACTTGTACACACAAATGAGCACATATACATCAGCAAAGAAGAAAGTAAAAAAAGAGAAAATGAGTCCACAGTTACTTGAATCCATTAAGTTTACAGTGTCACCAGCAGCTTGTTGAATACTATCTGAACTTGTATGAAGCTCAGGCAAGGAAAACACAGTAAACTATTAGTTATATCACTTAACCGCTTAAGGCTTTTTAAACAGCTAATTATTAAACAGTTAATTAGGTGAACTTCGACTAGGTGAACTTTCTTGACTATTTCCCTACGTTAATTTCTCTTAATTGGACTAATTTTCATATCACTCTCCAACTTGACAGTGACAGCTGAGTATCAAATAGGCAGGTGAGAACCTTTACTAAGGACAGTTCATGCATTCCTGATCAGATTTTCAGTTTCACAATTTCTAAAGAGCCAGTAAGTCAAGAAAGATTTCTAATCACAAATTTGACATTATGTATATCTAGCCCCAATACTCACTCAGATAAGCCAATTATGTCTTGCAACCCTTACACTACGAAAGTGAAAATTATTATGGTGCAAATTCAAAACAAAGTAAACAAATAAAGAAATAAGGAAAACCCACCATGATATGCAGCTTCCTTAAGCCCAAGTGGTTTCTGAATTTCATACTAACAAAAGCTATGCTAACTTGTTTTAGCATAGTAACTTAACGGTTCCCGAAGTAAAACATTCTGGACTTCTCAACTACCATTCATATTCACAGGTGATTGACTTTTGCACAACACTGCCCAGTTCTGAAAGACAGGGATTTCTTTACCATGAATACTGCCTTACAGAGCAATCATGTTTTCTAAAAACCACACCTGCTTTAAGCAGCACGTCCCCTGGTTTACTTAAAGGGCAGAACGTTCATTACTTGAGACTTCGTGGTGGTTGATTTTTTCAAATGCAGATTCGCATTTCTAGATAGATCAGCACTCCATTGATTACATAATTGTATTTCAATCCAGACTTATTGCAACATTCAAGAAGTTTCAAAGAGAAACTTGCTGAAAAAATACATTTTTCCAAAATTAACTTATCTGGAGAAAAAGGTCCTAAAGACCTTCTTTGCAAATAATTTCAGCCCAGTAATAAGAACAGGGATAGGAACAAACACAAGGTAAAAGCAGAAGAGTATAAAACAATCAAGCAATCTCACTGTATTACAAACACATACACAATTGTGGCCCAGTTTCACATTTGTACCTGATGAACAAGTTAATCGAGGCAAATGGACATAATACCTGTAGGCAAAAAAGAGCAGCTGGAGAAGCAAAAATCTGGTCCCCTCTGCTCCGCTGCTCCAGCAACCTAGATTTAAAATTCCTGGTATGCACCGTCCTCTTCACAAAACGAGGACAGCAATTTTAAATTTCAAGTGAATGCATGTATTCATTTTTTTTTTTTCAGTGAAATATTAAAAAAAGGATCAAGAAGATTTATTCCTTCTTAAGAACAGTTCTACTTCATAGACTATTTCCTGCCTCAGTTTAGTTTTGTAAATAACAGCATTCAGTCACTTACCAATCTTCTACTCTGCTGTAACACTTCTTTGACACCAGTTAAATCTACTACAGCAGATACTGTACTCTGAGTATGTAACTGGTCCATTTCTGATTTCTCCAAAATATGTAACTTTTTTTTTCTAAATTGCTGCTCATTTCACAAAACAATTACCTAATTTTCATTTTGAACTTTAAGAGAGCTAAGCCACATAAAATACATCAGATGAGCTTTGCCTTGGCTTAAAATGTGAGTTTCACAGTACAATAAGAATAGCAGTCTCTCCTACTGGACCTTCATCAAGCCTCTTCAGCTTTTGTTTGCGCTCTTCAGTTTGAACTACAATGAAACATTTGATTAATGAGACTACACACCCATGGTTTAAAAATACAGGAGGTGCTTCACAGCAAAGTTAAAATGGCTAGAAGAGATTGATGAATAACTAAACTCAATATTAAAGACCAATGCCTAATTATGAGGCAAAAGCACTTAATATTCGCATATCTTTAAAGATAAGTGAATCAACATAAAATAAATAAAAAGGGGAGACGAGTACAACACGAACAGAAAAGCCTACGGCATCGTGCTATTTACAGTTTATTAGGAAGCTGTCAGCACTAACAGCAAGGCAGGAGTCAGAGTAGTTACTACTTTTAAGAAAGAAGCTGAGAGACACTCTTAAGTTAGTCAGCCCCAGCGATACAAGCATCTTTCCTCACAGGTCCACAAATAAAGAGAAAACAGCTATTTCATCAAATCCCACTGCTTTAATCCCAGTTATTTCGGCTGATAAAAGTGCTATATTGGTTGTTGACCAAAAACCATCCCAAATCCAAAAAAAAAAAAAGAACACTAAAAAACCCCACCCTCAAAGAAGAATTAATTTTGAGTCCTATGGACATAATCTGTCATGCAGCAAACCAGCTTGTTACCAAGAATCAGTAGCAAACTTTTTTCTCTAATTCAGAATTCTAATATGGATATGAATTTGTCACATTATGTTCATATATTACTTATGAATATGGGCATATAAAATAAATTCAGCCAACATGCGATTGACCATAACTGACATTCTTAGAATGGCAGAAGGATAACCTTGAGGCAAAGAATGTCCTAATTTCTTTGTTTGCTGCTAACCTCCTATCATCATAAACAAGACTAGCACTAAGTAAAGTAAATACACAATAAATCTATACTGTCTGAAGAAATGTATTTCAACATCACCACCTAAGAGAAGTTCCTAGCCCTAAAAAAACCCAAACAACCCACCATAATTTTAAATCATTAGCAAAGCTCTAGCACTGAGATTAATCTTCTAGTGCTAGACTTTTGCGAGTGTTACTAAGCATTGCTGTTCTCCTCAAGTTTCCTAAAGAATAAAACACGTCATAACATAAGCTTTTAATTCCTGTATTTCTCATAAGAGACTCAACACAACCTGTATTTAGAGACTGCAGAGAAATCAAGTTTCATTTTTTATGCTATGCAAACTGGTATGACTGTATGCAGTATAACATATGGCAAGATACCACACAGAGTCAAGAACTGCAAGAATTAGGATTCTACCACTCCCTTAGCTCTCCATCTCCAGCAGCAGGACATTTCCGCATTTTTGCCTTCTATACCTTCAAGATTCTCAAAAATTCTGCACTCTCAGCCCTTCCAAAACACTTTACTTGTCTCACAGGAGCATTGATATGATGGCCATTCTATCCTGCCTTCCATGAAACACTTCGGAGTGCGTAAATGGGGAACACAGACAGAACAAAGTAATCATAATGGCACCAAGTGCTAGATGCATAAGAAACCAGAACCATCTTCACACACAAATAACGAAAAGACTTGCTATTTTGTAGCCCTACAAAGACGACTGTGGTCTGGTACAAGAGACAAGACTGCCATTAGCATGTTGGGCACCTTCTTCTGTAATCCGTTCTGGTTTGTTCCTTTCTTTCAACATAAACAGGGAGAAGTGCTGAGGCATGAATAAAAATGAATTTGCATTCAAACTATTTGCAGCAGTTAGCAGCAACACACGAAGGAATCGATCAAAATATATTTGCTTCTGCTGCGATTAATGACGTAACTTAAAGCAAGGTAATGTAAGCCACAGGCTAATCACAGCCCTTTAAGCAAGATCTTCATTGGGACATTCCATGATTTTTCCACATGGGTGGATATAGTACAAGAAATAATTGCGTTTCTCCACAGCGAACCGCTGAGCTGCCAAATTAAACCCAGTGCTACACAGAAGGAAGAGCAAGATCACAGCCAGAATACACCTACGGCAGACTACTAGGACATTGAATTATCAGAGGTGACAGAAGTTTCCTCCATTTCTAAGACAGCATAGAATACTAAAAAAAAATAAAATAAATAGTTAGGAGTTAGATTAACGTGATAGACAGTTAAAAAACCATACTCAAAGAATAAACCTGTATACCTCGGCAAACCCAGGCAAATCACAGGTACAAAACAATGTTGACTTTCTTCAATTGTATTTCCATCTATTTTACTCTGTAAATCACTATAATTACTGTTATCAAACTAAATATTATTTGAAACCTTCAAGTAGGGATATATACCATATACCCAAGATGTTCGTGGAAAATTATCTGACAAGTTGTTTTGCTGCAGTTGTAACCTGACGAGTCAATAAGTAATTATGACAGCAACGCTTTTCATGTCTTGTTTGCATGTGTGTCTGGTTTAACCCACAGTGGCCAGCAGGTAAACAACAGCCAATAGTAATTTTGTATTGAATTATATTGTAATGCAGGGAATGCGCACAGCATGCTTTTGTCTCTTCTAAAGGTGCATTACAAACTAACTAGCTTACTAACGCCATGGCAAAAGGGTAAGACATGCACTGAATACATGCACCTACTTCAATGCACTGATGATGTTCTTAAAGACAGTATATTCTTGCAAATGGCAAATTAATCAATATTTACATTTCAGTACTTACCAGACTCTAATCCACCATATTTGTAAGGATATTGCACACAAAGGCACAGTTGTAAACTAATCTGAGTCTTCCCAGCAGAACTTTCCCCAGCAAGTTCTGTGATTCCCACTAAAGGAATGCCACCTTTTAAGAAGCTATCTAGTACTGAACATCCTAGGCTTAGCTTCTGGTGTTGGGAGGTGAGATGATCTTTATCTTGGTAGAGCTGAAGTGCTGCAGCGTTTTGGATTTTTTTTTTTAAACAATTAAAAAGAAAAAAAAAGGAAGAAAAAAAGAAAGAAGTTTCATTTAGCATCTTTCTAACACACAATGATACAAAATAGAGGCTGTATACCAGGCTTGTATCTACAAGAGATGCTTTCTCTGTTGATGGGAGATTTTTCTAATTCAGTTTGGTCTTCCCCACCTCCCTTTTCCCACAGGGCCTACTAACTGAATGCCTGTTCAAAAATTGATAGTTTACACTGAGCCCTTTCCTCCTCTCCAACTTTTTTTCCTTTCTCTGCCTCTAAGGGGACTCTATGGAAAGCTACACCCTAGGAAAATATTGCCAGCAAGGTTCAAGCACAGCAACTACCAAAGTGGAAAGCTATAGCAGACTACAAAACGGCATACCAGGTATCTGGCCAAGGCCTGAAGATATATGCAAATCACAAGAAAATCAATTCTAAATACAGAGCTGCCCCAAAGCATTTGTACAGGAGGAGCTATTAGGTTTGGAGTATTAGGCTTGGTTTGGAATGAGATGTTTATATCAAATCAGTTTATAATATATAAGTTTTTCAACTAGTCTTAGTCCAAAAGGGAGAGGGACATTTCCCCCCCCCCCAATCAAGTTTTCCAGACTGGAGAATTATTTTTTCCCTTTTCAAGCAGGTTTGATCCTGAAGAACAACACCCATTCACTTCCTTCTACCTTCAAGGTTTCAGAGGAGCTGTCCTTAGGATAATTCACCACAGCGTAACTAGAACACTTGCCTTTTCATTTTCAGAATCACATTACTGTGCCAATGAGGAGCCAAAGTCTTCTTTTCTCCTAGCAACAGTATTTTAAGATTTGAACAGAACAGGGTTTTTTCTATCGACTATATTACCTGTAAGCATACTATTTCTTCTCAGCATGTGAGAGACTGTTTTCAGTAAGCATTGTGTATCTGCACTGGATAGTTTCATCAATCTTTGCAAGTCTGCTCCAGAAAGATTTAAAATCTCTTTTATTGATTTTATGTCAGCTGAAATTAGAAGAATTTTTATAAATACTTTTGGCTAGATTACAGTCTTATGCACAAAAGAAAGTTTTCCCACTTTCTACTACTCATTTACTTGAGGTTTACCTATACTGCATTCTTGTAAGTAGGGCAGGCAATGTTTACTTTGAATGTATCAACACATGCTATAAAACTATTTGGAAAATTATTATTGGAGCATGGGGAAAAGACATCACTTCTAATTATTAAAAAAACTTGCTTATGAAATACTTACTTACAGTTCTAAAATGTTACTGTACATCTATAGACTTACACCCGCAAACACAGAATTAAGTAAAGGAAGACACTATGGTGACAGATCTATTAGCTAGACATTGGCAAATTAGGTTACCTTTCTTAAGGGCAGCAATTACTTTAGGGTTCAAGTCAAACTGGTCCCAGTCCATTTCCTGATACAGCACTGGAGTGAATTATCTGTTATGAAAGTAGTTTTTATCAGATATTCATGAAACAAAAAAATAAGCATCATTCAACGTGAAAAGTTTGCAGAAGTCTTGTTTTATATTTTTAACAGTATGTTTATCAGTTATCTTAGAAAAACAATGATTTAGCACATTGGCAGAAGTCTTCTCAGATAGCTGTTTACATATATGCTATTAAAGGGTTCAACTAATAATACTGCAATTAAGAATACTAGCAATTTTAACTTCTTGTAATTCTGCATACTGCTTTTGCTCTGAAGTTCACAGATACATTGGATAGTTACTTCTATCCTGCCCCTCTTCACATGAGCTTTTCATTTTCAAATAGAAAAAAAAAAAAAATCGCATGTACATGCAATTTGGAATGATCCGGGACTATTCATACATTGGATAATCAAATATATTTTGATTAGCTATAAGCAAATTTAGTATTAAAACATTAAAATCACTTTATTTCTTTAAACAATATTAAACGCTCTTTTTAATACTTTGAAACACAACATTTTGGCACTGCCCATTAGAGTACTGTGGGGTCGGTTACTATTCGGATCACCTTTATGAAGGATTCCGGCAGACACGTAAGAGCTATACAAGAACCCATGACAACGAACAATCCCTTTTTTAACATGAGGGAGGAGAGGTTGCCATGGATCCTGATTAACAGAACAAATGCAGGAGAAGAAGGTTATTTTTAAGCAACGCCTATTTAAAGCAATATTCTGACAAGCGTTAGAAGTCGAAACTTACTAAAATTAATCAGGATTGTGACGACCAGTGACGGGAAGGACTCCAAACCACTGGGTGCGCCCCGCTCACACGAAGCCGCTCCATGGCAGCCCCCGTCTGAGGCACTGGGAAGAGAGGGAAATCACCAACAGCCAGTTACTGGGAGGCCAGGCGCGTCCCACGGACACGGCGCTGACAGAAGCCGCCCAGCTCTACCGCTGCCCGACCCGGCACGGCGAAAGGCGAGGGGCAGCACCCCTCCGCGGCCCGCCCCTCAGAGGGGAACGCGCTGAGGCACGGCTGAGGGGCGAGCGGAGCAGCCGGGCCGGTCCCGCCCCGCCACAACACCAGCCTCGCAGCCCCCCGGTCCTGCCAGCAGCCGCCTCGCCACAGACGGTGCCCTCACGGAGGCCTTCGGCGCGGCCCGGAGGGCGGCTGGCGGCGGAGGGACTGGGCCCGGGGCAGAGCCGCCACACCGCCCTCACCCCCGTTACCAACCCCCCGCCAGAGCCGCCGCAAAAGGCCGTAGCCAATCGGCGAGCAGCTTGCCTGCGACGTCACCAGTCGCGGGTCAATCAAAACTCCTTAAAGCGCCCGCTGCGGCAGGACAGCCAATGGCAAGACGCGGCTCGACGAGCGGGCGGGACGCTTTCCGTTCCGGTAACGACCTCGTCCGCGGGGCTGGACGGGGAACGGCGGAGGAGGGCAGCGTTCGCCACTGCCGGCGGTGGCACAGGCGGCTTGATGGCCCTCAGGGTGGAGCCTCCGCAGAGCCGCTCCTCAAAGCCGCGGCCAGCTGAGCCCACCCCCTGCTCGCTGATTGGCTATCACGTTTTCCTCGAACGCGGAATACGGGGACGTGACTGATAAGCGCACGCCCTCCGCTTCCGGGCTGCGGGTGCGGCGATTCGCTTTGCGCATGCGCCTCGAGCGTCCGAAGGGGCGGGGAAGGACTAACATGCCAGCCTTCAACCTCAATCGGCACGGGATTGGCTGGGAAGTGCGGAGCCAGTGTTCCATTGGGCGCCTGGCAAGGGTGGGCGGGGGCTGGCGGCTCCCTGCTTTCTATTGGTCTTACGCCGTGCCAGTTCCGCAGGGCCTAGGCGGCCATTGGGTAGCGGCGCTGCCAGTCCCGGGGGAACGAGTAGCAGTGGCGGAGTTTGGAGGAGGGGGGGAGGGGAAGATGTCGGGCTGCGAG
>VYXH01008248.1:224961-269016 GCA_013397275.1 Burhinus bistriatus | reverse complement strand
TCTGTGATTCTGTGATTTCTGGTTGAATTCAAGATAAATTTTAAGGTGTTTGACTAGTTGACCAAAATGTGATTTGATTTCAGTACACTGGAGGAACTATATGTTCTTAATTCCTATATTTATTTCCTTTGAAAACTCTTGCTGGATATTTGTAATTAACATACAGCTGATTCGTACTTATTTTTCTTCTATTACAGGTTAGAACAATACAAATATATCTGAATACAAATATATCTGCTTAATTTTGTAGCTCTACTATGTGATATAGGGATTATATACAGATGAAACCTAATGAGCATATCTTCCCTAAAATAAGACAGAGGAAAATGTTTAATAATCATCTCAAAATTATATTTTCTAGATTATCCTTAAAATGGTAAATAACAAACTGGAGGAGGATTTGATACACATTTCTATCCAGGGGCTTCCATCACTGATATTTTTTCATGCCTTCAGCAATACCAGCCTTATCACCACTGTAAATCAAAACCTTCTGAATTTCTTTGATGGAGACTTGAAGTGACATTGTGAGAAATCAGAGAGCTGTCCCATCTTACTAGTAGTTTAGATTGCTCTAAGAGGCAGAGTTTTTTTTAAAGATGGTTGAGTGTAAAAGCCTAAAATAGGAAGGCTTTGCTTTCCTTCGCAAGCAACAAAAAAGAATTAATTATTCCTTTGTATCTTCCGGCAGTGCCCAATAGCTATAATGAGAAAAGTATTTTGTCTGAAAAAAACCCCAAAACCCACAACCCTCCTCCCCCAGCTACTAAACTGTCATCGGACTGCAGGGCTTTATATTGCTTATGGAAAGCCAAAGGCCTAACTTCAAATCTCAGTAGCTTATTCTTCAAGCTGGTAAGAGCTGGATCCCTCACTGAGGCAGTGAACAGAGGGGCTGTAAAAGCAGAAGCCTCATTTGTGGCTAGGTGGACAATGGAAGGGATGTACCTGCGGCTGAGTGAAATTATAATGTATTCTGGCTTCCAGCAGGGAAAAGGACCCAGGCAAGTGTAAATACCACAAGTAGCTGGCTGGGACAGTGAGCTGAAAGCATGAGGATGTAAAATGATAGACAAAAATGGCTTCCAAGGTTATTCCCAACCACCAGAGGAAACAGAAGTCCTATGTGTAGCTATCCAGTGAAATAGCCACTCTCACTGACTTGGAAAAATACTAGGCAAACAGAGAACAAAGGGAAAATGTGACACGCTAGCAATACTATGTTGTTGATATCAGTGTCTCATTGTCCTCTAGGTTTGAAGTTTGAAGAAATGCAAGAAAAGTTTGGGGAGGAATTCTTCAATATCTGCTTTGATGAGAATGAAAGAGTTCTTCGAGCTGTAGGTGGGACCCTTCAAGACTTCTTCAATGGATTTGATGCTTTGCTGGAGCACATTAGAACTTCATTTGGAAGACAGGCCACCCTGGAATCCCCTTCTTTCCTATGCAAAGAGCTCCCTGAAGGCAATCTCATGCTTCATTACTTTCATCCACATCAGATTGTGGGATTTGCAATGGTGGGAATGATAAAGGCAGCAGCAAAGAAGATTTACCGCTTGGAAGTGGAAGTAGAACAGGTCACTAATGATAATTTGTGTTCAGAGGGAACAAACCCAGGTAACTGCAGCTGTCTGACGTTCCTTATCAAAGAACATGAAAATGCAAATATCACAAAAGCACTTCCACCGGGAACTTCCCAGTCCCCCTTAGACCTGAGGATTAGCATCAGCACCTTCTGCAGAGCCTTCCCCTTTCACCTGATGTTTGATCCAAACATGCTGATTCTCCAGCTTGGAGAAGGTCTTAGGAAGCAGCTCAAATGTGACACTCATAAAACTCTGAAATTCCAAGACTGCTTTGACATAGTTTCTCCTAAAATCAGTGCCACGTTTGAACGAGTTCTCCTGAGACTATCTACTCCCTTTGTCATTCGGACCAAACGTGAGGATTCTGGCTCTGAAAATAAAGATAAGGTAAGAACCTTAATTTGGAAGGGCCTGTGTGTATATGTGTGTGATGGGACAGGATTATTCAGAGAAGCAGTTCAAGTCCTGTGTACTCTGGAAAGCTCATGTATGCTTTGCAAGCAGGGGCTAAGTGGTATTCCCCAGCCAAGTGAATATTTTCCTAAATTATTTATAAGCTTTGCCTGTGATATTGTAGCGAATTGTGACATTGCCATTCAGAAAATGCTGCGCTGTGGAGTTGAATACCACAGTTTAAATCAAAAAGGTGAGGAATTTTACCAATTGTCCATATCTAATCCTTAATTTCACTCCAGCTATATTATAACAATAATAGTTATTAAGCCTTTTACTAGGGAATAGCTTTCAGTATGTTTTCTGAAAGACTCTCACTGCAGGGTTTACACTGCCACTTTATTATATCCTACTTCACTATTTTGAAACAGTGCTTTCCTCTGTGTTTCTTCTTATCCCTCACCCTGCGCTTGAGGGAACCAAAGCTGTAAGTCGTACCAAGTATCACGCCAGTTTTAATGCTTTCCAGTAATTTAAATAGGCACTTGTCCTCCTACACTGCCTCTTCCCTCAATGTTTTAGAAGAGAGCTACCTTAACTAGTGACTTCTGTGTTGAGTTCAGTGCATCCCAGGTGAGAAAGGTGAGAACATGTCTTCTAGAGTGGATGGAGTTTGTCTCATTGCATATCCTTGAATTATGGGAAAGCTTTTTGGTGCGAAGTTGGGTTCCAGCTTTATGCATCAAAGTACTTGCACTTAATGCTTACATTGAAAGCCTATGTGTGGGTGCCTTGGAAATACTGCTGCCCTAAGTGAATAAATTATCGATTTTCGGGGTTTTTAAGAGACAACACCCAAGAACAGTCGATCTCAATAACACTGGATACTTAGACACCTAAGTTCTTCCTGTGGGTGCCACGTTTACAGTTTAGGTGGTCTGGATATAGCTTGAGAAACTCCACCTCTGTTTTGCTACCTACACTGGGCCAGAGTTTCAGAAAGACTCCCATGGTAACTACATATCAAGTTCTGGGTTCTTTTCAAAATACAACCGCTTCTGACAGCAGCAATGTTTCCAGATCCTCTTTGGCACTGTTCTTTGGCACTAATAAGCATGTTTCTGTTGCATTTTCCCCTGGAAACAACATGTTCCCCCAAGAGAAGCAAACTAGTGCTTCTCATTTTGTATGAATTGATGTAATTCAACCTATTTAAAATGAAATGGGAGTTTATTTTTCAGAATCTGTCCTCAAAGTCACCCCAGTCTTTAATTATGAAAAGGAAATGTTGTGTCAAAAGTTTGGAGGTGTTGGCTCTGAACTACCTTTCAGCACAATTGTTTCTTCTTTGAAAGAGGCTTGTGCCGTGCTCCTTCCTCCCTCGGAGCCTGCCCATCCCTCTCAGTCACCTTTCCCCTGCCCTGGGACAGAGACACAGTCCTTCGACCATCTTCTGCTCTTCATGAATCTGCTGTACTTCACAGGTTTTTGGGGGCGGAGGCACTTTAAAAACTTTTTTTCCTATCTAGTTACAACTTAAACAAACAAAAACCCCATTCTTTTACCCGGGCAGGTTTCATACACTTGTGACTTGCTCGTAGGAGAGATGGCAGGGAGTGGAGCTTGCTGGAGACAGGTTTTAGCAGCCAGTTTGGGAAGCAAGTCTGATTTCAAAAGCTTGTCCTGTACCATCAAGCTGTGCAGCTCTGAGTGCGTCCTTGCGTCATTGCTGTGGTTTGTACCATGTGTCATTACAGGTGGGTAATGAATCGAATCAGCGGTGGGCCCAGCTGCCACTCAGGAGAGTGAGTGACCCTCTCTGTCTTACACGTGTAGAGTCAGACCCCGAACAACAAGTGTCAGTACTAGCACCATAGCAGCAATTCAGATTTTCTTGAGAAGCAGGTAAAAGGGAATGGCAGTAAAGGAAATCTTTCATCTGCCAGCAGTTAAGAGAAAAATTGTCTTGAACAGTTAAGGTGTAAATGAGAGAGAAAAAGGTGATGGTGAAGTGCAAGGGATCTGAGGTAAATGTGCTGCAGACATGGGAATTAATTTGAGAACATCAGTTTAGCTGAAGTGGTATTTTCTTCTGACTCAACGCATTTTGTAAGCACTTTCCAAAAGTTTCTGTTTGTACGTAGTTAAATGAAGCTTTGTGAGTAGTTAAAAGAAGCTCAGTATGTGATGCATTTTGCTAGATACTCCTTTTTTTTTTCCAAAATGAAAGGTTGCACAGATTCAGAGGTTGTGGTTGTCTTGCTTATGTAGATTTTGAGAGGACTGACATAGCAATACTGCTATGTCGTGCTCAAGTCCTTAATATGTCCTGGATAAAAAAAATTGAGTGTGCCTTGGGAACTGCATGCTGTATTATTTTCCCAGAGCTCATGTCACTCATGTAGCTCATTTTGGAATTCTTTTCAATTTGCCAACACTTGTTTGGAAGTTGCATATTGGGCAGGTAGATCAGTGCTGTAAGCATGACCCTGCTTATAAGTCAGCAGTAACTGACTTAGGTATTTCCCTATTTCCCTGCCACACACCTCTATTCAATTCAGACTGGGATTGCATTCTACTTATAGCTATTTATCTTTCTTTTTTAGAAAATTCTGACTCTGCAGTAACCTCAACACTTTTCAGACTTTGTTACTTTAAATGGCAGTTGAAGGGATGTGACCTAGACAACTCTGCTGCAGTTTTAAAGCTGTTCAGATGTCTCAGTGGTTCCTCAAGAAGAAAAAAATGTTTAAAAGGCTTTGCGATGAACGGAGGACCTTTCAGCCTCTCTTCAAAGCACTTTTATCTTCATTTCAGTAGATAAATTAGATCCGTTTTCAGACTTGCAGTGAGAAAGACAGAATAACAAAACAGTTTTCATTTAGTCCTGACACCAGCTCTGTGTTCAGATGAAAGAAGTCACAAATCATGATCCGTCCCTAACTCAGCACCCAGAAGCAAATTAACAAAAACAGCTGTCCTGACTTTCAGGGCGCTTAGTGCTTGTCGCATTTATGCAAAGGCTCTTTTGTGTGCTTCGATTTACTGGGATCTGAATCACTGAAATAAATAACTTGGCTTTATAACACTATCCTAAATTTCTGACTTGAGTCCTGTGAGGTCTGGGTGATAGGTAGCACTTCCTGGGGAGTGTACGTACACCTTTGCAGAAGCCCAGCCTCATGCATCAATGCCTCAATATCTCAGCAAAGCTTTGTTCATTTTATACGTCTCCAGCTGTTCTTTGGAGCGCTGAGCATTTACAGGATCCCATTGTTGTAGGGACCAAACAGGAAAAACGAACTCTTCATCTGAAGTACATGGACTCTACAGCTTAAACCCCAGTTTTCAACATCATCCATAATCCTAGGTCATAATCGAATGTTTTGATGCTTGCTTGGCTGATATTTCAGTCTCCATTATACAATGGACACATGTGGACAATGCAAGCATTTATTCTGCAAAATAGTAAGCAATTGTATAAATTTATTAGGTCAGCAGTCTCACTGACTTTACTTGAACTTATCATAAGTTTGCAACTAAACACACTTATAAGTCTGTGCAGAATAAGAACCAAATTGTACAAACTAATCCAGAATAAGACAGGATGTGAGGGTTTACTTCCATCCTTTCTTCCCTCCCTACTTCTGTCCTTCCATTTTGTTTTCTGCAGTGGTCAAGTTATCCACACAGATGCTTTGGGTTTTTTCTTGATTACTCTGCACATTCAAAATTGTCTATATGAACAATTATGACTGTCTTTAGATCAGGTTTCCTAGTATGCATTCAGCTCTTTAGGTGTATAAAAGCTGAATGTGATAGGCCTCTGAGGTTTCCAGTTTTCCCATGCAGCTAAATTCTTGTTATTGTTTGTTGTTTATAGTATGGTACTCCCAGATGCTGAAGGGACTATTAGGGCCCTGTTACTCTGCTTCTTGTACAAACATTCTGTTGTTTTTCACATTTCATACTAATTTTTATTCAGGGTTTTTTTTGTGTTTAACCAGAGAGCTTCACTTGCATGCAGTGACATTTCCCAAATTTTGGGTATTATCCCTGAATAACAAGATCAAAAATATTGCTCGTTCACTTCTTTAAGGAAACTTGTTCTACACCTCTGTCTCTGGAAGCAATTACTTATTGCAACAATCAAAAATACATTTATTATGCAATTAACTATTTGGGATTGATTGCTTATAGCTTCACACATGGTTAACACAACTGCACTCCACAAGAGTTTAATGAAGTGGAGTCACATGTCGATTAAAATATAATTTAAATTGAGAGGACTAGCTTAACTTGTCTGCTAGAGTGCTCCGAAGTCCCTGTCAAGCCCATCCGTGAAGGTGCTGTCATGCTCGCTGAGACACGGGGGCAGGAGCCGCCTTCCTCGAGGCACTCCACAGTTCTCTCTGGTGGGTCCTGCTGGCCAAGCGACCCGTCTGGGAAGCACCACCTCTCCCTCCCTGGCAGCACCTCCACATGTCTGTGCAAAGCAAATGGGGTATTTGCACCCAAGTCTCTCCCTGTCTCTCTCACCTGTGCAGAGAGTGTGTTAACATGACTGTTTCAGTGTTTTACCTGTGCACACTGCACTGTTGAGACATGTGTGGTATTAACATTGCTGACTCCCATCTAAGCTTCTGCAGGACTTCCGCTTTCATACTTTTCCAACAGAAGTCAATTCCTCATCTCTGTGAGTCACTATTGTTTTTAAGGCAGATCATCTTTTATCATGTCTCTTTGTATATGCTATTTAGATCTCAGGAAGAAATTTTTCACTATGAGGGTGGTGAGACACTGGCAGAGGTTGCCCAGAGAAGTCGTGGATGCCCCATCCCTGGAAGTGTTCAAGGCCAGGCTGGATGGGGCTTTGAGCAACCGGGTCTAGTGGGAGGTGTCCTTGCCCATGGCAGGAGGGTTGGAACTAGATGATCTTTAATGTCTCTTCCAACCTAAACCATTCTATGATTCTATGATTCTATTTGTTTTCACAGACCTCCCCAGTGGACACTACCTGATTCTGCTGCCTTAATGACTTTGCCTTTCTCGAGTAGCCTGATAACTTCCCCCTCACCTTGATGGTGAGACCTTGTATGAATCTTTTTTAGTTGCCACCAAGGCCACATTTCAACTTTTCATTGAAAATGGTCAGAGGAATTTTCCACTTTGTCTTTTTTTTGCAGAGAACAAGACAAAATGCAGCTGACAACCCAGAAATAAGTTGCATATGTAGTGTGAGTACAGGTGGGCTGCCCTCCCACCATTTCTTGACCAGACAAGGGCTGGAACCTCCTGATAGGTACTTCCTGAGTGCAGCCGCTTTCTGGCTCTACTAATGAACAAAGCCATCTGTGACAGGATGTATATACTTGCCTCCTTGACAGTGCAGTGAGATGGCTGGAGCTGCTTCACTTTTTGGCTGAATGGGAAGACAAGGACTGACTCTCCTGGTTTTCCTCTGCTGGCTAATGTCCTCCTCACGTGCCACTCTTGTGCCATAAGCACTGGGCAGATTGAGAGGAGATGGGGTTGCCCTTGTGGGGATGCACCACGTCCCTGGGTCCTCGATCCAGACCCAGTCCTCTCAGTGCACGGGTTGACAAGCCCTGCCAGCACTGGGTTGTGGGTGCCTTTCTGAAACTGTGACTTGGCATGCAGTTGGCAAGAAAGTTGAAAGTGAATCTTGAAAGAAATTATTTGGTTCCCTGCCAGATACACTGCACCTGTATTTTCCTTGTACTGCTGCTCTCCTGCTCAGATTAACAGCTCTTTTCCACCTTTGAAATAAATCAATTTTTATAAGGATACTTGCTGGCCTTTGACTTACTGTTAAGCCTGTGAACACTTTAATTTAGAGAGCTTGTCTAAGAACAAAGCTGGCTGCATTACTGAAGGTGGTCATAATTTTTCTGGTGGAATGTATTCTCTGTGAATATGCCATTTTATTAAAATCACAACTTCCCCAGGAGTTCACCAAAATGTGTTCTGGAAAGTAATTTACTTTTATTGTGTTAAAATGTTTCATCCAATAATTTCAGATATAAAATAATTTTTATTAGGAAAAAGTTTTTAATTATAAATTATAAGACAACATTTGAAAACTATGAACATTGGGTTTGACAAAAAGAATCCTCTGCAAATGTTATATTGCAAGAAGTTCAAATTACCACATACAATTCAGATTTTCAAGAAACACCAACTCCGTAATGATAAAATGTCCAGCAAAATGGCAGTGTCAGTTTTTTATAGCTCTACCGATTGTGCAGGCTGTCTGAGCCAGCGCCTCATCTGTTGTCAGTGGGGAGGAGAGGTCTGTGGTAGATGAGCTAGACTGCACCAGCAGGAATTTGTCCCAGTGTACTGATTTAGATAAATGCAAAACAAATAAAAATAAACCAGTCCAGAGTCAAGATTAAAAAACTATATCTGGAAAGTTAGATTCTAAAGTGTATAGATAGACATGTAGTAAATGGCCAGATTTTTAAAAATACTGAGTAGTAAACTACTGTTCATTTTAAAATGTAGGCTGGTTCAGTGGGAGCCAGTGGGAATTTGCCCTGTTCATTTCCATTGTTTTGTTTAACTGTGGAGTTATTCATCTAGACCTTCTTCCTTGTTATGAGGAAGTGCCTTCTATAAGTCAAATATATCCTTTGAGTCACTCAACTGTGTATTTGCCATGTATGATCAGATCAAAAGTCCATCCAGTCCAGCATGCTGACTCTCACAGTGACCAACAAACAATGCTGAATGAAGAATATATGAAAAAGTTTAAGCTGGCAGGGACTCTTTTTTGCCCAGCTTTTAGCTCTCCCAGGATGAAAGCACATCCTCTTGCAGTGGCATCCAGGATGTGGCACCTGGTTGTCCCTGCGGGACCGCTCCTCCATAAATTTCTCTAGCACCTATTGAATCAGGAAAGTTCATACTGTCGCCTTCTGTGGCATCCTGTGCATGTAAGGTCCACTGTTTCCTAGAAACTGTGAAGATGAGACCTCTCTGGTTGGTGGCCACTTTCAGCCAGGTCTGTGAGGACATCATATGCTGAGTAGAGCAGCTGGCAAGGAAGCATCTTTACCCATTGGGTCAGCAGAGCACTTTCCCATTGTTGACCATTGGAAACTGTATAAAAATAACACTTTTGTAAATCCACAAAGTACATTGTTCCCTTTTTTATATTGAGAGTTTATTCTTTATCTCCTACTTTTTATTTTTATTCTGGACCAACTGAATGAAATGAGCAGTCCTGACACTGGCAGCCTAATTTAAAACCCACCACACACAATCTAGAAGTGTTTTGCTTTTGCTCTGTAACTGTGTTTTCCTCCTCTCCTACTAAAATTCAAATGAAGTGGCCTGAAAGTCATTCTAGCATGAGGGACATCTGTCACTTATGATTTAGGAATTCTAATTTTTCCCAGAGCTGGTTGATTCACAGTCAGTCAGCCTTTGACAATAAGCTCCCATTGCTTTGCAGGCTCCTGGAGCTCTCAGAATCAAATTTTGTCTTCTGTTTCTCTAATGCTAATATCCCATCCGGTTGCTTGTCAAAATGTGTTTGAACTTCGATGGTTTTCAAGATGAATTGGACTGGCTGGATTGACTGCTTCTAGAGACTGTGATGAGTTAAAAGAAACAATAGATGACATGACTTTCTTATTTCACTAGTGGTTGTGCCTCGGAGAACTTCAATAACACTGTGAAAGTGGCCCAGAATTTTTAATAGTTCTTCTTTAAGACAGGCCAATGAAAATGACATTTTTAACTGTTTTCAGTGATAGGACTGAAGAAGAAGTGTAACAATCTAAAGATAAAATACTCCCTTCTCTTTTCCATTAGCCGAAAACAAAGAAGCTGTTTGGAAATTATTTTGTTGAGTCAAGTGGCTATTAAAACAATTTCACTCCATGGTGAACTCTCCCCTCTTATAATTCGTATAATTTTTTATGATAAGGAAGCTGCTTGCACATGAAAGTGTCCATCTTTCTCTATGTGATTGAAGCTTTTGAATAGGTTTCTAAATTACACTATTTCATAACCAGAACAAAAAAGTGCATTTCATTAATTTCTAAATTACATAATGAGAATACTCAGGCACAACTCAGTTTGATTTTCAGGTATGCAATTTTTCTATCTCTCTCTTCTAGTGACTGAAGTTAAGTATTGGTTATTCACAATACGTTTTTGTCCTTTTCCTCATCTGCTTATGTGAGTTCTTGAGCGACGGTGCTTTTCATGGCATCATAGTCCTCTAATCTGAATAAGGTGTGATGTCAAAAAAAATCCATTTTCCTTGGGATGGTTGAATGAAAGTAGAAACATTCGGCCACTGTTTACCTTCCTTCCTCCTGTCCTGGCACTTGCAGCTGTGCAATGTACATAGTTAAGTGATGGCTTTTTTTCTGTGTCTCTTTGCAGAGGCTGGAGTGGCTTTAGAAAGACGGGGAAAAGCCCTCCCTGTGGGTTGAGTGGGTTTTGTGCATCAGCTCCCACCAGTGCATGGGTGGGAAGTCAGAGGGTATGGGAACACCTGGGTGTGCCTCTGAGCATAAACACTAAGTTTATAGCTCTGAGGGGCAGCAAATGCAAGGCCTGGCACTACCTGTGTTGGCAGCTTTCGGTTGTAAGGTCACTTCCACCCAGCAAATGCCAAAACTTCCTGCTAACCCTGCTCCTGGAGCGTGCTCCTTGCCTGAGAGCAAGTCCGAGTTACTCAAGGTTACTTGCAGAGTGGCTTTACATGGCCAAAGAGCCGAGGGAGTGGAAAGGAAGCTTTCCACTTTTTCCCTTCACCTTAAATTTTGTCTTGAAACCTCAAATTAGGACCATGGGATTCCCTTCCTATTTGGTTTTGAGTGTAGCTTAGTAGTTTTGGACCAGTTTTCGATGACTTGGCTTGGGTCCTCCAATCCTATCTCATCAATATCTAGTCTTTTGAGTTTATATTGTAGTTGACAGCATGGATTGACTGTGTATGCATCTTGTCCTGGATTCTGCATGCTTTATTTCCACGGAGGCAAAGCTCTGAAGTTCTGAAACTCTCCATGAAATAGGAACTTTGCTGGTGTTTTGCTGGGCCATGAAGCCAGGCAGAATAGACAGCTGCCAGAAAATTACTTTGCCTGTGATTTGTACCTGGGTTTGATCCCTTTTATATTCTGGGAATATAGCTTAATCAAACATTGTGAATTTTGGAGGTTATAAGACTCGACTCAAAAGGAATACTACTATGAAGTAACGCCCAGCTTACTTTGCATGTTGCCCCACTAGGAATAATTAGCAGTAGCATGAAAGAGTAAGATAATAGTGATTTGCAAGAGTCGAGACTTATAGAAGTAACCTGCAAAAGCCAGGTGCTGATTTGCTAATACTTAGGTGCAGCATTTCGTTATCTTTGAGCAGCAATGACAATCTTAACGGATTAGAGCGGAAAATGGCATGACGTGAGTAAGTTTGACTAGGTCATGCTTTGCTGTCTTTTACTCTTGCCAAGGATGTGCGATATTTGCCCTGCTTTTTTCTCCAGAGTCTTCCAAGGGCAGTGACTGACAATCTCAGTAACAGCAGATCACGTATTGCCAGGCAGGTGGTCCATACCAGCAGTTCTAATTATCGTTTTAGCACATTTTGCAATGATGAAATGGCATGTTGAGGAGCCAGGAGTACTCGCTTAGGAGGGATGAGCCTTTCCTTTGCAATTCTTTGCACTACTGAGGATGGAGTCATCATTCAAGCGTGCAGCCCAGCCATGCAGACCAGTGGTTGGATAACTGTGGATTTGCTACTCTGGGAATATTCCTTCATCATGTGTGGGTTTTTAGGACATGCTAAGACAGAAGTTATCTCAGTAATCAACATGTTAGATGTAGGAGTTGCATAAGCCACAAAAGTACTGCTTAGAGGGAACACAGGGATGTGCCCAGGTTCTCCTGTCTGTGCTAAGCCATGATAGGAAAGAAAAATAATCCAGAGTTTTGTAATGTGCTGTCTTGAGGATTCCTCAAATTTTGTAGTTTGCCTCGTTCATCTTTTTTTTGAATATGCCTTTTGTAACCGTTCATATTTACATTCTCTCCAGCTAAAACTATCTATGATACATTTCCTTTTAAAAAGTATGTAACACCCCCCTCATAGCATCATGATTAAAGAAAGTGAAATGAGTTAACCCATAAAATAATATTTATATTATTTGTTCCTGTCACTAACCTTTGGCTTTTTTAAGTGAGGACTTAGAATGAGTATCTGAAAAGAGAATTAAATGTTCTTTTTCCACAGACCCAAGACAGGCATGTAAGATATTCCTAACATAATTTTCCTCCTGTGTTGGTTCAAAACAGAATAAACTTGTTCCTCTTTGCAGATTGCAAACAAATAATAAACATTTGGTACTTTGACACCTCAGAAAGAAGTAAGCGTTTAAAATTCAGTCCTGGGTAAGGACACATTTAAATATTACTTTGAACATTTTGACCAGTTTCTATCTGCCATGTAAGTTTTATGTATTTTATGATACTTGTTCCTCTCTTTCTTTCTTTCTAAGAACTGGAATTGATCTTCTTGTTCACACTGGACAGCAGCTTTTTCTGTAATGATTCTCATTCTGCTGTGGGACCACTAGCAGAGCAGGGTCTATGCCACTCTATCAGGAATATAAACATATGTAACTTTCATTTTCGCATCACCTTGCTTTTTCTTTGTGTATTTAGAGATTAAATCCTTTTTGTCCTACCTATAGGTCCAAAGATGTTGTGCCTAGAAGGGACTCTTAGGAACATATAGCTTGATCTGCATAGATAAAGGTTTTAGCTATTAATTGCATTTTCCTAGGAATATTCCAGTGCTTTAGTGGACTGCTGTCGTGTTGGGACTTGTTAAGGTCTGATTATGTCACGTCTCAGTACTTCAGTCTAGCACTTCCCTCATCAAATGTTGAACTGGTAGCTTTAAAAATGTCCGTTTTGATGAAAATCTAGGTCTAGGGGATCATCCTTAAGACAGTACAGATAATGTTATCAAAGTGTTTAAAAAAGATAGCTTACATTGACAGATTACAAAGATAACTGCTTCTGAAAATTCATAAAATAGAAGCTTAGCATGTAAAAAGGTTTAGCCTGTGCTGTGTTTGGGAGAATTTGAAGAACGACCCCAAATTTGGAGGCAATCTATTAATCTGTTTCTTAAGCAGGTATTTTAATGGGCAAAGATGTTCAAATTGAGATAACTTCGGAGGCCTTCAGTCGTGGCTGTTGAAGGCCAATACACCTGTCACAAAACAAAAGCAAAGGCATGCTCAATGGCTTGAGGAAGAAAGAAAAAACTGGGCAGACTAACTTGTTTTGCATTCTGTGTGTGATGGGGGTAGGCTCCTCTGCAACACCTCAGCCTGTTCTGTTTCGGTTCTGTTTGAGACAGGAAGATCATTGACACTGAGACATGGGCCCCAGGAGAGGTGTGAGGTGTGAATCGGGGGACTCAGTTATGTCCCTTCCTTCCACTGATGCCAAGGATCTTTGCCGCTTATATTAATCTTTTAATCCTTCCCCCCATAAATAGTGTCAGATGATTTCAGTTGTGAAGTAGCTTCTCCTTATCTGCATAACTTCGCTTAGAAAGGGATGATACTAAAACCAATCTTATATGATAGAGCACAGACTGACTTCTTGTATTAGCGTAAAACTTTCGTGGGGAATGCCCAGTGAATTCTAAATTATTTACATTTTAAATGTTTTACTTAAATATAAAAGAATTGCTGCAATTTTTTGTAAAACCCTTGGTACTTTCTGCTTTGTTACCTCAAAGGCATCCAGCAGAGGGAATGTTTGAATTGATTAACAGAGCCTGGGGATAATTCTCGACTGTGCTTGCTGTGGCTCAGAGTTCTTTGCAGTGCAGGCTTTTGGATGACTCCCCTGTGAAAGTACTTTCTGCCTGCATGGACATTGCACCTGGCAAAAGTCCGGCAAAAGGAATGAAGAGATCCCCTTTTCCCAGAGTTCTGTTATTGCCAATAAAGGAGAGCTACCAAGAAAAGAACAGAAGAGGCTATGTTTATTTCAGCTCCACTGAAACCCAAGGGGAAAAATACCAATGCTTGGCAAATATTAAAGGAGATACTTCATATTGGAAGAACTTTGATTTTTCAGCTTCATTGAATTGTACTTAGTTTTTCATTTTAAATGAAAAATATGCCATAAAAATACTGACTACGGCAACGATGTCAGTGCTGTGCAGACAGGCCGTGTTGTTTAATTTTCATGTGAAAGAAGCATGGAACATATCATTAAAAGGGGGTCAAATTCTCTCACTCATCTCCGTGGACTGCTGTTTCAGTCTATTTCCTCTTTGCTCAGGAAGGCTTCACATTCAGTTATTGTATAACTTCTGTTCTGTGTCTTGAACATTCAGTTTCTGGCATTTGTTCCTGGGAATATAGGGATAAAATAGTTGAGAATATTTTCTGTCAGCCAAAAATGCAGAAACATCTGAGAGGTTTCCTAGCTATGTTCAGCAATATCAGAGGGTTCTGAAAGGCTTTTGGAGCCATTTTGGGTGATGGGGAACTCCACAGAGAGTTCTGGGGACATGGGAATAACACTGACAGATCCATAAACAGTATTTAAAAATAACTGACTTATTTGCTCTGATTCTGTTTTTTCCCATAGTGTCATATAATCATATATGGGTTCACTGAATGTGATGAATACACCAGGGTACCAGACCAGCAGGACTTGAAGGACCATCCTAGCAGCCTGCTGCTTGCCCTGCCCAGAAATTCCAAATTTTTGTAGTAGAATATTCTGTGAAACAACTGTAACAATAAAAAAGTGTTCATTCTGAGAGTATTGCTGTAGCGAGGTGTGCCTGAGAGTATAAAAGCGAAGAGAAGTGCCAGCAGATGTGGTCAGGATCTCCTGACCCCTCACTGATAATATAAATCAAGTTACAATTCTAAATTAAGTATAACAGCCTGACACTGTGGGACCAAAATTTGGTACCTTTGCTCAGGGTAAATAAGATGTTACTTCTTGATTTGTCTTACTAGTTATCCTCAGGCCAGTTTCAACAGGATTACTTTGGGAGAAGGGTACTTATTTTAAGTAAGGAGAGCAAAATACAGTCTAATTTGACATTAAATGCAGAAAATAAATTTGGTGACTGCTCCTACAAATGTCTTGAGCATGAAACTCTTTTGGTAACAGAAGCTGTGCATATGGTGTGTTCAGGGAATTAGACTTTTATTTCTAAATAGGAGGTGTTAACTTCGTCAATACTGTGTTGCTAATTTTTTTTTTGTTTAAAAGAGAGGCAATCATAAATAATTGTTGTCTTTTTTTTTTCAGGAAAAAATCCTTCTCTAAAAAATTAATTTACAATTCAACAAACTGTGACTTAAAAATTGTATAAGCTTTATCTTTTTGTATGTGTTAATTTGATTGACATTTTAAGATTCATTTCTATAGTCACGGCAGAAGTAAAGATTGTAGTATTCATTATGGGAAATATCCACAAAATTACAAATGAAATAATAACAAGAAGTGACTAACACATTGTTTTCTACCTATGCCAAAGTAGTGCTCTGCAAAATTATGAGGTGAAAGAACTGTTTGACCACCTCCAAAAGTGTTTATTTCTGCATTTGTTTTCAGCTACAAGTGGCTATTTGTAGGTCAAAGCCAAGGCTCCTTTCACTGGCAGATGTTACAGTGAAGTCGTCAGATGCTGGTCTGAGTAACTTCTGGGTAAAGATATAAATTCTGTGTGAAGTCAGGGAGAACTGGATCAAGAAATGACTTAACTAAGAAAACAGGACAGAGCCAAGATTTTGTCTTAAGATGTTTTAATCAAAGCAGATACATTAAAATTACTGTTAATACTATCTTAATGCAGGTCTCATTTGACAAAATCATAATATACGGGGAATTAACCTGCAGTCTGCCAAGGGAAGCAACACTTGTCCACCTTGAAGGACACATTAGCCCGTTGCTCCTGTGTATTGAACTCTGCATTGGCAGGACTGGCCAGAAACATAGCGGGTGCACAGATAACTCTAAAATACCCTGTGGGGTATTTTGCTGGAAAACGTGGATGAGCTTCACCTGTAAACTGGTCCAGCCTGGCCAGCTGTGAACGAGGAGCCAAGTCACTGCTGCTACCGCGGCATGATGCCTGAGCCATGCTGGTGCCAGGGGCTGTTCAGACAAGCAGTGCTGCAGCTTTGCCTTACAGCAGGTCAACAGCCTATGCAGTATCAGCAGGAAAGCAACCTCCCAAGGGTCCTTGGGGCATGGAAATCATCCGAAATTCCCCCAGAGCATGAGCGGCTGGTTAACAGCTAATGACCTTACTGAAATGTTGCTGCCTCCAGGCTGATTATGCTGGGGAAGGAAGCTGTAGATCTGAGTGAGCTCTTGTTTCTCAGCTGACAGCTCCATTTCAGAGCTCAGGCTTCTTCAGTATCTCAGCTGAGTGAGGACCACTGCTGTGTGCCTAAGTCTTGCAGCAGTGCTGTTGCTTTTTGAAATTGTGATATAAGTGCTTTTGTTCAGTTCAGCCAGTCCCAACCTTGTGGCGGCTGAGCATTGCTGAGGCACATCACTCATATTCTGTATTAGCAAACAGCTAACACTACTTTTTTTCTCAAAAGAAAGGGCTTTGATGGAGAATAAATATATGTTTTTAAATAATGCTATAAATGAACTGTATCAATCAGTAAATGAGCTGACTATATGCAAAGCATATGTCCCCTGAAGGGACACTGCGCCCTCTCTCTCACCCATTTTCATGCTCTCCTCTCCTGCAAGACCACCTCTCTAAACCTGACTCTCCACTTGCTGTCTGCTCTCCACATCTGGTCCGCTGCAACCCCAGTCCTAGGTCCACAGCTGGAGTGTGGGGATCATACCACATTATCACTGGCCGTGTGTGGAGTAGTGAGCTGAGCACTGCCAGGAAACATTTGGAGGCTCTGTGAAGCAATTGTTTGTACTCTTAAATGGTGAGATGCTCCTTGGCATGATTTTGGCTAGTACCAGTTATTAATCTCTCAAACATTTCCTGGCCCAGGGTCAAGAGTTTCCCAGGGGGAATCTGGATGTAACCACTCGATTTGGGAGGGTGAAGGACGTCAGTCACGTGGACCCACACCAGTCCTTGCTGGTTGGTCACCAAGCCAGAGGACAGTCCTGGACGTTTTTATTTACAGAGTTCAGAGTGCAGGAGTTCCTGCAGAAGCAGGAGATGGTCACCCCAGAAGACCACAATCTGCAGCCTGCACCATGCTCCTGCAGATGCAGTAGGCAGCCTGCACTTGGGCGGGCAGGGATGCATTTTCCATGTGCCTGCCTCCCGGCAGGCATGCTGCTCTGTGCCCCTGGCACTGTACCTGCTGGGGGCAGCTGATACAGTGAGTTACTGTGTTTCCTTGACATCGTGTTTAGCTACCACTCCGGGTGACTGTTGTTCTTGCTGCAATTCATACTCTAATCCCTTTCTTCCCAAACCATCCCACCTTGCTGCGCGTGCTGCAGCTAGATAGTGCTGATTCTCATCCCGAGTTACAGACGTGTATGATGCTCTGTAGCACCATTTTCCCGTGAGGGTACTATGTTTCTTCCTAACAAAAAAAGTTTTAAAAGCACATAGAATGTTTGTTTGTGGGCTTGTGTCCTGTTTTGGATCCAACACCTGCTTACTTTTCTCTATGTCAGCAGTGAAACACCAATAAATCGTTTGTGACATTCTCCAGGATCTGATTTGATCAATTAGTCTCTGAGAATATATGTGCTGGAAACATGATCCGAGATAAGTTTTTTCGGTTTGAAACTGTGCTCTGAAGGTGCATTCCTTAATGTGAATGCAGGTGGACATGATGTTATGTGGAAGAGGCTCAAACAGTCCTCCAGCTAAGGTCCCTAGGTATCTTTTCTATTTGCCTTTATTCATACTTAGGCATTACTCCCAAGGGTCTATAGTTCATGCCTGTATGTAGGTATGTAGATGACATAGTCTCTGAATTGCATTGCTCAGATTCTAAGCAGATAGGTACTATGTAGGAAAAAATGCAAAAACATCCTGATATATCATGGTTGAGCACAGATATATGTTCAGTTTGCAGTTTAAGCTCAGTTTGCTATGATCCTGTGTATAACATAGCCATTTATGATTAAACTTATGACATATCTTTTATTCTGTTGCCATGTTTTAATGAATGCCACTGTCCTTACTTTCCTAGTAATTTCTACCTGATGTTGTCTGTGAGAGAAACCCCCAGAACTTATGCCTTGCTCCCTCTTGGTGCTTACCTGCATACAGAAGAGGCCCATAAGATGTAGGTCCTCTGGGCTTTTAGTTTAATGCCTTTAGCAAGGATGTGGCAGAAATGCAAGGAACATAAGCACAAGAATTTCTCAAGACAAGGACTTTCTGATATCACTTAATGGACTACTGGATGTTTTTGAAGAACATATTCTGGGACATGTTCTTCTCTCTTTGTTTGATCACCTTGTAATCCCTTTATCTATAACCGCCTTCAGCTTATCTGTGTTTCATGAGCAGTTTGGAGTGGGGGAGTCCTCCTCCCCTCTCTGTGGGCAAGACTTTCGTGTGCAATGTGGTTCTCCATGAAGAAAGCACAGCTGTGGTTCTTCTGGGTGTCCAGGTCCTTGCCTGGTGAACCCACTGAGAAGCCTGAACCCTTTAGCTCTGTTAGCCCCGGTATTTGAAAACAATTGTGGCAGTGAGTCATCCAAATCAATGTATACACCACCGCAATTTTTTACACCCATGAATAGTCTTCACAGTTGAGGACACTCAGGAGGCTTCTTTAAGCAGACACATGGGTACTTTCCTACTTAGGGTCCTTTATTGTAACACTTTTCCTGGCTACGCAATATGCAAACTTATGTCAGAAATAGCCAGCTGCCAGATTAGAGATGGGCTTATGCTTCCGTCTGTTAATTGCTTTCTACGGTGTATTGTACAGCAAGCGTTAGTGGTTGCTGTTCAAACAGAGCCTTTGCACATGACTGGGGAAGCAGAAGGATTACACGCGGAGAAAAACCAGATTCGATTTTCTACGAAGCTGAAGAGTTATTAACATTTTTAGGGCATCTGCATGTGTTTGTTAATTGTGTCTGCTGAAGTGAAAATTGCACAGATGATCAGTATTCGATAACGTGTTACGGAATAAAAAAAAAAAAAAAGAGTTTCTGATCCCTGCATAGATTAAAAAGCACGAGGCTTACTTCTTTGAAAGAAGTGCTGTATGAATCATAAAAAAATGCCTTGGCAGTTTAAGCTTAACAGATCTTTCCCTGTGTAATTCTTCAAGCATTTGTATTTGTAGGTAGTAATCTACCTAAAGGCTGCCTGGTGCTTTCCCACTTGAGATAGAGAAAATGAACAGAAATAAGGCATTCTGCTGAGCAGGACTGATATCCCGCAGCAGATTATAAAGGACTCGAGTAAACCTGTCTTCCCTTTAGCAGAAGTAAGACTGAGAAATGAGTTTAATTTGTAGGTTTATTCCCTTTGAAGAAATGAATCAGTAAAGGATATTTGGCAATCTGCTACTGCAGATCTGTGAGAAGAACCTAATAATATAATCCTCTGTTCTTGTTCATGAAAATGATCTAGATTTAAAATAACCTCTCCTGGAGGAGCGGGAGGGGAAGGATTGTGTTAAACTGGTATCAGAAACATCCTGAAAAGTTTACCTGAGTGCCTTAGTAACTGGGACCCATTTACTGTGAATATGTTTGTAACAGACGTATTTTTGTAAAACATTGGGATTTGGGAAGAGCTAAAAAAGTGATAGGAAACAAATGAGTTGTTACATAGACAAACAAGAGGCTGAGATAGCCAGACAGAATCTTGTACTTCACGCTGCACTTGCACAAGAGCTTGGTGCACAGTTGTTTAACTAACATTGATCTTTGTTGGAAGAGAAGTCCTGTCTCCACTAAATTCAACAGGATTTGTGCAAATTACTATGAAAGAGGCAGAATTTTAGCGAAGGTGAAAACAGACAAAAATGTACTCCTTCAAGTAGCCAAGAGGCAGAATTTTAGCTAAGGTGAAAACAGACAAAAATGTATTCCTTCAAGTAGCCTATTGCTGGAATGACAGAAGCACCATACTATAAAACTAAAATCAAATTATAATTCAGAAAGTCTGATTTTTTGTTATCTTGCATTTTGTTGAGAGAGAAAGAACAGTTATATGGTAGCCTTTCTTATCTGCTTTGCACAGGAGTCTGAAAGAAGAGATGAAGAAATATCTTTTTACTTACGCAATGTAATGCTGTTGATAATCCACCAATGTACTTACTTTTAAGAGTACCAGGTTGCTTGATTTTCTTTTTTATTTCTCATTGAAGGGTTTTAATTTTCTACTTTAAAGATTTCTGCTAAGTAAATAGGAACACATGAATAAAGTCATCAGTACATATTTTGATTATACCACTGTTGACATTTGGAAATTCAGAATTTTCTTACTTTTGAATTTATTAATAGTATTAACAATACAATATTTTTAAAATGATCTCTTAATTCATCTAAAATATAGCACGTGGCTTTGTTTACTTTTAGAAAAGCATACTACCATCTGTAATCTTCATTTATACTATACTCTTTGGGTAATCATAACGTGTACATCATAACACAGTGCACCTTCTGTAGATATTCTGATAATACATGGACAAACTGCGCACTGGACAGTGAGAACATATATCTAATTATTTACATATGCTTGTATTAGGAAAAACACTGATAAATGAAAAAAACCCCATAGATTTCAGGAGTTCACATTGCAAAGGTGTGTAGTGTACCTGTGTCCTGTTAGAAATTTGCAAAATTTCACTTTTGAAGTGTTTGCCTGTTGGTGTCAAATGAAACAGTTCCTTTCTCTGAATCCATCTTGCTAAATAAAACCGTATTGATTTCCTATACATTTAGAACATGAAAAGCAATTTGAGATACACTGCATTAAAAGTGTTCTTTAGATGAAAGAAGATACTACCTCCCAGCAATTTAGATTTTTGTTCAGGACAGTAGGCCTTGGAGGCAGCACACTTGAAGTGTAGAATTGCACTTGAAGTTCCATCGTTACCTGGCAAATCAAACTGGTTTATAATGCTATTATTATTGGCTGGCAAATTTCCCTAATGCTTTTACTAGATAGTTTTAATTAGAGATTTTAAATGTTTTTTTCTCTGTTATTTTTGAAAATATAAGTGTCTTGAGTCATATATATTCCGTTTAGTGCATGATTTTCTTGTGAAATGAAGTGTTCAAAATCTTCAGAGATTTATCTGTAAATCAGTAAGAGGCTGTATATATTAGACACTGCACAGTACTAAGTAGAGTGGAGCTATTCTGACTCTTTAAATCTAAACCAAGATATAAACAAATGTTGTTTGTAGGAAAAGCAAGTCCTGAATCCTTTTAATACATCTGAGTGGCAATCCTGCCATCTTCTGAATGAGAACTGGTGAGAAAAGAGCTCTAGCCCTTTGGGCTCGCTCGTGAAGGTCAGCACCCAGGCTCCTCTGGAGGATCCCTGTTCTCTAAGGCAGCAGGTGTGATGAGTTGTTGGGATTTCAGCCATACTTCGCTCTGCATGGCTACAGGCACCTGCTAGTGCACCACAAATTAGAAAGCCGAGGCTTTGGAATGTGAAATGATTTTCTTTTTGCTTCCTTACATCCGTATTACAGGTCTGCCACAAGCTGCCTCTTTGTGTTACGTGTCTTAGACATTTCACTAGCTCTTTAAGTAAGCAATTCATTGATGTTGCAAGTAGGAAGGGAAAAAGAAACAGAGAAAAATTATTTTAAAAGGACAAAATTTTTTGCATATAAGTTGATGACTAGAGTGAAGTTATAACATTTGACATTTTATGTGTTTTTTTCAGTTATGATGTGACTGTCCAAGTATTATTTGTTTATTAATGGAGTCTTTCACAGGGAAGATAAGCTATAGTAATAAATATGTTACTGGGGTTTGAGCAAGTTTATGTGTTTGGCTATTTCAGATATCCAATAAGAACAAAATGTTTTCTTTGTTTTGATATGACATTTTTGGCTAAATACAACATCGCATGATAAACATGCAATGTGTTGACATAAGGCCAAGCCAGCAGCCCTGATATAATTTTCACAGTTGAAACCATTTATAGTTTGTTTTCAGATCCAGTCAACAAAGACCTTGAACTGAATCCAGCCGCTGGGACAATAGAAAGCCCTTCCAATAAAAAAAAAATTCTCATGTGCAGGTTTGTCTGCAAGAGCAAGCCTTTAAAACCAGAAATGGCATCTGAAATTATAGTCAGCGTAGCAGTGTTAACGCTGTATTCTTACTCTAGGGAGAGGCACTGCATATGTGGAGTGGCAGACACGTATGCGTATCTCTTTTTGTCCCTTTGGACAATTTAGTTCGTAATCCACTGTCTAGATTTACCCAGTCTAGATTTACCATTTCTGCAGTACAAAACTATTATCTTAACCCATGCTTAGCTTGTCTAGATCTTGCAATTTTCTTACAATATCGTATCTTTTGATGGGGGATGAAGAAGGTGACGAAACAGAAATAACTTTTTGCTCATGGATTAAGGTAGCTCAGCTTTCAGTTTGAGCTGAGGATGCAAAAGGTGTGGGCTAATTCTAGCTCCTTCCTGGCTTTATGGGAAGGCACCTGCTGAGATACAGCCCCTATCAGCTCCTCCTCGGGTGAGTCTGTATTTTTCTCACAGTGAAGTTGAGTCGGAGAGGCACAAGAGCACGTTCTGCTTATAGCTATTACTAGGATAAGTCTGAAGTGCTGGAACTGAAGTCTCTCCTTTAATTCTTTGTTCAAGTTGAATTGCTTTAATGAAATAGAGAATATTTGTGAATGATAATTAATGACTGCCTGGAGCATGATCCATTTCAGACAGAGTACAAAGGAACAAATGAAATTTAATGTAAAAGTCTGAGCTTTGTATTTGACAGAGAAAAACAGAAACTTAATATGGACTTCATATTATTTGAGGCAGGATCATCTTTTTTTCTCTGTTATATAGCACAACAAAGTACCAGTCTAATTAATTAGTTTCCTAGGCACACTAAAGCATTAAAAATAATAAACTTGATGGATGAAACCACATCTCTACCAAAATCAAGGAAGGTATCATCCATGGACTTTGTTTTTCAGAATTTCCACCCTCATACCAAAACTTATAAATACTAGCAATGCAGGCTGTTTCCTGACTGCTGGTCTCGGGAAGCGGCATTGTGGGGTGCTGAGTGAAGCAGTTCTGATTGGGGATGCCTGTGAGAGTGGTGCTACTCTGCTCTGATTTCATTTTGCCACACATGCACTTGCATTTGAATCTGTTTTCAGAAGAGTATTTATGACACCCTCATGCCCTCATCTCAGGAGCTGTACAGCCTGGTAACATTTAAAAAATGTCTCATTTTTCCTGCTCATCCCTTCACATATTTAGGGTATTACCTTGCTCTTAGTGATGTCAATTAATGTAGTAAGTATTTTCCCTCTCTTCTTTCCAGAAGGTAAAACAGTCAGCGCCTTTTTGATGGAAATCTTTATGATTTAAATTGCTTTTAATGTTTCCGTAATGTCACTTTATTTCCCTTTTGAAGAGGAAAAACCAGCTTTTTTCAAAACTCAGAACTAATAATACTTCCTTTTCAAATCTGGAGTTTTGGTTTAGAGTCTGTCTCTCTGTATTAAATTAGAAGCTGATGGGACACATTAGAGACGTTAGCTACTTTTCAGATTAGCTCTGTCTAGTAAAATAGGCATTAGTCCCATTTGTACTTAACAAAGAAGTAATTTGGAAAGAGTAAATTAGTTGCTCACAGCTATGAGGTGAGTAAGTAACACATCTAAAAGGTTGTAGCACTATGTTCATTTCATTTCTTCATCCTTTTGGCTATATCCAACTATTTTAGTACCTTTATGTAGTCTGCCTATTACACCAATAGGTAATTTACTCCTTCTCCAATATTCTAGGTGTTTTTGTTTTCCATTTCATCCCCTGTAACAATTCTTTCTGTTTCTTCTGTACTACTGACTTTGCTAAAATGAATTTTTCATTTTGTGTTGACTGTTTTTCGTCGTAATCCCAGTAACAGTGCATATTTTTAGGACCCTGAAGGGTCCAATTTCTTGTGATTGCAGAAAACTTTTTCATAAAATCATCAAGTGTCATTTTAAATTAGTAAGATTTTATTTTGCCACCAGTTCTCTTAGTTGCAAGACTTTCCCAATACTTTACTCCCCTGATGGTTGGAGACATTCTCTAATTTCCTGTTTAAATGTATTTGTTGTTAGCTTATTTATTGCATTTATTGTTGTGCAGAAAGTGTTGAAGGTACTGCTAAGCCACAGTAATCTAGGTCCTGATGGTTAGGGAAATCTCTCATGAGATATGAAATATGAATTGCCATGCCCTAGGCAGAAGAAGATTTCATTAATGTAAAAGACTGTCAGATGACATATGAGACCAATGGGAATGGTCATTTTTTTCCTCCTCTTCTGTTTAATTATAGCTTAGCCTTTACTGTTTTTATATCACAACCCATTAAGCCTGTTGAAAGCTCAGAGCTTTGAGATGACATATACGGAAGCTGAGGTTCACTACATGGGTTTGCTTTTCTAGATGCTTAGCTTTAAGTGTGTAACTGATTATGTTGTTTCTTTGGCTGCTGCTGCTGTGTTCTTTAAAAGCCATATTCCATGCATAGGGTTTTTTATTAACGGGAATTAGCTTAAAAGTTTTGCCTGGACATTTTAAGTCTATGAGATTCAGGGTAGCTCAGAACCAGAAAGATTTGATTTGACCTGCTGTATGTATGTGCTGAAAATCCCAGTTTGGATTTGTGATATGATTATCCACAAAATGTCAGACTCGGATTAGACTGATTTTCAAAACCAAATAATAATGAAAAGAAATCTTTGTGAATAAAATTAATTCCATATTTACAATCTGAAGAACAATTTTTTGTTTTTATAGTGATTTTATACCAGAATGACTCTGCTCATTTCAGAGCAATTACTCTGGTTTATATAAAATGTACATAATACTAAGATGAAGGTTTCAATAGAGGTCCTACTGCTGTCTCAGAAAATACTGCTGACTGAAAGTCACATAACTTTTGTTTTGATGTTTCCAAGGAAACACAGCTCGCTTCCACTGCCAGTTGGTTTCACCATGTGTGGATGATATGTATGTTTTCTCATTGTGTAGTCCTCTGGATGGCTTTAAAAATTCCTTCTGTGATGACTGCATATTTTACTCTGCATCTTGCAGTGTCTTTGCATTGAATTGAATCACGCTTTCATTCTAATCTTGATTTACCTGTGTATCAGACACCACACAGATTCAGCTGTCTTCCACTCATAGTACTTTGTAGCTGATTTTACATTTCAGGCTTTTGTTACTGTGTTTTGTTTTGGTTTTTTTTTTCCACTAAATGCTTCCATCGCTCAGGCTTTTTTGCTCCTACACGCTTCTGCAAAATGGTTCCTATGGTGACACTGCTAAATACCTTTCTGTGTGCCTTGGATTGCCCTCTGTCATCTTTGCCTTCAGAAGGAAAGGTGGTATCGTGACATCCCATCCACACTGCTTTTGTAATAAGGCTAAAACAACTTTCTTTGGGATATATTTGTTTTACAGAGTATTTTCAGTATACTTTTTCCTTCTAGGGGGTCTTAATTAAGAATAGCAGTTGCATGACTTTTCAATTCTTGTTCAGTTTCTGTTGCTCTGCCCATATTTCTTCACCTCTGTGAACTTGCTTTCATAACTGCTCTCCGCCTGCACTGCCTCACAACTCTAATGCAAAGGACACCCTCTAGAAGATGGCCATGCTCGTCACTTTTAAAGTGCTGTCAAGGCTTTATTACAATTTGAGTACATGGCTTCATGTTTGCGAGTGTTGCACTCATGCATATTTATGTTAGTTTAGAGACCATAGTAAAAAGGTACAAGGATCAGCGACATGATGCCATGAATCAGCTTTATGAAAATGTTTCCATAAGGCAGCCAGTATTATTTATAGGGCATACGCTATGCCAGCCTAACAGTTCGCCTGCATGCTCTTACTCTTTGGGAAATGTATAGTAGCTTGGAGAGTTTTTACTGAGTGGGATACCTTAGAATTGTTGGAAGGTAAAACATGTCCTGCAGCGTAGGTTATGGCATGTCAGCTGCTGTCTTCATGGTAATTTTTTACCATAGCCATTCAGATACCTGACTTGCCTCCAAACCTAATGCTTCTGTGACTTCGTATGCATTTTAAAAGAGAGAATGAATATTCCTCCAGCAGGATAATAACATGTCAGTTTTTTCTACCTATAGATTGTTAAATGCAAATGTGCCATAGCCCTGTGAAGTATTACAGGCTACTTTGGTTTCTCACATGGAAAAGATAATCTTTGCTGTATTTATACCAATTTGAGATTTTTTCCATTTTCATTCATTCTTTTCAAAGCAAAATATTCTGGCAAGGTCGTCTTCATTTAGCGATCTTTCATGCATGATTTCTACTGAAGATGTATTGTGGTGCTAATAGCATTGCATATGTAAATCATTATTCCTACTGACTCCTGCGTAACAGCTTTGGAATAAAGTGCAGCACAGTTAACTTTTCAGTGAAAATTCTGTCTTGATTTGCAATTGAGAGGAATTTTTTCAGTGATTTTTTTTTGTGTGTGTATGGGGTGTGTGTGTTGAAACTCAATACAGCAGATGAAATATGGAGAAGAATCTTAAAAGTAATGTGCTGATTATGCATCATAGAAATGAGTGATTAAACTATGGTTTAGTTGGAAGAACGGGCTCTGCGTGAATAGCACTCCTGGAGTTTTGAACTGCTAGTGGCTTTCGTAGATCAGCTGGAAAAGGTGACTTCCTATTTCACTAAATAATTGCAATCAATGTAAGGCTGATATTTTCTATTATTTCTGTGGTTCAGGAGTGAGAATTTTGTACAAAGAGTCACATTATCTATCTCTAACACAGGGAAAATCTCAGTTTTTTTGTGAAAATTCTCAAATATGGTAATTGATTTGGTGTCTTCAGCTGGATCTTTGCTGTAAATAAAGTCTGTTAACCTAACTTCTTTGAAAATGAGAGTCAAAAGCTTGTAAGTGACATAGGTCCTCACTGCATCTTCAGTAAACAGCTCCTAATTTTTAACTTTATACTGCTAATAAGTCTTGCATATTTTTGCCTATAAAGCTTATCTATAAATAACTCTGGTCTGGAGTGCTTTTGTCTGTGATGTGATATGATACAAATTTGCAAACTAGAGCTTTGCATTGTTAACTGGAAAAAAATATAAATAACATTTGTATATTGTAAGAACAGTAGCTTGCCGTTGAGCAAATCCAAGATAACTATGCTCCCTAAAGTTAGAAATATGCCTAGAAATATCTCCTTGGTAAGAAGTAGGTTTTATCTTATCTGTATACTGATAAGACAGATTCTGCTTTCATTTTGCCTCTTTATTTGTCCAGAAAGGTGGGTAATGATGGTACAAGGTAAGTGATCTCCTCACACTCAGTTCCTGTGTTTTCACCCAGTGGCGCATGTAGTACCCCAGGTCTGGAATTGTAGGAAAATCTCTGTTCAGCCCTGGAACACAGGGCATGTATCTGCTGAAATCTGCTACCAGCTGTCTGATAAACACATTTTTAAAGGGTTTGTTAATTTGGATGAGTTGACAGAATGGCATTCCCACATGCCTGATACAGATACTAAATTTCAAATTCGTGCTCTTATGCACAAAAGTACTAGAAATCACCAGTGTGCAGGTTGTTATTTCCTGCTTCATTAGGATTGATTTGCTTTAACCATGGGGACTTTTCATTTGTTTGGTGTTTTTTTTTTAAACGGCCCCAAACCATTTTGGTGCAAATTCTCTAATGCCGTGACAGCCTGAAGAAGACACCGGAAATGGAAAATTTCAGCCTGAATGGTTCGAATATGTCAAAGTTATGAGCAATGGAAAATAAGATCTGTTAATGGGAAATGTTTGTCACCTTTAGTAGTAGAAGAGGCTTGTAATATTGCTTATGATGTAGACAGAACAGCTTTTAGTCACAGCATTTTTTAACTTTCTCAGGGTGTGAAGGGTGATGCAACTGAAATGCTTAGATGGTATTGGCTTATGACGGTGAACAGTTCTTTACAGGTGTAATTAATAAAGTAGACTAAGGCCTTTGCCATCTGTTTAAGTTACATTTAGGAGAAAAATGCTTTCCCCATGGTGTAAGGACACAGATAATGATGTGTTGATAGCTCAATTACCTGTGAACATTCATACTTACGATTTCTCTCTCCAAACCAACCCCAGGCACCAGCAAAGCAGCATATTCATGTATACGTAGCATATTCACTGGAATGCCTTAATTCTCTGAAGATCATCTGTGAGCTCCATACCCGAGCCTGTGGTGGCTTTATCAGTGCTTCTGACCTTAGCTCAAAATGTCTGTCTGGGATGGTCAAGATGGCTTAGAAGGTGATACCGAGGGAGAAAAGAAGGCAAAAATCCTGGAGGCCAAAGGTGATGCTCCATCCCTATTGCTCTCTTCCTGTGGAATTGTTGTTTTTAGGGAAGACCTAAGAACCAGAGGCAGTAGGTCTATTGTCTAATGCTAAACGGTGTAATGGGGTGCCTAGTGTGAGGTGGGGTGCACCTTCCTTGGGCCTCTCTGAATTATGCAGCTATCACACAGGTCTCTGTGGTTGCGAGGTCTAGATTCCTGGCAGTCCTTTCCATTCTGAGGTTCCTGGGATTCCTCCCCTCCCAGTGAGGTTAATGCCAAAATTGCCTTAAATCTGTCTTCTAACTACCAAGAAGATGCCTGGGTTATTGGAACAGAAAGATTACCAGGCATTTGTATTTTCAGTTGCATTACCCATTTTTCAGGGGAATACAATGGTCTGAAGAACAGCAAGAGGTGTATTTCTGAATCATTTGTCTGTACCATGGGACTGATTTAATCCAGGATCTTGTCTCTCTCCGTGACTGGCAGAATAAACTGGAGGCAGTTGAAAGGTGGAATGCACACTAATATATTTGGTGGGGAAATTTTTTCCGACTTTCTATCTAGCGTGAGGTGTGAAGGCTATCTTTTATGGATTAACTTTGGATATTTTCATTATCCATATAAAGGACTAAGTGTTTTCTAACTCTTACTAAATCCTTTATCTGGATGAGTCTTTTCAATAGTTGAGCAGGGTTGTTTTTCAGTGTTAAATAAAAAGAATATTCCCTCTTCAGCTTTTAATTCTCTCTCTTCTTGCATTGAATGTTGCCTTCCTCCTTCATTATGAGAGAGGATCATTAAACTTACAAGCCCATATACCTTTAACGTCTATATTACAGATCCCCTCCAGCCTTTCTGGCTGGTTACTTTATAGCTGTTAACTATAAGTTTTGCCATCTCAATATCACTGTGGGTTTTTTGGTGTTTTTTTTAGATCATTAAGAAAAAACGAAATGCAATTCCTTTAAATATGATCATCTTAACAGCCCTCCTTTGAAAAACTGATCACTCGCTGTTCTCCATTCCTTCCCTTACCCTACTTCTGCATTGACAGAATATTATCCTATCCAGTGTTTATATTTCCTTATGATCTTACGAAAAACTTTTGCCAAGGGCTTTCTAATTGTTATACATGCTCTTGCCTTTTGCTGACTGTTCCTTTCAAAAGGATTCTATTTTACTTTGGAAAAGTCATCCTATTTATTTTCTATTATGCCTCTCAAGGTGTGCAATAGTTCTGTTTCAGTCACTCCATTACGAATGAACTGGTTACGACTGAGTAAAAGTTCTACCCACCTACAATTCGTATGGTCATCATGAAGCTTTTTAGCTGACTGAGCTGCTAACAAAAAGGGAAAAAAAATGCAATGTCTTCTTGAACTCAGCTGAAAGTTGGTATCTTAAGAGCTTGCAGACCCCCTCAGTGGGGATCTTCCCGGGCTGCTGGCTGTGGCTATTTAATCACTCATTTTTTTCCAGCACCAGCTCTTCAGACATTCCTTTCTCAGACTGTGCCTCATTAATCAGAGCTTCTTAGTGCCCTTTGTGTGAAGAAAATTACTACAAAGACATCATCTCACCTCCCTAAAGATGTCCTTACTCTCCTTGGTGAAGGGTTTTCTATGTTTTACACCACATGCTGGTGTAGTAGACCTATGAATTCATTGCTTCTTCCACAAATAGAAGTGTGAGAGGATGAAGAAACTCACCTGGGTGATTTGGAAAGCTGCCTACCATCTGGTGTGGGCATACCTGGCTGTTGGTATGATGGTGGCAAGAACCCTTATCATGTCTGAGCTTGCCTGGGTCTCCTGTGGGGCTGCAGCAGGTGGAGCTGACATGCAGCACGTGTTCAAAACACTAACTGCTTCAAAAATGGCAATTCATACGTTTAGGAAAATGAATTATATGATGTGATTGTCTCCAGCAGCAGGGAACTGGGCAAAATTAAGTGGCAGATCCTTAATGACCTGTGAAGCAAACTAATGAAAAGGACTGAAAAGTACACACAAAATGCCATGAGCATTTTATATCCACTCTGTCGTAGTGAAATGCACAGTGAGAATTAGACTGTCTTGGTTTAAGTCTGAGTCTTCATAACCATGGAAAAGCATACAAGACTGATGATGAATTATAACTTCTGTTCTATAAATAATTTTTTAAAAACTTAGGTAAATTATGATTACTAAAAAATAAACCTGTATGTGATCTGGAAAAAACACTGTGCTATGTCTCAACTTAATGCCTTGCCAAAGGGCTCAAATATTAAATACTGAATACCAGTTTTATAGTGGACTTCATTATAATTCAGCAATTGCAGAGTTAGCTGACTGAGGAGATAATGCCAACTACTTTTATTATTTGCAACCATAGAACATGGTGTGACAAACTGATACTTGAGATAAGGACCAAATTCTACGTTCTGTATGGCAATGCAACAGCATTTTCAGAAGCTGTTATGAACAAAGACCAAACTGATATTTGATAGGACTTGTACTCCTAAACAATTTAGATGGTTTTGAAAAATCTACATGTAGTCTATGTTGTAAGCAAATAGAAATCCGTGATCACAGAAATAGATTATTTTCTGAAGCAGTTACATATTTGTGATAGATAAGCAGCACTTGCTAATGGCAACTGACAACGTGATTATTTGACAGACGGGAATGATGCAGGGCCTGATTCTCCACTGCTGCAGATCACTCATGGCCAATCAAACCTGGGTAAAGCGACATTCAGTCTGTCAGGAGTGTGCTGCATTCATTTAGCATTTGAATGAGGTAACTGCTTGAGTTTCTAGGCAAGGAAGAATTGGGGTCATGACAATCTCATAGCTGGTTTCCGAGTTTGGCTTTAGGTACATATGCTAGCAGGTTGGCATAAATTTAACTGTAATAATTCAGGACCCCTAAATTGCATGCCAAAAAGGGCATGTCAGACAGATTGGCATACGTGAAATTAGCTCCCAAGATTATTAATGAATTTTACTTTATATAAACATTGGATTAGAAACAGACCCAGGCATGACAGATTACTGTTTCTATACTAGCAAGCATTGTGGAGCACTCCGAACAGACCTGGGGGGCAAAACAGTAACTGTTGAATACTCAGCAGCTACATGATTTATATTTCTGTGGGTTTTACTGTGAACAGGCTCTGGTCCTGTGGGCTGGCTGCCCTTTGGAACATGGAGTTCAGCAGGGAAACTCCTAGAGAGCAGTCTGCTCTCTAAGGCTGCACTGCCAGGCTTTGCTTCTGAAGTGCAATCCTGATCCAAATTAAAACACTATAATAGACATGTCTCATATGAATCTACTATTTTACTTAAACAATTAAATTATTCAATCATTTTGCTCTTAATTGTTGTGCTATGAGCTGTGTGAACGTTTCATTATTTTCTGTGCGGGCTCCAACGTCAATGTGAAAGGTGCAGGAAGTTAGGTCAAATGAACCTTGATCTTTAAAGAAAATCTGCGAGTAGTTAGTTTTGAATCCTGAAAATGCCTTGCTGGAGTACCTGCAAATAGGAGAAATCATAAATCTCAGATACCTCACTGTTCTAGCAGTCTGGTTACATGCTGAACGTACAGGCTTTTTCCTTCTTGAGCCATACACATCTTCCCAGGTAGTTATACAGGAAAATGGGCATCCAGGGCTCAATTCAGTTGTCTACACTGTGTCATCTGTTATGACTGAGATGCCCTGAAGTATAAGAGAAGCCCTCACAGGGCTGGCAGGAAGTGTGGGAGACCTGTGCTCTTTTGGAGGAGGAATAGGAAGCCAAGAGTGGTACCACAGGGCATCTCAAATGCTGTTAGTGCCAATGTGTCAGCCAGTGAATTTAATACCTACATTTCATGCTTTGTGGCACCATGCTTATTAGATGTATAAATCCTTATTTGTATGTAAGCCCAAAATTTGTACAATCAGCAATGCTGAAAACAGTGGTACTCCACTGTGAGATAATAAGGTGGCACACTACTGTAACATAAAGTAACACCTCGTGATGATGATAGTTCACTGTGCATTCGAATGAGTAGTTAACAGGGATTTATCATATTCATGACTCTTGAAGTGTCCGTTTTACTTACGCCTTTTTCATCCTCTTTTGGTGGCCATTAGCTGTTTTAGTTTGTTGTTTTTTTTTTTTTTAAAAAAAAAAAAGGAGATAGCTTCTTCCTCAGTCTGTTTTCCCTTCATTAAGTTATAAGTTTACAAAGTTTTACTTCTTCACAGTAGCACAGTTTTAGTGCAAGATTCTGAGTCTCACCTACATCTTTTTTTTCTGGTTGACAGCAGCTTAGCATTTTTAGTCAATGTCCTGGTTTGAGGTAAAACAGAACCCATTTTCCGTTTTGTAATTTTACTTTACAGCTTTCTGAAATTAACAGCATATTGTGCAGAAACTGTTCACTCTCAGAGTGATAAGACCTGATTAGTTGTAATTTATGCCAAGGAATGGGATACAGAGAGGGTCTTGCTTATCCTTATTGCTATAACCAGCCAACTTTGTTATTTGCCCTGTTGGAGGCTTGGAAGCAGGAAAGCGTAGAGGGGTCACACCTGCGGGGAGGAGCGGACAGGACAGGTGACCCAAAACTGACCCACAGGGTGTTCCATCCCATCTGCCTCATGCTCAGTGTAAAAGCTGAGGGATCAAAGGGTCAGCCTCTTTCTTCAAGGGCCGGCATCTGAGGAGGACTCCGTCTGTTCATCTGCCTTTGATCCTGATTTGTGCATTCCTGAATCCAGATCCGGAATCCAGCTCCTGTCCATCACTGAGTCCAGTCTGGGACTTTCCCTGAGCTGCCGGTGACGTGATTGTCATCCTGGGAGCTCGATATTGGTTTTGTATATATTTCATTATTTTCTTTTTTAAATTATTTTATTAATTTATTAATATTTTTCATTAAAGTAGTTTAGTTTTTTTCTAAACTCTTAAGTCTCTTTCTCTCCCTCCTCTCCTTGGAGAGAGAGGTGGGGGTGGGCATCTGTTGTTCACTTCAGTGGCCAGTCCGGCCCAAACCACAACAGTCAAGTACTGCTACCCATCAGTAGACCTGTTAGATTTAAGTGCATTCTTGAAGCTTGGCATGTGCTTAAATGGTTCTCTGAAAAGCAGTGAATTGTCATGAATGCACCAAAACTCAAGGATTTGACCACAGACAGTAGTATTTCCTCTCCAAAGATGTATTTGGTATAGAAAGGAGGTGTGTTGACGCTTTCATCAACTGGACAGATCAGAACATGTTTAAATTATTTCCTACAGAAAAGATAATACAATTTTTGTTATGAGTAGCAAATGATAGGCTCAAATCACTAGTCAATCTTTGTTATTAACGGCAGAATCAAATAGTGCAGCATGTTTGGAAAGCATCAGCCTGGCATGTTTCACTTCCTGTGAAGAGCAAATAGAATGAGACACTTACTTGCAGCATACTTCACTTCCACAGCAAATCCTAGTAAAGGCGACATTTAAAAAAATATACTTTTGCAATGATACCATTACAAAACCATCTAGTCTTGATATGAGTAGCAGAGGTCATAATGAATCCTTATTGTTATCTGTGGGAATATCAGATTTCTTTTAGAGGAGATAAACTGAAATACATTTGTTAAATGTACCATAAAAGCCATGATGAATTGTCCTGATTAGCTCTGGAGAAATTAATATTAAAATTAGGTGGGACTCAAACAGAAAAAAATAGCAACGTGCTCGGGAGTCATTACAGATTGATTCATATGAGGAATTAGCAGATCTATCAGCTAGGAACAGGTATCATTTATTTATTTTATTTTATTTACCTCACACCCAGGATCATGATAACTGGCTCATCAGTGAGTTTAAAAAGAGCGTATCATTGCCTAAACCATGTAATGACCCAGATCTCTCTCCGTTGTGTTGCGTGTCCCAGTGCTTGTAGAGCATCTCCTCAGCTGTACGCTTGGGTGAGAGCAGAGCCAGCACCCAGGGCGAGTTCCCTCACATCCATCCTGGGAGTGGGCTGGCCGTACACACAGGGAGATGGCAAAGTGGGGTCTGCCAGTCCTGACCTGCTCTGAGCTGCTGAAGAGAACTAAAAAGCCAGGCCTGATCTGAAAAGAGGATCAGGAAGTAAAACATTTAACTTCTAGGTAACAGACCTGGGAGAGGTGCCTGGGGTTCCAGCAAGAGGCGGCAGAGAGGAGTCCAAAATGAGACCTTCATTGCTGTGAAGCAGTAGGAAATGCAGACTGCAAGGGAATCGTTGGTAGTGCCTCATCTTTCTGGAACTGAGGGCATAAATCAGGGCAAGAAGAGAAGACCCAGAGCCCGAATAGGATCTAGAAAACAGAATCCTCTCCCAAAGACAGATGTGAATGTAGTACCTATGGGCCGATGAGAGCTTGGGCCCACATCTGTTCTTCTGGCAAGTTTATTTACAGCTAGACTACTACGCAAAACACTGCGTAACAACCTCCTCTGCTACCTTTTTAAATAGGGGTGTCTGTGAGGGAGAAATTGGTGCTGTCCGTGACAGCAGGGCAGTTGAAGAACATTCACCTTATGAGACTCTGTAGGCATGGCGGCTGGGCTTTGCTGCTTTGTCGCCTTCCATTATATCTTAGGTGGGAGGCTGGCTGCTATAGGCCCAGCTGGAGCACCTCTGGGACATGTATGCAGGTACCTACAGTATGTTTAGGGCCAGCAGGGAGATGCTCAGGGACCTGATGTGTCCCTGACCACTGTGTGATGCCTTTCAGGTTGCAGTTTAGGGCTTGTGCTGAAAGGCTGCTAAAGTCCTGTTCTAGGTGTCTAAATCCTTTCTTTGGTTCTCTCTGGCTAATCAGCAAGAATAATTGAGGTAACAGAGATAATGATTTTGTGTCGATCGCTTCTCAGGCTACACTTTTTGTAGAATGGAGTGAAATGCTGATGAAAACCAACTTCCTGATTCAGTTCATAAATTAGCAAAAACTGAACATCTAAGGGATGTTACAATACAATCAGAATGTACCTTTTAATATAGTGCCCTTCATGCAATCTGTACTATAAATGGCAGGCTACTAAAAGACATTTTCCAGGTTGTCATGCATTTTAACTCCCTAATTTGGCTATTCAATTTGAACTACAAATGCAACAGTCTCTGGATTTTTAAACCTCTTGGCTAATGGAATAGACGGCCTCAGCATTGTCCTATGAGAAAAAGACATGCTACAGACTGTGCCAAATTAACTTCATTTCTTTAATTTAAGGGGCACATGCTGCTGGATGAAAACTAGTATGAAATTGGACATGGTTGGCTAACAGTAATGATATAATTTCTCATTTTTGCTTTATTATGTCTGCTAAGTACAAATTTACCTTCAGAGTTCAGCCAAGAGGAAAAATGTCGACAGTATTAGCATCCGACAGAAAGTATATTTGTTCTTTTAGCAGTTCTTTTGCTTCATTAGTCATTTTTTTAAAGAGGCTTAGTTTAAAGAAAATTAATAGTTCCTTTTCTATGGCTGCAGAGATTATATTTTATAATTTTCCTTTGAACATTTATAATCTTTTAATAGCTGTTTTTTTCCAGACAACGTGACAATAATTACCAGATTAAAAAAAGAGCAGTTTGATCAAGCTTGAATGCTGGCTTGATCCTATTTCCATTGAAGTCAGAGAGACTTCTTCAGTAAGAAGAGACTTGGAATTTGCTTAATGATTGTTTCTTTTCTCCTGCCAAATCCTTTTTCACTCATCCAAGACAGCGAAGAGTTCTGCTTTCAATCACAGTGCTCTAAATCTGGTGTAACTGCATAGACTCAATGGGCTTATTTTTGTACAGATCAGTATAAATGAGAGAAGGATTTATCCCAGTTGGTTTCATGCTTCTTGTTAGTGAGGCAATGTACTATATAATTGGCTCTATCAATAAGACTTTTCCAGTATTAACTTCTTCTTCAGTCTATGTATGGAAACAGATGCAATATATCACAGTCTGTAATAGATATGAAAGGTATAGTATCCTGGAAAAAAAGAAGTTTTTATTTGGCTGGGGCTTTTCATCTTTTATCCTGAAAATTAAAAATAACAACAAAGTGACATGTATTGCTATCCGTTGCTCACTTTTTGTTGCTTAACTGTCTTAGATGTTGTGACTGCTGACAGAATCGTAACTGTTTGATGGCTTGGATCCTAAAGTAAGAAGCACACAGGGTGCTGTTTATAGCACCCACAAGGTGCTATAGATAGAAGATCTAGAAACACGTAATTTGAATCTTAGGCAACTCATGGTTAATGAAAGTGAAGAATATTAAGAAAACACATTGAAGAAAGACAAAATCTAACAAAGTTCACATGCTCATAGAATCATAGAATCGTTTAGGTTGGAAAAGACCTTTAAGATCATCCAGTCCAACCACTGACCCTACTCTACCAGGTCTGCCACTAAACCATGTCTCCAAGCACCACATTGAGGGTGGGATTTTAGCTTGAAGAAGTTTTAGTTGAGATAACAAATGTTCTCTACTGTAGTTATAAGAAAACCTGAAAGAAGAAGGTCTTTTCTAGACAGAGGGGAGAATCTTAATATGAAATCTTGGAAGGAGCCTTTATATTGTTTAGCTTTGTGGAAAAACAATTTTGAATGGGTGCTGTGATAATCTGGGAGCTCTCAGGCAATCTGAGTTACTACATTTTAGAGCCAAGAACTTACTTGGCACGTTTTTTTTATATGACCCTTGACATATTTATTTTTGCTTCAGTTTTTCCAAACAAGAAGGGACCATGCTTAGATTGTGCTTAGAAATCTGGAACATATTCAAACAATAAAAGTGGAAAAAAGATAATTTTGTTCTCATAAGTTCTGATATGCAAAATAGCTAAAGGTGGTGCTGATTTATGTGCTTGGCTCCTCTTTTATAGTTTTCTGTATATATGTATTTCAGCTGTCTGTTTTTCGCCTGTATACATGTTCCAGGAATTCATGCAACATAAATTAAGCATGTATGTCTAGTCTAATGTGTTATTTGTGAAGCAAGAGCCATTACACCTTGTCATTTAGAGATTATAACACTTTCAGGAAGTTTAAATTATTCATCTTTACAAAAGGAATACAAAATTTAATTCTGATTTGAGCATGCCATTTCAAACCACCTTGGTTCTCATTAGAGTTCTGATAATCTAATGTTAGATTCATTACCATCTAAAATTATTGCAATCTGCTGCCTTTTGTTTTGATTCAAAGCCCGTAATTGTGCCACATGATGTCAGTAATTACTGAGGCTGCTTTCGGAAGATACGCAAAGATATGGCAAGAAAAGATGATCAAGCCAAGTTTAGATTTGTTATGTGGTTGTACATGTGCGTCAGAAACTACATTTTAGTAGTGTATCTGTTTACACTTGATATTGCGTAGGTTCCAGAAAAGGAGGAATTACACTGGAAGATTGGGAAAACAAATTAAATATAGTCTTGAATCATCCAAGATTGAAAGGAAAGGACTCCTAGCCACATGAGGATGAATCTTCTATTGTACTTAATCCTTTTTTACTCCAAATTTTTTAAAGACAATATATGCTCTTCTCCTTGTAGAACGTGCTCAACTTTGCAAAACAAAGTAAAACAAACACACCTGCTGAAAATGAATAAATGTTACTGACTCCAAATTACGTTACAGATTATATAGTTTAAAACACATAAAAATATTTACTCTTTCTAAATAGTAATCCATTTTATTATTTTTTTCTTCTCTTTGTAAATGAATAAGGTAGTCTTTGCTCCCCAAGAGGAAGGATGAAGTGAATTTCATTTCTAGTCTTTGTTTTCATATACCTTATTATGAACATTTCACTAATGAAATGAGATTCTACAAAGAATATAAACGTGAAATACACATCCAGAATAGTTTACTGTAATAATAATATAATCATAGAATCATAGAATGGTTTGGGTTGGAAGGGACCTTAAAGATCATCCAGTTCAAACGCCCCTGCCATGGGCAGGGACACCTTCCACTAGACCAGGTTGCTCAAAGCCCCATCTAGCCTGGCCTTGAACAGTTGCAGGGATGGGGCATCCACAGCTTCCCTGGGCAACCTGTTCCAGGGTCTCACCACCCTCATAGTAAAGGATTTCTTCCTAATATGTCATCTAAATCTACCTCCTTTCAATTTAAAACCATTACCCCTTGTCCTATTGCTACACTCCCTGATAAAGAGTCCCTCCCCATCTTTCCTGTAGGCCCCCTTTAAGTACTGGAAGGCCGCTATAAGGTCTCCCTGGAGCCTTCTCTTCTCCAGGCTGAACAACCCCAACTCCCTCAGCCTGCCTTCATGAAAGAGATGCTCCAGCCCTCTGATCATCTTTGTGGCCCTTCTCTGGACTTGCTCCAACAGGTCCACGTCCTTCTTGCGTTGGGGGACCCAGAGCCGAACACATTAAATTGCAATTTGATCCATCATTAAAAAAATTATAGCTTTGAGGCAGCCTGAATCCATTACTGGGACACAACATTGTGGGTAATGTTGTGTCTCTGTTGTTTTTCGTAAGGTTAAAAAAAGTGGATATGAGAACCAAGATATGCAAGTGTGATCGTGGGTGCTGAATGTGACGTATTTGAAAGGCCCTAATTTTCATCCCATGAAATTTTATTTCTCTTAAAATGTTCCAATCTCGGTGGCCTGATGCAGTTACTTTTGAAAATTTTGGTAATTTTCTCACTTTAGGTTGTTTGTTTGGTGTTTTTTTTTTGTTTGTTTTTTTTTTTTTTGCATTCTAGTACTCGTGAGCACCTTTCTTTTAGAAGCTTGTACTCTTTTAGAGGCAGATGAAACTCTTTTTAGAGTAAATGAAAAAAGAATCTCTGGATAGAGAAACAATAGATTTTGTGTGTTCTAATTTCTGATCCATCACATTAAAGGACGCTTAGTATTCTGCAACTGGAACCAGAAAGAAGTAAGAGAATCCTGTAAAATATCAGAGTTCTGAAATACATGTATATTTATTGGAGCACTTAATGTTAAGAAAGATTAAGGAAAATCAAACTGAAACTTGGCAAAAAACCCTTTTCCTTTTGGCTTTTGCATGAAGAACGGAAAAAGCATCAAGTTTGGTGGCAGTCAATAGAGTCGATTCGTGGAAGCAGCTTTATTACACTGCTGCACATTTGGAATAAGCTGGATTACTGCAGAGGGCATTATTTTAGTCTTATACTACTGAAAATGAGAACATGATGTTTCCTGAAATCACTAGTCAAAGTTTAAGAGGAAAGCCAGAGTTCAGTAAGAAGAAGAAAAAAAGGAAGAGAAAAAAATCTTGTTAAAATCAAATCTCAAGAGATTACAGTAAATAGACTAGGAATACTACTCTTATTTAGTCCTTAGTCTTATTTTGTTAGGTTTAAGTGCTGCCGTTTATTGTGAATGATATGAAAGAAGGAAAAAAGAATCAAAGCAGGCTGGAGGCATGTATGATGACTGAACAGTGTTAGAAAAGCAAGCTCCCTTTCCAGATTAAAGATGTTTTTGCCAGATGATACAGACAGCAGATTGTTGTTGATTACCAGTCTAATGAGAGAGAAGATATTTGGAAATTGGCTTCAGATGACTTGGAGAATTTGGTCACCAAAGAGATGAAACTAGATTCTCTGAAGGCATTAGGAAACCCCTAATGCTATGGGCCAGAATAAAAACTCTTTATTCCTGCTGTTGAACAAAGACTAACAACAGTAATCCCATTGAAGAGTTCTCCATCTGGTTTTATAAGAAAGGGAAAGCAATTAGTGGCTAAATCAGAACCAGATTACAGAACACCAAAAATTAGCTGCATTTAAGCAAAGCTGCGAACCTCTCACAGCAAAGCTGCTTAATTGGGAGGCAAGTTCTGGTTTTGCCGTCTCAGAGCTCCCGGTGTGACTTTGTCATTAGCATCCCATAATGGGGTATTTGGCTTTCTAGCTAGGTCATTTTGAAGTCCTGATCTCTTCCTCCTCACCTCAAGCAGCAGCTTTTTAGAATTCCTGAAGATAGCTCTCAGGAAAAAAACCCAAACCCCAACAAACCCCAAAAACCACCTGCAAAAAAACCCCATAAACCCAAGCACCTCTCCTCACCCAGAAAGCACATCAGCAGCCCTGACGACTTAGTCTGGGGTGTCTCGTATTGGTCAACAGCAGGCAGAGGGCAGGGGAGTGGAAGGACTGTGGTTTAGTCTAATACAGCAAATTTAGTACTGTAATAGTAGTGTTATCATACTGCCTGTACAAAAGTACATTATCAACCTCTTTTAGAAAGAATATATTGTATTCCAAGGTTGGTGTATGAATAAGCATAGGAAAATCATTACTTCTGTGTCAGGAATTCAGCCTGGCTCGTCAGAAAGTGTGTAAAGCTGATACAGCTTGCCAGAGACAGGCTGTTCCTGGAACTGGCTGTTTAAGGAGAGTAATAGCACAGCAGCATCAGCCTGAGAAAGCATGGCATGTAACATTTGCTGGTCTAACTAAGAAAAATATCATCTGATGTTACCTGTGTAGGTGTACAGCAGCCAAAATGAAGAAGAAGAGGGGTAAATCACTTTGGTTTTGCATCGCATAGCCAAAGCAAACAAGTTTCTGTTAGCAGTATGCCAGTTAGGTTTGATAAAGAATATCCAGTGGAAAGGAATGCCCAGAATTCATCTGAGATGAATTTTCAGAAGTCTGCTGTGCTGCATCAGGAAAGATATTTCTGTTCTTGTTGGCCCAAGTATAACACAGCTAGATTTAATTAAATATTTACAGCCTGAACCTAATTTCAATCTGATAGTATTGATATATCTGAAAATACAATTTTCTTAGCCTGTATTTAGTAAGAGATATGCCTTCAAGTAATACAACCTTACCACCCTTTTTAACTATAACTGCTGAAGAGGAAACTGTTTCTGTTAATTACAGCTCAGGGTGTAGTGCCTCATAGGGACAATGTGATCTTTTAATTACCTATCTTTATTAGAAATAATCAAAACTTCAACTTCCTTAACCTGAGAGAATTCTGACATTTCACAATTTTTTTTCTTCAAAAATTAAAACTAACTTGTGTTTTCAAAATTTTGAGACAAACATAAATTTTAGAATATAGTCTTTTTCATTCAATAAGATTGAAACTGTGTTTCATAAAGATAAAGCCATGCATTTTATATTTTATCACTTTATTTATACTCATGATGGAATTGAAGAGTTTTGAGTTTGAGTCCATGTGGATACATACTTTGTTTTATCCTTTGGTTCAATTAATGTATACCCATGAAATATTTTGCTTTCCTTGAGTCATCATTTCCTGACACGAAGAGATATTTTGCAAGGGCGTTTTTGAACAGCTACTGTTACTGTTTTCTCTAAGTATTAGGGATACATCTATCAGCCTTATCTCAGGGGGAGGCTGTATTTGAGGGTGACTGAAGAGCTTGCTGAAGGTGGCATTGTTGGAACTGTGTGGCTACAACATCTTTGAATACGAAACTGTAACCAAAGATGAAAAAAAGCAAAGTTTAAAATACTTTTCTCAGATATGTTGCCAGATTTCAAGTCTAACTCCAGAAGAACTAATTTGCAGGTTGTCTTACTAATTAACTTCAACGTTAGAGTTATTTCTGGAAGATTTATTTTGTTACAAACTAAAATATTTGGGACAATCTTGCATTTCTAAATTTTTTCATTTCTTGTATGATCTGATTTTAATACAAAATCAGGAATTTTAACTTGTGTAACAAGAATGTCCTGATATAACAGGTTAAATGTTAAGGCACTGTGAGACAGCAATGCTGTTGTCATTTCTTACTGTGTGACTCCAAGACAATTCTCCTGACTTTGGTGACTTACATGCGTGAAATTCAGAGATTTGACCGAGCTCTGCAGAATTTAGGCTTCTGATGATCTGAAGGGAGCAAGACAGCTCTGGGCGTATGGAAGCTGATCTCTGGAAAGCTTTTACAGAATAAGCTTTGATTTAATTTTTCTGTTGACTTCAATTGTTAACTTCTTTTGTGAAATGGAAGCTTTAAGATATTGTGAACCTTTGCAGTAAGCGGAGACAGTGTATTTTATATATCGTCGTCAATGTTCAAATAGTATGTAATTTCATAGCATAGAAAAGAAGCTGCAGTGGATTTCTCTACACAGTAAAGTTGGCTGTTTAGCCATTTATTTCACTAGGTCAGGATTTTTATTCTGGGAACTTAAATGTGATTGAAGTGCCTTGGTAATCTGTGGTCATTTAACATACTTCAGTTGGGTTATAGTGTGTGAAATATAAAGGTGTTTTAGATTGACTGAGGGGCCGTCAACCAAAGCAGAAAGGAGAGAAAGAGATTTCATTCTTCCATCTTTTCACAGCTCACTAATACATCAAAATGAGTTTTGGTAAACAATGCCTTATTTTCTTGCCTGTTGAGCAAAGAGTGTTATTTCCTTTCACAAACATGTGTGGGAAGAAATTGGGGAAAATGGCTAGTTACACTGTTTAGCTATGACTGACAAATCACAAATGTCATCAGAGAGTTGTTTATGCCAGACTGTTTCCATTTATTATAATAAACTGACGCAATGTATACTTGTAGTATACGTTGTTAGATATAACCTAGAATCTTTTGTTTTTTCCGATGAAAGATGAACGTATTTTGATCACTTGAGAAGGGAGGGATTTTCCACTTATTTCTGACCCTCTGTCCTAGAGCGTGTTACTGTCAAAAATAGCCTCCCCATTAATCTCATATGACTTCAGATTAGGTCTTCTCATTGCTACAGCTCAGGAGCATCCCTCCTGAAAAGCCATGCATTTTAAAAGCAGTTGGAAAACTTCTTTAAACAAAAGGTAATGTACTGTCTTGTGAGAGAATTTGTGGCTTAACACACAAATAAGCAGTCATCAGTCTGCTTTTCTGTGCCATTTTCTCTTACCTGAAGCTAGGTAATCATCTAGATATAAGAGCACTGGAACAGGCTGCCCAGGGAGGTTGTGGAGTCCCCTTCTCTGGAGATTTTCAAGACCCGCCTGGATGCAGTTCTGAGTAATGTGCTCTAGGCATTCCTGCGTCGGCAGGGGAGTTGAGCATTTATGAGCAGTCTTGGCTGACCGGGGAGGTCCCAACTGACCGGAGGTTGGCAAATGTGACACCCATCCACAAGAAGGGCCGGAAGGAGGATCCGGGGAACTACAGGCCGGTCAGTCTGACCTCAGTGCCTGGGAAGGTCATGGAACAGATCATCCTCAGTGCCATTACACGGCACATGCAGGAGAACAGGGTGATCAGGCCCAGTCAGCATGGGTTTGTGAAAGGCAGGTCATGCCTGACAAACCTGATCTCCTTCTACGATAACGTGACCTGCTTAGTGGATGAGGGAAAAGCTGTGGATGTCATCTACCTGGATTTTAGTAAAGCTTTTGACACTGTTTTCCACAGCATTCTCCTGGAGAAACTGGCTGCTCATGGCCTGGACAGGTGTACTCTTCGCTGGGTAAAAAACTGGCTGGATGGCCGTGCCCAGAGAGTGGTGGTGAATGGAGTTAAATCC
>VYXH01008248.1:31026-224840 GCA_013397275.1 Burhinus bistriatus | reverse complement strand
GTCTGGGGGACAAGTCTTATGAGGAGCGACTGAGGGAACTGGGGCTGTTTAGCCTGGAGAGGAGGAGGCTGAGGGGAAACCTTATCACTCTCTACAACTACCTGAAAGGAGGTTGGAGAGAGATGGGGACTGACCTCTTCTCCCTAGTGACAAGTGATAGGACGAGAGGAAATGGGTTCAAGTTAAGCCAGGCGAGGTTTAAGTTGGATATTAGGAAAAATTTTTTCCCTGAAGGGGTTATCCAACATTGGAATAGGCTGCCCAGGGAGGTGGTGGATTCGCCATCCCTAGAGGTGTTTAAAAAAAGGGTAGATGTGGTACTTGGGGATATGTTTTAGAAGTGGTTTTGTCAGGTTAGGTTAATGATTGGACTTGATGATCTTAAAGGTCCCTTCCAACCTTAACAATTCTATGATTCTATGATTCTGTGATTCCATCTCTAGAGGTCCCTTCCAACTCTGAAAACGGCACCGCAAAACACGTGCTGCTGAATTTCAGCTAAGGACAGTGTTAGAGGTCTGTATTTCTACAATAACATTCTGGGATGTGGTGATGCTTTCAAACAATGTGATGAGTGGGAGGCTCATCAGCCCCTTCCATTTGCAGCAACAACACTGCATCTAGCCTGGGTATGTCCAGAAAACTTCTGTCAAAGCCCCTTCCTGGCTAGTCCATGCCAAGAGGGACCTTGACAGGCTTGAGACATGGGCCTGTGCAAACCTCATGAAGTTCAGCAAGGCCAAATGCAAGGTCCTGCATGTGAGTCAAGTGATCCCAAGCACAAATACAGGCTGGTCGGAGAATGGATTGAGAGCAGCCCTGAGGACTTGGGGGTGTTGATTGATGAGAAGCTCAAGATAACCTGGCAATGTACGCTTGCAGCCCAGAAATCCAACTGTATCCTGGGCTGCATCAAAAGAAGCATGGCCAGCAGGTCGAGGTGAGACCCCACCTGGAGTACTGCGTCCAACTCTAGAGTCCCCAACATAAGGACGCGGACCTGTTAGAGCAAGTCAAGAGGAGGGCCACAAAGATGATCCAAGGGCTGGAGCACCTCTGCTATGAAGGCAGGCTGAGGGAGTTGGGCATGTTTAGCCTAGTGAAGAGAAGAGAAGGCTCCCGGGAGACCTTATAGCAGCCTTCCAGTACGTAAAGAGGGCCTACAGGAAAGATGGGGAGGGACTTTTTATCAGGGAGTATAGTGACAGGATGGTTTTAAGCTGAAAGAAGGTAGATTTAGATTAGTTATTAGGAAGAAATTCTTTCCTGTGAGGGTGGCGAGACACTGGAACAGGTTGCCCAGAGAAGTTGTGGATGCCCCATTCCTGGAGGTGTTGAAGGCCAGGTTGGATGAGGCTTTGTGTAACCTGGTCTAGTGGAAGGCATCCCTGCCCATGGCAGGGAGGCAGGAACTAGATGATCTTTAAGGTCCCTTCCAACCTAAACTGTTCTATGATTCTACGATTCTATGTGACTATCCACTGCCTTGCAAATATAGCACACAGCTTCATATTTCTATCAGACAGCACTGATAGAGGACTGTTAGTTGGGTTTAATCGCCTTTGTTGAGATGTGATATGAAATGAGGCTGCTGAATGTGGAGCAGCAATACAATCAGTGCTCTGCTCTCAGCAGTGGCAGGATCACTTTAGCTCCTGAAGGAATTCCTTTCCGATTTTTCATGCACTTAGGCTCAGCAGGATCTTCTTTAATGTTTTTAGGTTTGGGTTTTGGGGTTTTTTTGGTTTTGTTGTGTTTTTGTTTGTTATTGATTTTAGGCTTAAAGACTTTAACACTCAAGGAACTGTAGGAGTCAGAATGCTGCAAATTGGGGAGCTGATCAAGTGCTCTGCCCTTTACGGAATTCACAGCTCCAAATTAGCTGCAGGTCAGTATTTGCATAAATTAGATGAAGTTGGTCCTGTCAATATGTGTACAGGCAGGTTTTCATTAGCTCTGCTCAGTCTCTCAGCCTGTCATGGGTAAGTTGGCCCTGATCCAAGGGCCCGGTAGCTGTGTTAGCACCATGCTATGCCTGAGCAAATAGTTTCTGCTTCTCAGCAGGGTGCTTCCCCGAGGCAGAGCACTGTGCTGGGGCAGTCCTGTGGTTTCTGGGTCTGCGCTGGCTCGTACTCTACCTACACACAGCAAGTACTGAGCAGTTTTGCAAACCTCCCCTGAGGTATCCAAGGTCAGAAATCTGCAAGCTGAGTGGGGAGCTTCCTAAAGCAGTAGTTCTCAACGTTTTTAGACTGATCTTGTTCTTCTTCACTGTAGCAGCTGGATCTCCCATTTGTATCCGCACTCATGCTTGCCCCATACCTTTGCACTCGAAGGACCAACCTTCCTCCCAGCTTTGGTGGCCCCTAGGCAGCAATGCTGAGCAGTTAAGACCTTGGGGACAGCTTCATGTTTCTCTCCTGTTGTCAGCCTGGGTCATAGAAACAACTTCCTTTAACTGCCTTCTTCCATTTGTGCTAGAATAATCAAGGCAACAGAGACCATGTTTTGGTTTTAAAATACCACCTTCCACCTAATTCTTTTGATTTCCTTTGTTATAATTTCAAGGAAAAATGAATTAATTTTAATTAAGAAAATGGAGGCTAAACAGATATTTTAATGCATACAAAAATGTGAATATTCACTGCATCTGGCTATTCCCTCTCACGCTCTCTGTATGTTCTATTTAAAATTAAGTTAAAGGCATTTTAATGTTTTTGTTTGCTTTTCATTTCTTGATGGGTTCTAAAATAAATACATCGTGGATTTTGTTAAAAATGACATGCTTAGCCTGGGACTACTAAACCAGGCCAATGCATTCTTCCCAAATTCAGATCTTTAACATGACCTGTAAGAGGCGCCACATGAAGACTGTCTTATATTGGTACATGTTAAATATGGTAGCTGATAGAAAGTTATGGATGAAAGGTCTCCTAATGCTGTAATGTATTGTGTTGAACATTCTGAAAGGAATTCAAACTTTTTAAGAAAAATACAGAAAATTTAATTTCAAAAGCCTGGTACAGTTCCCACTAAAACCAGCTGGATATATTTACAATGACTTCGGTGAGAGGTAGAATGCCTTTCTAATTATATCTAACGTAAGAATGATTGGACTGGGAAAAGCAGAAATTTTTCTCCCGGTGTTCTGAAAATTTATACTGCACCAAGAGATCAGAATTGATTAATCTCAGTATCAAATTCTAATGATAGAGTCTTTTATCAAAGCTGCAAAAGTACTTGATATATGGGGTAATAAAGAGAAAAACAAAGTAAAAATACCAACAGAGGACTCCACATCTTATCAGTTTCCTTAGCGTGGTCCTGGCAGGAATTTGGAGCAGATTTATGTACTTAAGATGAAATAGGGAAGGACTTGGAGCCTGTACGTCCTAAAGGGGAAAAATGTCTGCAAGCTAGTTAGTGCATGGGCTAAGAGATCTTTTAATCACAGGAATTTTAAGATACCTTAGGTTGGTGATGAAATGTCACATCTCCAAATGGTTGCTATATATATCAGTTCTGCACAGATCAAAGGGGAAAGCTGCTTCTGCTGCTCATTGCCTGCTGTTCTCATGAATAAACATATATTCTCATTTAACCATTTCATTGCATTTTGATAAAACCAATTTCCACAAAGAAACAAACTAACTTGGATCTGGGAAAGAAAAATATTTAGCAAGAAATATCACAGAATGACTAAAAGTACTTTCTGCTAGCAGATCATCTCAGGCAGCTGGGATGGATCATGGTCAAACAACAAGCTTTTGCTAAGGAGCTGAGTACTGCTAGTGGAAGGATGAGGTACAGGACTGATTTGTGCACCTGCACAAATCTTACAGTGAAAACAGTAGGAACTAATCCAAAAAGTAACAAAGCTGTGGAAAATGGGAGCCTTTCCACTGCCTTCAGTGTACTGGCACATTCCTCCATAATCTTGCTTGGTTGACATTTATAGAAATAAATAAAAATATCTGTCTTTGACAAACTAACAAATAGTTTTTGTCAATTATAAAGGTCTTTACAGGCATGAGATAATTAGTTTTGATCACGTGTATATGTGTAGCATTTATTTTTAACCAGATAGATAGTCTTGGCCACCTTACTTGTGTCATTATTCTGAGTCTTAAGTCACGAATGTTGCAATGTAAGCTCAGTAGGAAAGCAAAGTGCGATGCGGCGTGTTTGCAAAACATAAATCAAAGGCGGCCCCTGTTCAGAGTAGCATCTCCAGAGGAGTTTCAGCCCCTGGTAATTTTTTTCCCCTGGCGTGACTGCACACTGCTGTATGGCAGCTGCACTACCAAAGAAAAAAGAAAGTCTAGATGTATGGAACAGGATGAATTTTAAGCTAATGAACTTTAGCTAATATAGCTAAGCTCATCCTTTAATGCCTGCAATCAGCTACTACTGCTGTTGCATAACTCAACTGTTCTTAAAATTTTTGTTAAATGATTCAAAACAAATCGAAAGATCTTTGATGCTGGGTTTGTGATGTAAACAAAAGGTAAAAATAAAATTATGTTTGTTTTAAACCAACAAAATGTTGGAACTTAAAGGCAATCTTAAATTATTCTTATTAACTTATATTAGACTTATATCATAAAAAGATTTCCCTGCAAAGGCTTTGACTTTTTGTAAAACTGGGTCTAGTGGAATGTGCTGAGCATTACCTTGCTGTGGATGCTGGTAATTATGCTACTTCATAAGATAACTTCCAAAAAAGAAAAGAGAGACAAGGTTTCAAAGGTGCAGTTGAGCAGACAAAGATACTTAATGTTGGTACATTATCTTCTATTCAGAAGTGGATTTTTCTGCTTGTAATTCAGCATGTTCAGAGCTGTCTGTATAAAGGCTGATGTTGTAAGGACCAGCCTGGCCACCCTTAAAGCCAGTGGCAAGCCAGAGACTTGCCATTATATGTGTTGAGCTTACGCCCACAAACACCCCTCCAGCTGGAGTCCTGGCTGTGGTACAGACCCTCAGATCTGCTTTTGAGGCAGGAGCTGTGGGCTCATCATGTACTCTCCAGGAGTCAAGAACTGAAACCACAGTTTCTTTTTTTCACAGATTCTTTCTTCCGTCTGCCCCCACCCCACCAAAAACAAATATGAGGGTCGTAACTTTGCTACAAGATTTACAAGATTTTCTTTTGACTAAGTACATTGTAAGATTCACACACAGAAGAAACATTTGGAAGTCAAGTAATAAATACTATCAATTAAATTATAAAAAATAATGCATGTGAATGTTCTTAAAATATAAGTAGGTGCAGAAGACGACATAAGAAGTATTGTATTAGGGTCTATATCTATTAATTTGGCATAAAGAGTTCAGGTAACTTAATTGTAACAAGCATATTTTATACCTATGTGAACTTAGAAAACTGGATGTGCATTTGTGTCAGCCTCCACCTCACTGCCTTATCAGGCTAACAGAGATTCATTTGAATTGAAGAACTAAGTTTTTAGAGAGCTTTAATGACTTTCTCAAATGTTACATTCTCTTTCTCCATCCCTTTTTTTAAAATGGAAAGAAAAATGCAACAAAAATAATCCATTTGTTTTTCCCAGGAAAGACTTAAAATAAGACGTCGTGTCTAACATACATTCATGGGAAATGTAGTGTAATTCTCTTCCATTTGTCTTACTTAAACACAGAGAGAATATTAAATGTGAGAAGTTTCCCTTAAACTTTGATTGATTTGTTGTAATCAAACTTGGGGGGGTTGTAAGTGCAAAAAATGCATTTTGCTTTTGTTGAAGTGCAAAATTAATATAAGTGTGTGGCTTAGGGACCTCCTATTTGGAGCATGTTTATTGCTACTGCTGTTCTCACAGTTCCTGTCAAGCAGCAGGATTTCTGGTTTTCAGGAGTTTTATGAAAAGGCTGTTGGCTGCCTCAAAGTTATATAAAAAATGGTGAAATATCCCATAAGCTGGACTCTCCCCAGAATCTGCAGCTTCTCAGAGCAGTTAATCCTCCTGTCCATTTTAAACTTTACGTCAAGAATATAAATCTCACTGAGAAGTTGCATGGGGCTCCTACAGTTCGTAACTTCAGATGCCGTGTACTGGTCTGGGAGCAGAAATCCTACAGTTTCTAAACCCCACCACCCATGAAGAGCCAGGCCAGCTCCACCTGATTGCCAGAATCAATCTAATCAGAGCATTAGAGAGAAAGATCTTAAGCTAAACAAATGGGCATTTCCCTGAAAATTGTTTTCACTGCTCTGCTCCTGACCAATACAAACAGATTTCTTTAACCCTGATGCTGTAAATTTGTAGCTCTGCATTGCTGGTTAAGATAGATAGCTGTAAATCTGCATAGGGTATCTTAGCTTTTAATGAAGCAGCAGAGAGACCTATTACCAATATCTGAAAATCTACCATGCTAATCGAAGTGCGTGAGACCTAAAAGCAGTCTTAATGGATCAAATAGATTTTGCAGTAAAAGGAAAACCATAGAATTATAGAATCATAGAATATCTCAAGTTGGAAGGGACACATAAGGATCATTGGGTCCAAATCCTTGCTTCTCGCAGGACTACCTAAAACTAAACCATACGACTAAGAGTGTCATCCAGACGCTCCTGGAACAGTGGCAGGCTTTTTAGGTAAAATCTTTTCTGGGTTGCTGTCAGGGTACAGCGGGGACCAGGGCTCCCTGGGTGCCGTGACCTGTCGGGGTCCCCAGGGTGGACAGACAGGGCCTGGGGGCAGCCCTAGCACCTCCCTGGGGATGGGGAAAGGCCAAGCGGGGCCTGTGGCTGGGCAGGGCAGGGTTGTGAGAGCTGGAGATCGGTCCTGCTGCAGCATCACTGGGGCAGGGACTGACAGCCCCAGGGGGCTGACATGGGGTCCTGGACAGTGGGCAGCACAGGAGGAGCCCCAGGGGACAGGGCAGAGGTGGTCAGGCCAATGGTGCCTTCAGGACCCTGACAGATCCTTTTGAAGTAAATCAAGTTACTCATTCATGAAAAAAAAATCCACTCTAATCTCAGCGTGTTGACTTTAAAAGGCATTTTGAAATTATCTTGGAATCACTGGGGAGTGTCTTGTTTTAGCAACTGTCTTTTGTTCCTCCATGCCATGCAGCCTGGTACCAGCACCTTGCCAGGCTGCTCTGCCCATCTGCCATGTTGAGTTCACCCACTCCTCTGCTTGGGAGCATCCGTGAGGGGAACTGACTCAGACACACACAGGGTTGAGTTATGGCTCTTTGCTACCTTGTGAAGAAAGCAGTTCCTTTGAAGGAAGTATTTTCCCATGATTTTTATGCCTCAGGGCTGGATTTATCTTGGACTTATCCAAGGAGCAGTCTGGAGTACCATCTTAAATGCGATTTCTGTGTCTTGGAGCAAGAAAGGAGAAATTGTAAATCATCACAATCTTTTCAAGTGTAATCCACTGTTTCCTTTTGTTTATCTAGTTGCTTTGACAGAGTAATGTGCAAAGGATAGAGCCATCTCCCTTCCCTCTTCCCTTTTCACATTTACTTACAGATAGCCCCATGCTTTGATCTACCATGCATACTTGTCCTTCATGTGTTTGCTTTTAATCTGCCACACTCTTACTCTTGATATCAAGAAATTGCTTTGGAGGTCCAAGTTTACAGCTGAAGGATTTTAATGGTTCTTTTGTTATTACTCTCTCTCTTCTACGTTATAGAACATGAATGTATTCCCACCAAAGTTTTGGGTTTCCTAAAGGTGGGTTCCCTGCAATATTCACACTGCCATTCTATGTTTGCAAGGTATCTACGACGTACAGAAAATGTTAAATTTGCTCACTTCGATCTGGAGACTGTTGCACATTATGTAACACCCCAGAGATTTCTATAAATAACCAGAAATTTGTAACAGTCACTTTGCTGCTGTGTGGAATAATGTTCTTTTGACAATGCATTGAGCTGGAAATCCAAACTTATAAGCAAATGCTGAGAGTTACAGTCGCAAGAACCTGAGCACGTCCTGAGTTGTGCTGAGCGAACGTTGACTAGTTTATTCAATTGCATTAGGCATTAACTGAAAAAATATTTTTTCATTTCTGTGGAGATGATCTATATTTCTCTTAGCTTTGTCAATTAAACATAGGTGTAATGGATGCTGGTGATTTATTATGGTTTTTATATTGAATTTAGATGCTTTTTTTTGGTCATAAGATAGCAAATCAGGGCTTTTTATTTGAATGTAAATTTTTCTTATTGGCATGGATCTTTCTCCACAGTTAGTTCTGCTGGCTGTGGCTCTGACTTACCCCACTCTACAAGCAGAGCTGGAGTATTGGAGAGGTTGTAATGGCTGTTCCTTTTTTGCTGTTGAAGGTCAGAGTCGTGTTCTGCCTGTGTTGGTGGTTGGCCAGCCACAGAGCAGAGTTAACTTTATGGGCATGTCAAGATTTTGTTTAACTAGTTGAATTGAGATTTGGAGCATTTAAAATAGAAACCTGTTAGACCAATAGAGGACTTATACTTGTACTTCCCTCAAGGTACTTATACAATGGCATTTAGGTGTCTTTAAATACATAGGAATATCTTTACTGCCACGAAGGAGAATTATTCTGATAGGAGGTAGATTCTTTTGACCAGTGTAGGCGTTTACATCCAAGCCTTGTGCTCCCTTTACAACAGAGAAATGTAGGTATTTCTACACATGGGACATGATTCATCTGACCCTGACGTAGATGTCTCACATAGATCACGTGAATTTTATTCTAGAAGCACTTCTAGAATTTTATTCTAGAAGTTGTTTCCTTTAAAAAGAGGAGTAACTAGTTTAGTTGTAAACTGAGTGAAGCAAAGAATTCCACATTATCCACACTTGCACTACATTAATTATCCCAGAAATAAGTTGTGTAGTTTTCATTTGAATACAAAATACTCCTACCTCTGTCCTTCCTGTTTCTACCTAGATTTCTGTTAAGTCACTAGTTCATCCCTCTGCTTCCCAGCAAGACTGATCACCTTTGGCAGGTCTCACGAATCTCCAGAAATGGAAAATCCAGCTCCTCACCACTTGATGTTTCCATTCTTACTGTTCATATGAATAGAAGAATATCCCACATGAAGCTCATTTTTTCCAATTTGAGCCTTTTACTTCTTGTTCATTTCACAGTCACAGAAGGTTGAGGTTGGAAGGGACTTCTGCAGGTCATCTGGTTCAAACGCCTGCTCAAGCAGGGCCACCTTGAGCCTGTTGCCCAGGACTGTGTCCAGATGGCTTTTGAATATCGTCATGGATGGAGACTCCACAACCTCCCTGGGCAACCTGTGCCAGTGCTCGGTCACCCTCAGTAAAAAAGAGTGTTTCCTGATGTTCAGAAGGAACTTCCTGTGTTTCGATTTGTGCCCATTGCCTCTGGTGCTGTCTCTAGGCACCACTGAAAAGAACCTTGCTCCATCATCTTTGCACCCTCCCTTCAGGTATTTATGTACATGGATAAGATTCCCCTGAGCCTTCTCATCTCCAGGCTAAACAGTCTCAACTCTCTCAGCCTTTCCTCGTAGGAGAGATGCTCCAGTCCATTAATTATCTTTCTGGCCATTCGCTGGATACTCTCCGGCATGTCTATGTCTCTCTTGTACTGAGGAGCCCAGCACTGGACACAGCACTCCAGGTGTGGCCTCACCAGTGCTGAGCAGAGGGGAAGGATCGTCTCCCTTGACCTGCTGCAGCACTTCTCCTAATGGAGCCCAGAGTACTGTTAGCTTTTGACACAAGGGCCCATTACTGGCTCATCTTTGACTTGGTGTACACCAGGACCCCCAGATCCTTTTCTGGAAAGCTTTTCCCACTGGATTTGTAGAACAGTCTGACCTCTTTGCCTCAGTTCTTAGTGTATTTGAAGAGTTTCATGTCCCTACCCTGAGATTTTTCTTCTTTGGGGTAAACCGTCAAATTTTTTCAAAATTTTTTGTAGGACATATTTTGTAGACCTTTCATCACACTCAGTGCTCTTCACCAGACTCTCTCCAATTGATCCACCTCTTTTTCATACAAAAGAGGAACAGACCTGTCCATCTGGAGCCTGAACACTGTTGGTCAGAGCAGGAGGATTACTCCCTGTGTTTTGCAAGCTGTATTCTTGTTTACATAGTCCTGTATAGTGTTTTCTTTCTTAATGACAGCATGACTTATTGGCTTACATTCGTCTGTTCCACTCTGTAGACTCTGGGCCATCTTCTTAGGAACTGTTAGCCTGCCTGTATTTTTTGCATTTGATTATTTCTGCCTAAGCATATTCATTGCCCTTGTTTTGAAGCCGGGGTTTAGCCCATTTCACCAGTTTAAGAGATTTTATTGAATTCCAGTGTTTTCCATCATATTTGCAGCCTTTCTTCTAGATGTGTCACCTGGAAACATGACAAGCAGAGTCATTACATTTCTTTCTGGAAGTGTCCTGTTGCCTTGTCCAGTGCTCACAAAATCACCTAAGTCCCTAACTGCTCAAATACTTTGGAATGTCTTTCTGTAAATGTTGCTGAGACACTGCCATGTATGCTATAGGACATTCAGAGAACTGAATCCAGCTGTTTTAGAATTTAGGCTAGCAGCTGGCTTACCTTTTTAAAAGTCACCCTATACTCTCATCCTCAGTGTGCAGTGATGCCTTTTTTTTTTTCTCCCCCTGAGCTAATGTTATTTTCTTTCTACCTTGAAGTGATGATGGTGTCTGGGTTGATTTATCATAAGCTGATTTTCCCCTAGTCTTCACACTCTTCTAAATAATTATGGGCCTGTGAAAGAAGCAGCTTTGTTTATTCTCATTGAAGTTGTTCATTGTATGAAGTCAAGCATGCACGTGTAACTGTTCACAAAAGTGTGGCCTAGCACTGTAAGTTTCCTAACACACTCCCAATTAAAAATAAAAAACAAAAGAAAAACTAACTGAAAAAAGAAGGCTATAATCACAGTTCAGGAGGGATTATGTAGTGATCAAAGTCAAAGCAGCAGCTCCATTAAAGTTTGTGGATTTTAGAGGCTGCAGAATACATGGCCTGGCTTAATGACAAAGAAAATTATTTTTTAAAACCCCAACTCTTTCTCAAAAATACCATCTCATATTTCCCTTCATATTTTCCAGAAGTTGTGTACACCTACTCTCAGTCACTATTCCAAAATGCCTGTCTTAGTACAGAGAAGTATTGTCTTCCATGACTGCAACAAACGAGGCTTTCCCCCATGCTTTTCCTTAAAGACTAGGCAGTGGAGTTGACATTTGATTCATAAGCTTTTGATCCATACTTAATCCTAGGGTGGCAGGCATCCAGAGCATGCACAGCGTTGGATATTGTGTATCTATCTAATGAAGTAGCTGTTGGTGTACAGCGCAGTAGGAGACTCTCTCATGTTCTCAAACAGCAGCTTTGGAGTCCCAGCGTGGGCCTTTGGGGACAGAGGCTGATAGAGTCCCTGAGAAGCAGGGCCTTTTCTGTTTGCTCCCCGTTCTTTGCAGTGGGTTTGTGGTGAAAGTAAAATTCAGTGATAGGTTTTTTATTTTTCATCCTAGAGCTACTTAGGCTGCACCATCATTTCACAGCAACGTAATCCCGTAAAATATGACATGTTATTGCTCATTTCAAAATGTTCTCGTATACCACTGTAGATCAGGAGAATGTCCTCTGAAAACAGTGGAATTATTCTCATTTTATTCAGTGAGAATATGATTAAAGAGACAGGAAAGCAACGAAATGTAGCAGTAATGAAATATGACTGATGACAGAAATGTTTCAATCTTTCCCTGCTTACAAGAAAAACAGATGATGTAATCCTGATTGTCTGTAGGCTCACAGTCTAGGTGTAAAGCAGTCCAACTCTGGGGGGATGCCCAGAGCTGTGACTTGCTATGGCAAGCTTCAGGCATATCTGATATCTTATTTCATTCACTTATACTTTAAGAGAAGGATATAAGAGGCAAGAGAGTCCAAAGAAAAGAGATGGAGGTTATGCTGGATCACAGCTGCAGACTGAAGTCCTCTAGAAAAAGTCTGAATCATCTCAGAAACTTCTTTGGAAAGGAAAAGGCTTTGCAAAAACTGAGAAGATGATGCAGTCTTAGCTCTACTCTATTGTTGTGCTTTGCAAGACCTGAGTGTTTCTCCCCAGGCAAACTGGGGCAGCTTTGCTTCTGCTCTCCAGTTCCCTGATTTCTCAACTTGAAGAGACTAGCAGGCTAGTTTCTAAAAAAAACCTCAGGTATCAAGAGAGAGCAGGACGTCAGAATCAGTAATATAACATGAAAGGAGTGATAAGAAACATCAACAGTTCCTGTTAAGCAGAGCAAATTATAATAATATTCAGAGGATAAAGTCAAAATAGCACTGAACCTTTGACATTTTCAGAAAACTGAGCAGTTGTGTAGGAAGAATAAAATTGCTCGAGAAACCCTCAACCTTGTTGAAGCAGGGGATCAGCTCAGTTGGGCAGAAGAACAGGTTATTATTAGTTAGGCATTTTATGGGTTAGTCTGTGTCTTCTATTGCTTCTCACACATAAGTCTTGAAGTGTGTTATAGGGTGGTCAATATTATTGTTCCTGCTGTACTGAAAGGCCAAATAAGCACTCAGAGTTGATAATTTGCCTGGGGTTACCCAGAAGCAGAGCAGAGGACTCCAGAGTGCCTGTTTAGTACGTTGTTCACTCAGTCAGTGTTTCCTGAGAAGAATCAACCCCGGGAAGGTTGGCACAATATATTCACACGGACAGAAATCACATCAAAGAGTTTAACACCTCAAATTGACAAAGGCGAAGCAGGAGCACAGAGGGATGCGTTAATTTTCTTCTAGTCACACAGCAGGTTAACAGAAGAAACATGGCTGCAAGCCAGGTGCCCTGCCTTGCTGACAAGCAGCCCACCCCCAGGCCAGGCTGGCTCAGCCACCGTCTGTGGTCACACTCTCTTCTCCTGAGCTGACACCCTGTTTTCACCTGGAGGTGGAAGACAGAAGTGGTAATATGAGATACATTTATTTTGCACACCGGTGAAGTTCTAGGAACAGAAAACAGAAAAAGTCTCTGGCAAAGGGGAACAAAATAAGAAGAGAATTTAGAAATGCCATACCATGCATTTCACATTTGGCAATTTGTACTTCAGAGTTAAAACAATTTTGTACGTGCCCTTTGAAAGTGTGAGGCTGCATGCATGAAGAAAGCACCTATTTCCCTTATGCTTTGAGCAGGGAGCCATATGTTTTAAAAATTAAAAAGAACAATTAGTCTCAGCGCATTAAATCTGCCCATCTAGGTAGCTGACTAGCTTTCTCACAGAGATGGCTGTCCCAGAACAAAGCTGAGGAAACAAGGCTTAGAAATGTAAATATTAGTAGGTGTGCAGCAATATAAATTAGGAAAATTGACAATTTTAATTACTTTCATTTATTTTCATTTGCTGAGTTCCCAGGCTGACATTAGAAGTTACATCTGTTGGGTTGCTAGCAGGGTAGGGTATGAAGGCAGCGGGGCACGGGGACAGGATAGGCTCCGTCCCTGTATTGACAGTAGGATCTGCAATAGCAGCATATTATCTGATATAAGAAATGCCTAATAGAAACGGGAGCTTCCCAACATCTCCCCCAAACACGGAAGGTACCATGTAGGGGTAGCTGTCAGCTCAGCAGGAGCTTCCAGGCCTCTGGACACTTAAATCACATCATTATTCCAGACACTTCTGGATTCTCTGATTGAAGTTTTCCTATTTTTCTTGGGAGGATTATGGATGGAAGGAGGATTAAATAATAAAGTGAATCAAGTGAGAGTGAGGGAATGCCTACACGATGAAAGAAAGGATGACTGGAGGAGACCTCTTTCTTTCAGTGGATTGTGTGGAATAGAAAAATACAGATTTAAGGCGTTCTTGTGCCTAACATGGTGCTTAGATGCACAAGGTCTGTGCGTTGTGCCTGCTTTGACTATGAGATCCTTGGGGTAAGGACTATGGGTTTTTTAGATCATCTAGCACAATATTGCCCTTGTCTTTGTGCAGCCTTGAAATGCAAACATTATCTATGATTGTTTTTCATGGCAGAGGCTATGGCACGCTGTATTTACAAAGCGATCCAGTTTATCTGATTTAATTATTTTCTGCTTAAACAAAAAATATTCATCTTAGTTTTCTGTTTGTTTGGTTTTGGTTTTTAAATACTATATTCAGGTGAGAAGCATGCCTTTGCAGTATTTGACAGTTACTTTTATAAGTTAATAAAAATCAGAACGTATGCAGCTCCAGATGTCAAATATATTATTACAGTTGGTTTTCAATGTCCTTTTCAATCAGGTAGTTTTGTGCTTGACTGCCACCATGGAGCAAGAGGTAACAAGCCAGGGTCTCATTGGTATCAACCACTGGACAGCCCTCAAAATATCGAGCCATTTAGCAGGCAAATGGAAAATCTAAAAACTAGTGTGATGAACCACCTGCTACTCCTTTCCTGCTGTTCCTTATTCTGTTCTTCAAATGCAAATTACATGAATCTCTATCACCAAGAAATCTGCAGAATCTAACAGAATGTCAGCCTTCAACTTGGCTGCATGTATGAGAAGGCGAATAGTAAACAGGATCATTGGTACACTTTTTCCATTATTCTATGGACTTCTTTCTCATGTTTATTCTTATTTGATTCCTCTATAAGATGGCCACATTTGACTTAGTAGCTGTTTTGCTGAAAAACAATAGAACCTACTTCACCATTTCACTTGCTTTCAGATAGTTGTCATTTCCCTTTAATTTTGTGCTTTTTATAATTTATAGCTAAGTAATAGAGAAGGAGCTACTCTGGAATTTGGTGTTAAGGTGAGATACATTCCAGGAGCAAAATTTAGAAGCATTATTTATACACCATTTTGAGAAATACATGTTATTGTGGTTGCAAAATAGTCCACCATTTGGTTTGGGAATACTTTTGTGTCAGTATAGGCTATTTTCTGACTCACCTTGGTGAGGAGACTATGTGAATCTCATTACTTGAATAGATGAGCGCAAGAGGCTTCTGTATAAAAGGCTACAGTTTATGTTTATCATTTTAGCTGAAGAGGAAAGATGGGGAAAGTAGAATGGGGATCCACATCTATCAGCTGATTTTTCCTTTTCTAAATTCTATTTTTATTTTGCAGGTGATGGAAATTAAAGGACAAATGATTCATGTGCCAGAATCAAATTCCGTTTTGTTTCTGGGTTCCCCCTGTGTGGACAAGCTGGATGAACTGATGGGCCGAGGCCTCCATCTTTCGGACATACCTATCCATGATGCTACTCGCGATGTCATATTGGTTGGGGAGCAAGCAAAGGCCCAGGATGGCTTGAAAAAACGCATGGATAAGCTGAAGGCAACGCTAGAATGCACACACCAAGCCCTGGAAGAGGAGAAAAAGAAAACAGTAGATCTCCTTATTTCTATTTTCCCTGAAGAAGTGGCTCAGCAGTTGTGGCAGGGGCAGCAGGTTCAGGCCAGGAAGTTTGATGATGTCACCATGCTCTTCTCAGACATTGTTGGCTTCACTGCCATCTGTGCGCAGTGCACACCCATGCAGGTCATCAGCATGCTGAATGAACTCTACACACGGTTTGACCATCAATGTGGATTCCTGGACATCTACAAGGTAATAGCTGAAGTCATAAGTTAGCAAAATCTAATTGAAATTAAGATAGAAAAGAATCCCAGTAGCCATCTTCCTAAATTACAGATCTTCCATATCAAAATGGAAAGGCAATAATTTTATTTCATATGACAAAAATAAATCAGAAATATGCCCACTGAAAATCAAATACTTTGATGCTCAGCTGTCATCATGGTTCCCCCACAGGAATATATCCCTCATATTCCCATTTTCCTATAGGAATGTACACCTCTTGTATTATAGCCTGGTTTCCTTTAGGTGACACACCAGCCACAGTGTCCTAAGGGTGATGAAGTGCACAGTGATGACCCTAGTTCAAGCTGCAGCTCCTGAGAGGCACTCAAATACTTTGTTTCAGCTGAAACTTGGACGGTTTAGGGTTTAGGCACTTATCTTTCCCCTGAAAGAATTCAAATTTTCAATAAAGAGCAGAGCATTCACTAAAAAAAGTGTTATAAGATTTAAATTTCCACTGAAAAACAGGAAGAGGACAGCAGATGTCCATTCATAGTAAATGGGATGAGTGGGACATGGCACTGAGGTGCCATGCTCCTTTACTGCTCTGCAGAAAAGGAGATGTCACATGTGTTGATCCTGTTACAGACTTCATCACCTTCACGTCTCTTCGGTGGATTTGGTGTCCAGTATGTATTTGAGGGAAGAAAGAGGGGAGGTAGAATTTAATAAATGCAGTTAAGATATTATCTGTGTAATTATCCTGTGAAATCTACAGACAATATGTTTTGTATATGGAATACTTTTAATTTTGTGATAGGAAAAGCAGAGCAAATTTCTTTCTATAACTGAATGCGCCAAAGAAAAAAAAAATTGTAAAATTATATATTGACTTCCTTTTCTGCACGAGGCTTGCAAACTAACTCACCAGTCTTCAAACTGTTTCAAATAGAATTTGTTGATAGACTGCACAGAAAAGGTTTTCACAAGACTGCTGTTGCTTTCATTTTTAGCCTCTAATAGACTTTAAAAGGCATCCGAAAATATTAATTACCCACCTAAATAATAACTGTCAGTGAAAAGTTACAATACATACCACAGATAGAACTGAACATGGTATAGGTTCGTAGGACAGTATACCAAAGTAAAAGATCACACTATAAATAAGTTTTGTGCTCCTGGGAGAGAGGTTTGTATTACTAATGCTCAGAAGCCAAAGGCCATGTTGGGAGAGGACTACAATGGAAGGTACCAACCCTCATTTGAAAATTGTTATGGTGATATAGTCAGAAAAAATTAGAAGTTTGATCTCAGTTTGTATTAATCTGATGTTGCTGCACTTCTGAGAAAGGGACTTGAGGAACTTCAAACCCACAGTCAAGAGTGGTATCTAGTGACCGTGTTCCACATGCTGTATCTGGTACGTGGGTGTAGTTAGTGTTTTCCCACATGATTAATTTTAGTGAGCTGTTTTCAGGCATTCAGGACATTCTTTGCTGAAAACTATGGTTGCATGGGAATAGGAAATAAAGTATGTAAAGCTCTATGACCTGTTTGGAAGGAAGGTTGATTGAGTCCTGTGAGAAAACTAAGAAGGAATATTTATACATAGGTCATGAATATCATATCATTTAGACCATGGCTTTCTGCCTTTCACCTACCTTTGTGCCACTTTAGATAGAAAGATGTTACTGTATGGACATACTGTCCTGACCCGTGAAATAAGATGACGGCAACAGAGATAGGCAAGATAAGATTTATGCATTCAGAAGAGGAATAAACACTCCAGAAAGTTAAGAACCCCATGTAATTCTATGAGCAGGGAAATAAACAAAACCTACTTTTCTATGGAAGGATGTCTTACACCTCTAATACCCTTTCTCCACTGTTACTGCTTTAAGACAGCCAGTTCTTTCTCAGACCCTTTCATCCTGGGTTTTCCTCCATCTCCTTATTCCCATGTCCCCTGAGCATCTCTACATGTTCCCTGCTTCCCTCCACAGCCCACTCATCAGCAAGGCAGTGTACACTGTGGCTATTTTGGAGCTGTATGTACCTTTTTTTCTCCCTCCAAATCTTTTTTTCATTCATTTTTTAACTAGAAGTCTAAAAAAGTTACTGTGGGGTTAAGTGCAAACAACTCAGTTGACCATTACAAAAAGGCAAAATTCAGGCAATGAACCCTTTTTCTTTTCCTTGGAGAATCAAGCTTAAAATAAAATGACAATTCTTTTGAAAAAGCGTTTGCATTTAAAAATAAAAATAGCTTGTGTGTTTATGTATTTTTCATTTGTTTCAGATGATATTCTGGAAGCTAAGTTTATTGCTAGGAATGATCACAACCACAACAACTATAATTTTAGAAGTTATTGTCAGGCAGTGAATTTTAGATATGTAATCACCAGTATTTGTACCTACAGCCTGCCTCTAAGGTATGTTCCTGTAACTAGGCTACAGAAATTTATCATGTGACCTATATATACATCAAAACAGATCATTTTTCACATTTGCTTGTTTTTAAGTAACATGAAAAGAATAATTTGCAAAGATCATTTGGTGAGTACTTCTGAATACCAAATTCACCATTTTGTAAACAGAAAATTAATCAAAATTCATTAAATAAATTCCATGCTGTAAGTTATTCACCCGGCTTTACTGTTACAGCATTTTGAATTCAGAACCTTGGTGCTTCTAATCTTGGACTCAGACAATGAACGTAATATTTTCAATTGTCTCATACTATTCATTCAGGGATGTTTACAGAAAAGTATGGCACAGAAAGAAGAACAAAGCCTCACATTTAACAAGACAGACAAAGAGTACAAGCATAATGAGCTGTGGGATACAGAATAAGAAATGCTTGGAGAGGGCTGAAGGGGGATGAGTTAGACTTTGAAATTTTTTGGAAATGAAAGTAAGTAGCTATAACTGATGAGGTAGGGAAAGGACATCCAAATGGATGGATGCATAGGTAAGAATGACAGAGACAGATGATGGGCTCAGAAAATGAACTTCACAGCAGCATTTTGAATGGATACTAGAAATGACAGATTACATTTGTCCAGGCTGAGGGAGAACATTGCAGTAATTGAGATGCATGGCGATACAAGCCTGGGTGACGGTTCTAGCAATCTGGAAGAACCTGTGTTTTGGAGAGTGAAACTTTAGAAAGAATCTGCTTACATATAGCCTTGATGAAAAGATTGAGAGGGACACTCTTGGGGCAATCACAGAAGGGAGAGGATGTCAGAGAACTGAGACCTGGCAACGCATTTGGAAACTGGTGCTGCTGACTCTCTGAGCTAATTATATTTGGCTTGGAATTGAGGAAAGGGAGAAAAAGATGCTGTTGAGCAGGGAGCGCAAATCAAAGCAATGTAGATGCAGATGCTTGGTAAGCTAGTGTCTGTGGACATGCAAGTAGAAACATGGACTTCATGAGCAGAAGTAATGGGAGAGAGAAGATCTCAGTAAATTTTGGAAGCAATTGCTTTGGGTAAAATATATACTGCTTGGCCTGACTGCTTGTGTTTTGACCTGTTTATGTCTGAGTTCCTGTTGTTTATGAGCCAAGTGCTGAGAAACGATACTCCAGCTAAACTATATCTTTATCAAATAAGCTATTTAGCTATGCTGCAGTCATGGCTGCTGGCATTTAAAACTTAACCCTGCAGACTGAAGTCTTCCCTGATTAAGATTCCTGCAGCTTGTTTCTCCCTCCAAGTAATATGTCTTTGACATAGGATCATTTTAAATATTTTTTCTTGTTGAGTCCTTTTGCCTGCGTAGGCCTGCTTTCTCAGCTCTTTTCCCCTCAGTTTCCTTTCTGAACCAAGCCTATTTCCCTCCCTCACCCTTCAGCTCCTGCATGGAGTAAAGGGAGCCGTACTGTGGCTGTTCTGTTGGCCATGCGTGCACTGGCTGGGTGGCTGTATGTGCTGGCTGGATAACGCCAGGCCACATAGAGCAGAACCAGACCTGCTCCTGTAGGTGTGAGTTTCTTTGTCTTTCCTCTGGACAGTGCAGCCTTGTCCTTGAAGACGTTTGCAGATTTTCCCCTAACACTAAACTTCACTTTCTCTGAAGTGCTGAGTCCCACTTTCCATGTCTAAGCAGTCTCCTAAATGTTTTCGAAAATGAACTGTTGTCACTGCCAAAATTTCTTTGCTATACATCTTTGTTGTCAAAATTTTAATTGGAGTTTATGACTATTTATTGAATAAGACAATATAATTCCACAGGTTAATTTTGCAGCTGGAATTCACAACTTTGTTAGGTGAATTTCTGCTTTCTTTTTGGTTTCATTATTTGGCTAAACCGACGCTCTGTCTGAGTGCTCCCACACAATTGCCTCAAATTCCTTTACTGGTTTCCTTGGGGTTCTCTTTGGCTCTTATTCCTGGCAACGTTATTTCAGTTACTTTACACTGAATGATATTATTTTATTTTTTCTGAATGATACAGTTGTTATGTCAGATCTTCATTTTCTGATTTTATACACCTAACTGGCTACAGCCATAATTTTTGCTCGTTGTAAAGACCTGAGTCTGAAAAGGGTGGGAAGTCTGGACTGCTCTGCAGTCATTCGAGACTGATACTCACCAGTTCTGAAAAATGTTTATACTGAGGTTGTGATATAGTGCTTTTAGGAATCTAATTTAAACTCACATTTTCTAAAAATATCACTTTACATTTTTATACTGGTAGTTTAAGTTGCAGAAGTGAGTATTCATTTTACAGAAAATAACAGTACTTTCTCAGAGCCATGACTATCCCTCCTTGAGAACTGGTATTTGTACATACTCATATATATGTTCTTAAGCTTACTATTAGTGCTATAATGACTAAAGAATACTGCAATGACAGAAGTCATGAGCTTCAGACTATTCTGAGGTTTTCTAGGCTTTATGTTTCATAAGTTAAAAACCATAGTCTCCAAGTTTTCGTGTAAAATCTATGGCCACTATTTTTGTCTTCTTTCTATCACTTCTGCAGTTTTAACCTTTTAAGTTCAGTGCAACTACATGACCATTTTGAGAAGGTTTCAAGTTCTTTTAGCTTCAGTTTAGGCATCTGCAGAATGAAGATTATTATGAAATGCAATTAAAATACGTAAGTTATACTGGTACTCTTATATGAGCATAGGCATAAAATACTGTAATATACTTTTTTTAAGATGAGTAGGTGCAGTTTTGGGGATTACTGGTGTCCTAGCTGTTGCTTCTTCCTGTTTGTTTAAAGTCAGTGGGTTTTGAATGTGTAATGAAAGAAAATGGGTAATAGAAGAAAATTTCCATTGCCCAGAAACTCTCTCTCTCTGTGGTGCCACCCAGCCTGGTAGAGCTGCCCTTCAGCACACTGCTCTGTTCAGGTCCCACCACAGAGGGCTCCTGAACCACCACCACCTTCTTGCTCTGAGCAGGCTATAACACTTTCTGCTTGAACTCTCTGGCTGTGCGTGGACTTGTTGTGACACAGGTATGTCTCACTCCAGTATGAAGTCAGGGCAAAGCTGGGGCACCTATCTGGTTTTGGGAACTTAGAAGTGTTCTTGGTTTAAGTTAAAAAAAAAAAACAAAAAAAAACCCCAAAACTCAAAAGATTCCTTGGATTTTCCCTGCAGACCTGGTGTATCACCACCCAAAAGCTCCAGGGTATTCTAAGACTTCCCATTACTTTAAGCGTGTATTTTTTCTGCAGCCTTTTGGAGGATTTACACTTTTTGTCTTCAGGGAGATATGCAAATGAAGCAGACATGCAGGCTCCAGAAGAGTTATTCTTTACTTTACAAACATACAGACCTGCACAAAGCACTAAAACATCTGTGCATGTTCCCCTGCTTTAGGCAATTCATCACCCAAGAATCCTCTACAGAGTCTAGGACTTCTGCTTCTGTATATAATTTCTTCTTCAGGAATACCGTGCTTGTATATATTTCCTTCTCTTTTTCTCTTTTGTGTCTCTCCTGCCACTTTTTTCTTGTCTGAAAAGCACACATTTTTTTATGTGTCCCGCTCCATTTTTCTCAAGCTGCTTGGGAGCCTTAGAGCCTATGTCCACCTTGCAGGCCGTGGGAGTGCTTCCCAAGTCCTCAGTTCGTGTGTGAATGCTGGCCATGTTCTGACTTTTTGTTTGGACTGGACTCAGAAGGGTATCCTCCTTTTGGTGGTCCCTGCTTCATATTGAGAAGCAAGCCCAGAGGTAGCAGCTGGACAGGAACCATGACTAACAGCATGCTGTGTTGCAGCGTACAGGTATCCCTGATGCTGTTTTGTAAAACCCGCCATAAATACTTAAATCCTTTGTTTTCTTGTCTCACATTTTTCCACCTTCTAAATTTTAGTCTATCTGAGCAACTGAAGAAAATTGATTTCACTTTGCATCAGCCTAGGCTATTTCCATTTAAACAGCCAGTATTGTGTCAGATCTAGAGGATACATAGCACAACCGTGACAACATCCGTCTGGCCCTTCCTACACCTGAGCATGCCAAGATGCAGCATTTTCATTCATGCAAATAGCATTCATAACTGTACCTTAATTTCTTAAGTGATTAACAAATATGGAGGATACTTAGGTAAGTTAAGAGAAACTAGCTAACGTATGAATTTCAAGACATAAATTAAAGCTTATGTAACCTTGAGGAGGATGTTGTTGTTCAGTAGCAGTTTTAATATCAGGGATACCTACAGCAAACTAACACCACTCTTACATCTGGAGAAGGACAGTCATATTAAACTGAAATGTGTACCTGAAGTCATGCATGATTATTTTAATATTGCTTATTTTGTTAAACAGTTCTTTACTTTGACATTGCAACTACTTCACAAAAGGCAGAATGCCAGCCAGGACATTTTCTATTCATCAGACATATTTGGTGTGATTTTTGCCATTTCAAACTTGCTGACAGAAGAGAGATATCACTTACGCACTATGACTTCCGTGCTCCATGACTGTTGTGTGCAAACCTAATGTTGACATCATGTAAACTGTAAGTCTTCTGGCATGCTTCTCTTTTAATTAGTGAAAAAAAACCTTTTAAAATACTAGATATTAAGTCTACACAGCAAGTTTTAGTTGTCTCTTTTCATTTCATAAAGAAAACAGCACTCTGAATTAATGTGCAGATGAAAGGGTTCCTCCATATATTGGATACTGAAAGATTTATGCTTAAGACTGCTAAATAGGTGCTATAGAAAGAGTTCGGATACAGCTCTTCCTGCAAAATGCTCCTGAACTTGCCAGCATGTAGCATCATTAAACTCACTAAAAATAAAATGCCCTCAGGTCTGGTAAGAGCAATTGCTTCATAATTAGGCTCTCGGGAAAGGAGCTGGGATTTGTAGTAAGACATTCCTTTTAAAAAGTGAGTTTTACTAGATGAACAGATTTCTGAACTTCATATGTGGACACATGGAATCCATTCCTGCTCACATGGGAGGGGTTTTCCATACACTGAACTATTTCCAAAAGCAGAATGCAGTGTCATAAAAGCATTGCAGAGTTACCTTGAAACTTAGGCACAAGATTTCACTGCTTAGGAGTTAATTTTGAAAAGTTGAGAGACAGAAGCTAAGAGAACCAAACACTAAGGTAGAAACTGAAGGAGATTCTTGGGTCCATTTGAAGACAGTCTTATTCTCAAATCCTATCTTGAAAACTTTTAAAACCTTTAAAAAATAGGGTTTTTTTTATAGTATCCCAGAAATTTTGGGAATCTGTAAATAATATTGTATCCAACAAGTAGATTTAATTTCTAGCAAAAAACCCCAGACCTAAGTATTTTAAGATGACAGATGTTGTTAAGCTTCACACTGTTGCACAATTCAACTGTGTTTCAAAGCTTTTCTGCCAAATCTGTGCAGTGGAAAAACATACAGAATACTTCAAAATGCAAACAGAACTAGACTTTAATTTGTATTCACACAGCATCAAGAAAACAAACGGGTTTTGATTAATTTGAAAAAGGCCAGTATTCATTCTTTGTTACGTAGACAGAAATGTAGATCTCGAAGCTACCTCAGGATCAAGTATACTTAGGCCATGCTCAGTGGAGGCTTTCCTGAACTGCACTTACACCACCTCCAGAGAAAGAGCACACATACACACTTCACCTCTCAGTGGAATAACCTATCTAGTTTCTCTCCAGCATGTATGTTTGACATTTCTTTCCTTAGAATCTGTATTTTAGATTAAGTGACTTGTTCAAGTCTTTCTACCATAAGCTGCCCAAAATACTTCACATCTGCCCTCCCTCCCACTTAGTGTATTAATAACATCCGTGATCTGCATGCCAAAATATGCATACCAAGATACAGGATTTTTTGAGCTAAACAGGATCCTGCTGTTATGCTGACAAACAGTATCTTAGCCCTAGCAGTCAACACACTCATGCAATCTTTATCCTGTTTTGGGGTACTTTATGGGAGCAGGAACATGTACTCTCTAGTGCACTTTCCAAGGTATGGGGTGAGTTATGCATGAGAAGATAACAGCTCACCTAGAATCTCCTGAGAGTTTCACAAACTAAGCCTTCCCAGTCTGTGGCCATCGTGGCCCACATAAACCTGGTTTTCAGCCATTTCTCAGAAAAAGTATGCTGATGACAAGGGAGGGGTCTTGCACATCAAATGACAGTCTGGGCATGGAAACAGGCAATTAAGCAAAGATCCAGACATTTGGGTCCTGCTGTAGTAAATGGGTAAAAAAATTAGGTTTTCAGAATTCAGAATGGAATACATCATTCCCTGGAACCTCATTTTTCTCCTCGGAGACTATAGAAAGAGTACAGATGAGTAGCTTAAATTAGAGGCTTAGTTTTTATGTGACTGACGCTGGATAGTGTGAGTCCCATCCTGAATGACAATGTTGTAGGGTTATTACTGATTTGCAGAGATATATTTGGTAGAAGGAAATGTGGGAGATGGCAATGATGTCTTGAGGTAGAATATGGATATTAAATAAATTGCTCCCTGTGGTGAGTGCTGAGATTGCTGACAATATAAAACTACAATGGAGACAATTGCCCTTTTCTTCAGTCTTTGTCCCATACCAGTTAAAAAGATATTCTGTTTGCTGCTGAACTAGAAGTCACAGACAGGAATAACGAAACCCAAATGATAAGTCTAAGGCACCACTTTGCCATATACCATGGCCTTTTCCTAATTTTCCTGCTGTACAACTTAGGGCAGAAAACAGATGAAAGAAAAGCCCATTGGGAGATACCAATAACTTCAAAGGTTTCTTATAGAGTTATATTTGCAAGAATTTCATCTTAAGGCTGGTTTTGCTGTATTGCTTTAGAGGGAAGACATTTCAGCTTTCATAAAAGAAATACATAGTGTTGAGATACTATGTAGTTCAGTCTTGCAGATGGAATGAAATGTGGATAAACAAGATAATAAAAATTTTGGGAAGGCATGGCTCTTTACTGCAGTACCTGAGAACACTTCCCAGCTTCCAGTTTCAGTTGCATTCCCATCCTGAATCCTGGCTTCATGCACGGATGAGACTTAAGACTGGGGACATACCCTGTCTTTGCTTCTTAAGCAACTAATCTAAAATCAAAACAAAATTAATAAGCTAGAATTCATTGATTTTGTTGCTAATGTAATCATAAGAATCACTTAAACTTCATAGTCTCCAATAAATGCTGTTCTGAGCCTGAATTTGTCTCTAAGAGTGGAAAGGAAACTGACATGTGGAGTGTAGAAAGGTTTTCCACTGGTTCATCTGTCTATCTGAAGATCACAGAATCACAGAGTCACGGAATTTTCAGAGTTGGAAGGGACCTCTAGAGATTATCTAGTCCAACTCCCCTGCTGACGCAGGAATGCCTAGAGCACATTACTCAGGACTGCATCCAGGCGGGTCTTGAAAATCTCCAGAGAAGGGGACTCCACAACCTCCCTGGGCAGCCTGTTCCAGTGCTCTGTTACCCTCACCAAAAAGAAGCTTTTTTCTTGTGTTTGAATGGAACTTCCGATGTTCCAACTTGTGCCCGTTGCCCCTCGTCCTGTCCCTGGGAACCACTGAAAAGAGTCTGCCTCCATCCTCCTCCAACCCACCCTTTAGATACTCATAAGCAAGAATAAGGTCTCCCCTCAGCCTTCTCTTCTCCAGGCTAAAGAGTCCCAGCTCTCTCAGCCTTTCCTCATAAGGGAGGTGCTCCAATCCCCCAATCATCTTTGTTGCCCTCCGCTGGACTTTCTCTGGTAGTTCCCTGTAAGATCAGCTCTCCCAAAGAACAGTTTGTTTTCCCAGAACTTGCTCTGTCCTACTTCTAAAATTCACCTGCCTCCATGTCCTTCCATGTTCAGTCTGCCCTTCTGCTTCTTCACATAGTCTTGTTAGATCTTTCTCTTCTGCAGTTCCGAGGCAGAGGTGAAACTGTACTATTTATAACATAGAACTAGTTGTCTAGACTGTCCTCATAGTCGACAAAGTATGATTTTATAGGGTGTGAATCTTTTTTAGTGTGAGAGTCATCTTTTCCTGAAGGAGATGCTTAGTACAGGTCAGATGACTGCTACAGTTCCCATTTCATTCCATTTGATTGTAAAGAGAATTGAGAATTAATAACTCATATTCAAATTACTATATTAGAGTTGTCTCTGGTTAGGCGAGCTGAATCTCACCCATGTAGTCTACATCTTATCAACTTGCAGCCTGTGTGCTTGAAATACTGCTTCTTCCCTGCTTGTGCCATCTACTTTTCATGTAGTGTACTTTTACAGTTATTTAATGTTTAACATGATTAAATCATCATACCAATTAAAATGAAAGAACATAACATGGCATTAAACTAATATAGTTTAATGCCATGTTATGTTGTTCAATGCACAGAGTATATTTTGACTGAGTAAAATGAATTTTCTCTGTATTTTAATTTCTGTCATACAATCAACATCAACCCAAGTTATTTCTTTCCTAATTTCATTGCTTTTTGTTGTATTGGCACTGGAATAACTCCTATCACCACTGAGCATGAGTATTGTGCTGTCTCTCAATAGGATCTCTTAGAATGCTTTACTGATTAATTCAAAGCTTGAGTTTCCATGACTTTCACAAATGGATATGATGATTGTCATCCAAAAAACTATGTATTGCTCACTCCCATTGAGACAATCAGTAACATCTGGGATTGACTGTAAGAGGCAATGGAGTATTCAAGGGTCCTTAACATTAGTGCTGATTCTGTTCACTTTTAGCTAAGAAGAGAAATATTAACAGCATTTCATCAACCAAAGAAACTGAGGTGGTAATTTTATTGATGATCATTAGAGAAAGGTAAAGAAAAGCTGATGTTCTGGCGGACACTAATCTGCTGGGTGATCACCAGGGAAATTGCAGTGTTGCAGCGCCAAACAATGCAACTCTGTGGCTCAGCTGAGCAGTAAAGTTACCTATAGTAAAATATACAGAAAAAAAGGGCTTTTTTGCAAAATTTGTTTCCTGCCTCACCTTACCTCACCTCGCCTCACCTCCACTCCCCTCTCCTCCATAGGAATATAGGTCACATTTCATTATTACCAATGGAAGAAAAATACTACTAATAAAAAATTTTGCCATTACTTTAATGTTTCCTTGGGCAGTTTAAATATTACATCATGAAAAGTTCAGCAAGTGTGGATAATTTTCAGCTTTAATTTTTCCAGTCTAATGTATGTAGCATCTAATGTATGTAGCAGATTTTTCTTTCTGGAATTAAAAAATAGAGTGGCTGCAGTATGACCTCAATTATCTAAATGTCAGGGGAGCCAGAAAACATTAGGACAACTGAAATTTCAGATAATTATCAATATAGCTAATAGAGATATTGGGGGACAGCGAGTACCATATAGTTAAAGTTTGGATTCCAGTAGAAACTGCCATAACTAGTGCATTATGATGGTCCATGTTTGACAGTATTGAATGTGAGTACTCAAAGAAGTACAAGAAGCCCCATGAGCTACTTATGAAATGTCAAGTACATATGGCAGACTTCTTTCTAGCATTTTCATTTTGAGATTTATTCCCTAAAATACAAGGATTATGTTCATCATCACTGTATTTGCTGAAGCATCTATGAAAATCCTCACTGTCTCCAGAACTGTTTGATTGTTCTATAAAAAACTTGCAAAATTCTTTTTATCTGAGTAAGATCTCGTGGTCAGTAAGTTTCACAGGCTTCCCTGTCTTCACAGACATCCCATCTATAAGGATGCTGATGTCATTGTTGCCTCTTGCCCTCACACCCTTCACCGCTGCAAAGAGCCTACCTCCGTCTCCTTGAGGACCTCCCACAGCACTGGGGGCTGCTCTTAGGTCCCCCGAAGCCATCTCTGCTCCAAGCTGAACAAGCCCAGTTCCCCCAGACTCTCCTCACAGGGCAGGTGCTCCAGCCCCACCATCTTGGTGGCCTCCCACTGAACTGGATCCAGTTTATCAATCCTTGTTTTGTACTGAGGGGCCCAAAACTGAACACAGTATCTAGGTGTGGTCTAATTAGTGCCGAGTAGAGGGTCATAACCACTTCCCCCAATCTCTGTTCATACAGCCTAGGCTATCATTGGCCATCTTTGCTCCCAGGGCTCGCTGTTGGCCCGTGTGCCTCTTGCTGCCCACCAAGACCCTCAGGGTCTTTCCCACAGAGCTGCTCTTCAGGAAGTTGACCCCAGGCTGTATCAGTTCTAGGGAAATTCCTTCCTAGGGACAGGACTTTGCATATGTACTTGTTGAGTTTCATGAGTTTCCTGCTGGCTAATTCGTCCTGCCTGACCATGTCCCTTTGGATGGCAGCCCTGCCCTAGAGCAAATTGTCTCGTCCCCCCCCCAGTTTGGTATCAACTGCAGGCTTGATGAGAGTGCAAATAATGTTATTACAAGGAAAAGAAGCACAGATTTTGTCAGAAAAGGCAGATATATTTACTCAGTAAAATTCTAGGTAGTTTTTTTTTATGTATTGTATTTTGAAAGGTGTTAACTAATCAGTACACATTGCATGCACCTAGGAAAATGTGTGTGTATTTGGGTAGAAGAGGGAAAACATACATAGGCAAGCGGTGAAAGGAGAGGTGGGTATTTTAAGAGAGAGAATAATGCTCTTCCATGCAGGGAAAAAAAACATGCCGAATCAAGAAAGTTAGTTTTTTCAGTGAGAAAAGTTAAGTGAGGAAGGCAAAGAGCATTAAACTGTGATTAGCTTAGCCATTACCCCTTTCCCTGCTGCTTATTTCTGTTTTTTTCACTCTCAAGCTCTTTAAGAGGAAACTGATATCATTGCAACTGCTGTTTGTTATTATTTCAATATTATAAAATGAAACTTTATAGAATATCTCCCAGCAGTAGGAGAGTTTCAGGCAATTGGCAGATTGCTCATAAGTGATAAGAAACAGTTTAGTAATAAGCTTCTCTTCAGCTAAATATAGCATATACAGTTTATATACTGTGGCTGTAAACAGGGTGTGGAGCATAGAGAAACTGTTTAATATTCCAAGTTTTCCTGCCAACTTAAAATTACAATGATTATGAACACATACTTACTTAAGCAGAAATAAATATTTCTGGTGAATAAAATAACAGAAACATGTGAGACCATGAGCAGGATTTGATGCATTTGGAAACTCAGCTGAATTTAAAGAAATATCTGTTACTCTGTAGAAGGAGGATAAGAAATCAAGACATGGAAAGGATTGAAGAATATCTATGTTTAGTTACTCTATTAGAACTTGGCAAATTCTGAAGTCCCTTGCTAAATTATGACCCAGAGTCTAAGATCAGAGAAGACCATAAAGCTGCTGGAGGACCTCTTAGATCAGTCTTTTCTCATTCCCATGAAGAGACCTGTCATGGTTTAACCCCAGCCGGCAACTAGGACCACACAGCCATTCACTCACACACTAAGTCCCCTCTCGCAGTGGATAGGGAGAAGAAGGAGGAAAAAAACCTCATGGGTTGAGATAAAGACAGTTTAATAGAACAGTAACAGAAGAGAAAATAATAAACATAATTTAAAAAATGGTAAAAGAATATACAAAATGAGTGATGCAAAGCAATTGCTCACCAGCCAGTGATCGATTGCCTGGCTTGTCCCGGGCAGCAATCGTGTAATCCCTGCCCCCTGGCCAACTTCCATTTATATATTGAGCATGACGTCTATAGTACAGAATATTGCTTTGGCCAGCTTGGGTCAGTTGTCCTGTCTGTGACCCTTCTCAGCTTCGGTGGGAATCTGAAAAAGTCCTTGACTGCTTAGCAACAACTAAAATTATTCATGTGCTATCAACATTATCCTCACCCTAAATCGAAAACATAGCACTATACCAGCTGCTAGTAAGAAAATTAACTCTATCCCAGCCGAAACCAGGACAAGACCAAGAGGAATTAAGTGGAGAAAATGGGCATGCCCTCACCCAAGTCTCTCCTGTTGGCCATTTTTTCTGAGTTCACTTGCGTTACTGTGGTTTGACTTGAGTGGATTGGTCCTGCTCAAAGAAGTACAAGGATTAAATGAATGTAAAAATTAAACCTAGCCATCTAGTGGTGTCGCGAAACAATTTGCTGTAAATATTTCCCAAGTTTTGAAGTCTATACATGTGATACAGTTATATAGATAATCTATATATGTTAATAGAATAAACCAAATAAACTTTGAAAAGCAAAATATATTTTTCCTCATACATATACCACTGAAAGGTTTTCTTTTCTCAAGGAAGAACATCCTTGAGCAAATGATGGTTATGCATTACTTATGTATTTACTTTCTATAGTAATCCTGTATTCAGTTGATCACCTGTGTATAAGGTCAAGGTATCCAGGAGTATCCTGTAGTTCTTCACCCTGAATTGCAGTGTAATTTTTTTTCCACTGCCTTGTCAGAAAAAAAAAAAATCTATTCTTTCTATGTGTATGTGTGTATATATATACATATATATATATATATATCAGGAAGGTGCTGAAGGATGAATGTTCCTTGAATGCATTTGGCTTGAGAAGGGTTCCATTAGCAGATAATTTTATCTCAGCAGCACAGCCAACTCAAACCAAAATCACTAGTGCAACCTGCATTAAGGGCTTTTCTTTATGGATGATGCTTTGAGTTAGAGACAATATTTTAACAGCGTTTATCTCTATTTTGAAGGCAATCCAACTTTTTATTTCCAATTTATTTATTTATTTTGCAAAAGAGCATTGAACAGTCCATAGAGACAGTGGCATAGATTATTTTAGGGTGATGCGTACTAAATATTGTAACTCTTAGGAGTGAGATAATAAATACCTGTGCAGCCTTGTGAGTATTTAGGAGATGGGAACAATAGTACACAAGTACCCTTCAGAGGAAGGCAAAGGATCTACATGGAACATGCTCTTAAAGGTAGATTTTCTTCCTGAAACAAGACAGCAGTTTTTGAATTTTCAGATCCATTTTTTTGTACATATTTAGTTTTAATCTGAAGCAAAGAAGCCTTCTTGATATGAGTATAATTTAACCCATTAAAGGAATAAACCACACACACACTTCTTTATGGTTCTTAGATGAAAAAAAAAAGGTCACGAGTACTCCACTGTAGCAGTTGTAATACAAATTATCTATTAGGCTTTTACAAGAAACCTGCAGAGAGAGATGGGACTAAAACTAGAGCCAGTTCTCCCTCCAGCTACTTCTTTCAATGGTTAATTTCTGATTGCTGTAGGAATTTCAGATAAGAATTGCCACAAGAGTGACCCCCATGATTACATTTTTTATGTTTATTCCCAAACTGTGTTTTGAAAAAGGTCCTAGTAAGAGTCCTTGGACTGTTGGGATTCCAGAATATTTTAGATTAAAATCTTTAGACTTGCCTTTACAGGTTTTTCTTACAAAATGGTATTTCTGCCTGTGTGTGTAAGCCTGTGAAATGAAGGTCTTTCATTACTTCTAAAAGTTCATACACATAATGACTGGTGCACATTCATGCATTCATGAGGAAGGATACAGAAGCAGGGATGCTACATCAGTAAACCACATTTTTCTTTCTGAACTGTCACTGAATCAACACCCCAACTTTATACGTGGGCAATATCATTCAGCTACAACTTCCATTTTCTCAGTTAAATAATAAAACACAATTCAAGGTTTAGCTGCTGGTAGTTAGAAGAGACCTGTTGGAGCTGCCTGGGGGACAGTCTATTAACCTCTGTTCTCTGGACACATTAGCATTGGAAAAATTATATTCTGTCTGTTGGGCTACCAGATTCATCTACAAGTCACATTCCACCTATAATCGGTACGAATTAACAGTTAAGTGACTCTAAGAAAACTACTGTAGAGCTCAACTTATATAAAAAGTACTGTTCATGTCTGAAATGGACATATTGAATCTACCGAGGACAAACAGAGACTGGGTACATAGAAAATGGCTTCCGAAAAGCAGAAGATATTTTTGTTTGTTTCCTGCTGCAAGACTTACGCATTGTCACTCTACAGTATTCAGCAGTCTCAGGATATTTACCAAGAAGCTTTTTCTGAATTGGAGAGTACACACAACTACTTCAAATAATTATGAATCTTAATCTTTGATTTTTTGAGAGCCTGACTGAAATTTTTTTGGACATTTCCAATGACTTGATGTAGTTATTGAAGGCTTTAGAGAGGTTTTTTTACAGCAGTGTAAGTAGCTGCAGTGATTCCTGGCTTCTTCGTTTGTTAATTAAGAACAAAAATTATATCCTAAATTTTCATAGATTGGTCTAATTTTGAAATCTAAGTTCAACCTCACTTCTCTTCTATGGTAGTATATCTTAGTTCCCAATTAATGAAAGCTCCAGTAAAGCTGACCACAGTGAATGCAAATCAGTGAAAAGGGATGGAAAATAAGTAAGAGTAGGTCAGGCTGTCAGTGAATGGCTAGAAATATTAAGAGTAGTAAGAAACGATTCTTTAAATAGAACAACGATGTACTCATTCTTAATAAAGGTAAAACTGTCAATCATATGCAAAAAATGGATGAAATATTCAATGCAGAATATATTTTGTTTTTTAAAAGAAGCAGGATGGTATATTCCAGTTCTACACTGATAGCAAAATACCTTTTCCTGCATGTGTATCTAGGAAGGATATAGAAATCAAATGTACTACTAATAATGTACTGTAATGTTCACATCACAATGTAAAAAAATCAGAGGTTAGTTTATCACAAGGTAGAGATTGCCTCTGAAGTTTAATTATTGTATATCATCATCAAACAGAAGAGTGCTATTTTTAGCCACCTTGAGTAGTATCTTCCTTTTCTCTTAACCCTATTGACATTTACTTGAATATTTATGGATTAAATTGCTCTCTGGTGTGCACAGTGATTTCAGGATCGACCCAGCAGATAGTCTGGAGTGAGCTATGAGCAGTGCTTTGTTTTTCTGGTCCCATTATTTCTCCTCAGCTGAGATAAGGGAAATCCCCTTCTTCCCCATGAGTGTCTGACTCACTGACACCTGAAATTCTGAAGTGTGATGTATCGCTGTCATTGCAGTTTCTACTTTAATGTCCTGATATAACCTCATGAAGTTGAACAAGGACAAGTGCAAGGTCTTGCACCTGGGTCAGGGCAATCCCCAATATCAACAGAAACTGGGGGATGAATAGATTGATGGCAGCCCTGCAGAGAAGGACTTGGGAATACTGGTGGACGAAAAATTGGACATGAGCTGGCAATGTGTGTTTACAGCCCAGAAAGCCAGCTGTATCCTGGGCTGCATAAAAAGAAGCATGGCCAGCTGGTCAAGGGAGGTGATTGACCCCCTCTTATTCTCTGCTCTTGTGAGACCATACCTGGGCTGCATAAAAAGAAGCATGGCCAGCTGGTCAAGGGAGGTGATTTGGTCCTGTTTTACCTCAAACCAGGACAGGTCCCCAGTACAAGAAAGACGTGGATGTGTTAGAGCAGGTTCAGAGGACAGCCATATAAATGACAGAGGGCTGGAACACTTCTCCTGTGGAGAAATGCTGAGAGAGTTGGGGTTTGTCAGCCTGGAGAAGAGTAGGCTCTGGGGAGACCTTGTTGTGGCCTTTCAATATATAAAGGGGGCTTATAAGAAAGATGTGGAGAGACATTTTACTGAGGTCTATAGTGACAAGACAAGGAGCAACAGTTTTAAACTGAAAGAGGGTAGATTTAGGCTGGATATAAGGATAATTTTTTTTATGATTAGGGTGGTGAGACACTGGAACAGGTTGCCCAGAGAAGCTGTGGATGCCCTATCGCTGGAAGTGTTCAAGGTCAGGTTGGACGGGGTTTTGAGCAACCTGATCTAGTGAAAGATGTCCCACCCCATGGCAGGGGGGCTGGACTAGATGATCTTTGAAGGTCCCTTCCAACCCAAACCATTCTATGATTCTGTGACTCTCTATGAGAGGACCAAATCAAAGTGCTGTGAACAATCTGAATTAGGGAGCTATAAGAACTCCTGGAGCTTTTTAAAAACACGATTGGGGAAAAAAGGACACAGATAATTGGAAAATTTTCCAAATCTGATTTTGAAGGACTGAACCAAGGTTAAATTTTGATGGAGCTACTCAACATGGAAATTTCAGCTTAAATGCTTAGTTAGGGAAGATCTTGGTAGTGACTGAAAACAGGGTCACAGGATGGTAAATCATTAGATAACCTTATCATTACTCATCACATCCAGTTTCAACTACCAGGTCAGTCTCAACAGTCCTAATCATTGCCCTACTACTCCAGTATTACCGTCAGAGGAACTTGGTAGGGACAAGCACTTTAGGGGCTATCCTACAATGGTATTACTATACTTTCTATTTTCAGACTAAGATTAACTTGAGGTAACATCAGTCTCATTTTTCTGCTACACAGGTATGTACAATGCAACTCTGATGATGCTTCTCATGCAATGAGTGGAATTTAGCTGTTAAATTAGTTTACACAACTATGGAAATTTCCAAAGGGGAAGATGCTAACAAAATAAGTAGGTTTGCCTGAACACTGCAGGAACAGTGTATGGTCCCAGATCTATACTTGCTTACAGTGGTGCACTACAACTAACTTTAGTGGAAAAGTCATTGTGAAATTAAATCATTCAAGAAAGAGCAGAATTTGCATTTCATTTTTGTATTTGACATCATAGATTCATCTCTTTTTTAGTAATCCCTTTATTTCTATTCACACTGGTTAGGTTCATCCACAATTTTAAGGATGACAATGTGCAGTTATTTGGATTTCTGCTAATTCTTCCTTCTGATTTAGAGAATGTTTTACCCTTTACTTTTTATCCATCCAGAGTGTTTTTTTTAATTTATGATACTTTTTCTCACTGTGCTTGTGCGTTTTCTTCCCTAGTTTCTACATTTTTCACCAGCCATTGCAATATACTCGCCCATCCATTTATCTTTGGAAAGATGACCTCCCCTCCTGCAGGGACTTGGCAGTCTCTGCTGCTTGTGGACAGAGAGCCTGAGATATGGCTTGGGTGACAAAGGCAGGCAGACAGCAGTGTTGATTGCTCCTACATGTTTTTTCTATATACAAATGCTATTAGGAGCTTCCAAAAGTGACGAGGGAGCTCTAACAGCTGTCTCAGCCCTCACCTCATGAGAAACCCTCAGTTTATATATATCATCCTGCACAATCAGCAGGAAAAGCTAAGGTGCCAAACTTGGCAATGGGCTTGTATCAGCTTCTCTAACTTTGATGGTGGGAAGTATTTGCTCATGCTGCTGTTGTAGATTCATGCTCTGGTTACGTTTACATGTAATACTTACTTTTTGAGGTACTATTTCCAATTCTGTTTATCAGGACTGGAAATTAATCTGAGAATGCCCAGGTCTACTAATATTAGTGGAATCCCTGCAGAGAGAAGAATCAGCTTCCTGTAGTGTTGTGGGCAAGGTGAAAGCCAGATTAGTTATGTAGCAAAATCCAAACTAATCCCTGGGGGCTGAGTCTGCTTGGGCATGTGTTAACAGACTGCGTGCAGAGCACGTTGCAGATGTGTGGGCAAGCAGACTGCAAAACACAATGTTGTCAATAAAGCTGCAGAACTCAAGGGCTTCAGTGTTTCTTGGGCTGCCTTTATCCAGAGCCAGAGGGCTTCTGTAATTTCTTTTGCTCCCGCCTCCTCCTGAGGGACAGCTTTCTTTAAAGAAAATCAAGGATAAGAGAGAGGTAAGGCCTGTCTGAAGAGACCAGAGGGATCAGTCTGCTGAACTTGATGCCTGAAGGTAGGGAATTCACAGTTGGGTAGGCTGCATACTAGAGAGAGGCAACAATTCTTATTTGAAAATAACAGACAGATGCAGTCAGAAGTCTGTAGCAATAGCATCTATTTGTAAATTCTCCCTATACCAGAAAGAGCTACCTACTGATTAGAAGTTAGACTCCTCACTGTTTTTTATGGTGATGTTTTGCCTTTTCTAATTTTCTTCCTGATATACTTTTCTAGCAGAGCAAATAATAATTATGAATTATAATCATGTAGCACTATTCTTATCCAACAGCAAACTCAGCCAGGATAGTGTCAAACAAAGCTGCAAGCAATTTCTCACTTAGGAAAATAGAGTTTTCTGTATTACTGCTACGGGAAAATGTCGTATCTCAGCTGATGGCATACAATGTTCCAGATGTAATGATCTTCTTTGTACATAATGGTGATGAACCACTATGCAATCACGTGTCAGGTTTTGACTGCACCTGTTTGCAAACTCAGGTAATTATGCTCCGTTGTCTAATTACTTATTTTATGGATGTTTTGCTCACATGTTTTTAAGCAATGCTATTTGATTGCAGATAACTAATGGTAGGGATCTCTTCTCATTATCATACTTTAACATTAGATTTGTCTGATTGCTGCAGGTGGAAACAATAGGTGATGCATACTGTGTTGCGGCAGGACTCCATAAGAAAAGCCTTAGTCATGCTAAAGCCATTGCCCTGATGGCACTGAAGATGATGGAGCTTTCAGAAGAGGTTCTCACTCCAGATGGCAGCCCTATTAAGGTAACCGCTTTGCTCTTTGTTCTCAGCTAGTCAGTGGTACACGGACCTGATTAATTCCATCCTAGTCTATCAGTAGAAATTTGTTTATTGCTAGGAGAATTTACAATTGCATCAATATATCACAGTCTTTTTAATGGACGCATATTTCACTGGTGCCCATCAACAATCATGTAAGCTATGCCGTACTTTATTAAGCACAGCAGACCACACAGACTAGCTGTTGCCTTGTCTTATGCATTGAATGCCTATTTGTGGCTGGAGGGCATTAGATGCACTCTGGGAGCCCTTCTTCCAATTCAGTTTAGTGTGAGAAGAAGACAGTTCACAAGATCCAGGACTGTCCCACGTTACCAGACAAAGTACAGTATGCGATGGCAGTTGGGAAATTCACTTCAGAAGTAGGCTCCTGATCTGAACTTCAGCACTAGTGTAGAGGCACTGAGAGTTCTGCAGTTCTAAGGGGCCACATGCCTCTTTTCTAATTAGTTGTTGACCTGTGTAAAAGAAGAATGTGTAGACTGCCTGGTCTTTCTCAGTGTTAATGTGCTTCCTTCCCACATAATTCCAGTTCCTTCTCCTAGATTGGCAGGAGATGGAAAACCACATGTCCTTTTGTACCATTTTAAAGTTCCATTGCTGTTCTGCTTCTCTTGATCTTACACCAACCTTGTAGCTGCTGGCATTTGGAATTGGTAATGTTTAGGTAGAAAATGGAGATTCAGCAGTTAAGAAAAACCATGGAGATAATATATGTGCCTTGCTTTTTCAAGGGTCAGATTACACATTGTTTTCATTATGTGTACTCACTCCTGTTTCTGGTTAAATTGTTCTTCCCATAATACAAACCTTTTGTTTTCAAAGAAAATGGGGGGATTATGTAGAACAATTATTCAACACTGTCTAAAGCCTATAACAAATGCCATGTGTAGCTGGATGAGAAGGCTGGACAGACTTCCCATGTCATGTTTTACATCATGGTTGAAATGCACTTTGTAAGCTGACATTCCTCATGTCTGTTAAAAAATGAGAATCGCATCCGAAATACTTGTTTGTTTTTTTTTTTTCAAAAATGGAAAGACCTGTTTTGAAGGTTTAAAACTTGACAGAAAGGAGGTAAAATTTTTTAAAATCTATTCAGGGATGTTGCTGTGATGTTCCTTGAGCAGTAAAATTGTATTCTTCTGAGTTCCAACTCTTCTCTAGCTATTAGTTAGGTCATACCTTGAACTCTTTATGTATGGTGAATCAAGAGAGATTTAATCTAAATGAATTGTTCTACCCAGAAAGGAGAGTGTGGATGCAAGGCAACCATGCTAGAAATTCCATGAAATACGGCAACACAATTCTCAAATGAAAATATATTGCGTTCTGGATGAAATATCTCTTTTTTGGATATCGATGCTGCTGCTGAGTTTTTTTAAATGTCAAAACAAAATGTTAATTTAATCATTGAAAAATGTCCACATATTCCAAAGAATAACTTTCTGAAAAAATGTCTTGGACTATGGATCTCGAAGAATTCTTTTTTTTTAAATAATTCATCAATCACAGAATAAACATTAAAAGACAAATGTTGTCTGAAGATATCAGAAGAGATAGCATTTTCAGTTTTGATACAGGCCTGTTTCAAACAGATATGAATTTAATCCTATTAAAATAGATTTTCTAGATTGTTTGATGATTTCTCTGTTTTTCCAATGACTATAGCCAACTAATACATTCTAGCTACCCTGTCACATGCTGGGAGAGCTGTCTCCTAGATCCCCTCCATCTTTTCACTTTCTTTTGAGTGATTGCTGCAATTATAGGGAAATTTTGAAGGTGTATGATTTCCTCTGAGAGTCACAGTTTGTGATTGTTTTCATGACTAGTGTCATTATTTTTCAGAAAATTCCTTGCGATTTCAGTGGCTGCATAAGAAAATCTATGTAAGAAAGACTATAAAGACAGTGCAAAGGAAAAATGCTTGCGTAGAATCAAATGCTAGGAATAACCAAATATTTTCAAGAAGTGCTAATAAACCTCCTTTAGAATTCAGAAGAAAAAAGTCAGTGCATCATAATTAAACTGAAAGTAGAGGTACTGAGAAGCTCCTCAGTGGGTCTTAGTTGTCCTGTCTTCAGTTCTAGGTGTAATAGATTTCAGGGCAGGAGGGATGGTGTTATCAGCTAATCTCACCTCCTGGGTGACAAAAGCTGTAGAATGTTGTTGTTACCTTTCTACCTAATCTGGTAAATCATGTTTTAAAAAGCTTATCTTTCATAGAGGCATCTTGATTTGATTTTAAATATATCAAGGTTAGGATTCCTCTCACATGGATGTCTACCCTGTAAAACTATTCAAATAAGGACTTTTGAAGAAGTCTACTTTAATTTGTCCTAGTTTAGGTGCCTACTCTAGGATGAGATGAATCACGCCCTAAAAAAGTGTATTTTCTCAGTTGTCTGTAAGGGAAGTCTATGGAACTAGCCTAAATGTGGATGTCTACACGGTAAGCTTCTACACTCTGTCAGATGAATCCTCCTACAAATAGCAAAGAAGGCAGAGTTTTTCTTAGTGGTTATGTCAATGATCATCACAGTTAAAAACATACGTATTATTTCTAAATTCAGTTGGCATGACTTTATCTTCCAACCAATGTTGAATTGGCTAGAGTGACCCCTATTTTTGTTAGCTGTCCATTTTTCACTTAAAAAAAACCATAAAAGTGCCCATTGTGCCACAGATTGCTGTTAACAAAGGCTCCATGTGCATAATGATGTCTTAAAGCTGCGTCAGGGTTAGTTCAGATTGGATATTAGGAGGAAGTGGTCAAGCACTGGAACAAGCTTCCCAGAGAGGTGCTCATGGCCCCAACCCTGTCGGTGTTCAAGTGTTTGGAGAACGTTCTTGGTTTAACTTTCAGGTTGCCCTGTGTGGAGTCAGGGGTTGGACTTGATGATTCTCATGGGTCTCTTCCAACTCAGGATCTATAGTTCCATAATTTACCTGAAGTTTAAGGAACCCCGCAGTATGTGTAACTGTTACTATGGTCTCAGCTCAGAACCATTATAGGAGACTTGCTGTGTGACACATTTTACAATTAATCTTTGCCATAAAAAAAATTAAATATTCATTAACATTAGATAGGAAGTACACAATGTAGGCTATAAGACATTTATGAGTGGCCTGACTTCTAAACAGTGAATTAAATTGTACTACAATGTGGTTACTTTGAGCTGGTCCAGTTGATACAGATGGCAAAACAAATGCAGTATTTTGATTATATTTTGACCTTAATTCTTATCCATGATTCATGTTACCAAGCACAAGTCACATTTCCTGAGTCCTTGCCAAGTGTGTTAAACATAGAATGCTGATGCAGCTTTTGTTTTCTTGTATTGAAAAATCTACATCAGTATTTGAATATTTGAAAAAAACCTTGAAATCAGACGGCAGTTTCCCTCATGCCTAACCTTTGATATCTTTGACAGCTTTCATGAGTTGCTGTGACTAAATTCTGACTTCATTCTTCTGGAGAGTCTAGTAGCTATTTTGAAAAAGTAAGACACTTCACTAAGTCCAAGACAATTTTTCAACGTATATTTCCTAAAAATAAAGGACCTTCTGATGTCAGGAATAAACAACAGTGTTCTGTTTTCTCTTCCCTCAAAAATAGCTGATAAAAACCTTGATTAAATAGGAAGAAATTATTCTCAGGCACTTTATATAATACACGACAGCACAGTTATTTGCAGTTCGATTGCTGTTAGTAGGCTAACAATTACAGCACAGTTATTCTGTTCTGATTGTGTTTTCTAGTAAGAAGCAAACATGCTACAGTCTTCTTGGTGTTTGCAGGGGATTCGTTTTCCAGAGGCATATCTCTTGTTTAAGCTCTCTGAGTTCATCACTGGAAACTGCGAGTTCAGAAGTTATGCCCCACATTTGTGGGGTGTGACTGATACGATGCACATTTAAGAGGCTAATTACTTAGGAGGTGATGTTTTTTTCAAAGTCATTATGAAACTGTTTGGGTTGTCCTGATTGCAGAGATTTCAGCTCTAGGGAAACCTAACGGCAATTAAATGTAAAGGTTTTTATTTGCTGAATACTCAACTCGATATGGCTGACTTTATGATTATGGTTTATGGAATAAATATATTTTCTAAATTACTTTGATGGATGTATTTTTTTGTCATCTCAGGACTGAATTCACCAGAATGCAAATATTTACTTTTTGTAGTGCTTGAAATGTTCATCCCCGTGATAGCAGCGGATATCTTATTGAATGACACTTACAGTCTCAGAGAGAGACTCAGGAAGTTAGGAATAAAAAGTAAATGAATGAATGAAAAAATACCATATCACGGAAGTGGGAACTTAGGATACAATTTTCACCTGTAAAGTGCATTAGCAGACAATCAAATGAAGTGTGTTACCTGGGTACACAGTTATCATTTGAAAGTATTCATTGTAGCGATCACAAAAATACCTTATTTGTACAGCGGTGTGCACTGTATGAAAAATCTGCCCCTTAGAGCAATGCTTGTGTGGCCAGTAAACAGTGATGGACCTCAGGATGGCGACAAGGTGTATGAAGCAGGTCTAGTTTATATCCAGATGATGCTCCTGCCCCCTGAATCAGATCTCATAGTGTGCTGCTGAGAGCACCATGGTGTGCAGCTGACACGTCCTCAGGCATTTGACACTTCCAGCAGAGCCAGAGGCAGCAGAAATGCATGAGCAGGATGGAGACCCTGAGCCTGCACTCCTTACACCGGCGTGAATAGCCTGTGATTTGCAGTGTAATGAAGAAATGTTGTTTTGCAGAAAGAGCGAGCAACGAGCTGTATTACAGCAGCCTCCACAAATCCTATCATCAGTGTTGTAACACAGTCTGCTCTTTTCGAAAGAAATATTTGTGACAGAAAACGGGCTGATCGTTCTCCTGTGGGTGATGGAGAAGGCTTCACGTCCCTGTATGATTTTTTTTTAACTCAGTTCTATTTGAGGAAAAATTCCATTACTTTTGCATGAGCTAAGGCCTTAGTACAAAAGAAGGACTTCTGCATGTAGAATTGGATATACACTTATATCCTTTCAGCAAAACACTTTTTAGTCCAGAAGCACTCGTTTGATTTAGGTTCTGTACGACTAATTATATGTAGTGCCCTATGACTGTAGTTTGAAAATATTGATTTAAAATTGCCTCCTACATTTAAGTGAGTGTTACTTGAATTTAGGATATGCTTCATATTTTACTACATTTTTTTTTTTAGATAAAGTGGAAGTACATTAATTTTAATAGCTAGCAATAATGCTGTAAGAAGAATTCTCCAGAGCATTGACCTTTAGAGATAAAGGTCGCAATGCAGATCTTGTTTGATGTGTTAATACCCATAGGATATTATCAGTGGCATCACTTTTTCTCATGCTTCAAATCTTGCCTAATTAATTACTGTGCAGTGTATATCCCAAAGAAACAGAAAGGCTTCCTTTTCAATTTATTGTTAAAAGGGCTGCTCTGGCAGAACATACCTAGATTTGACTAATGAGATTTCCCAAAAGGTTATTCTCTAAGATTTTCTGCTTATTTTTATAGTGTATGAAGGTGGTCCTAATATGGTTGTGAAGAGATACAGAACTGGGAACACAGAGAGGAAAAGTAAACGATTTACATGAAGCTGCTGAAATTAACTACAATTATGTGGATTTGTTGTATACAGGTGTTCCTGTCTAAAACATAAAGAGTGGGCCCTGCCACAGTAATTCAAAACATGCTTTAAAATATGTTCATCTACAGCAGAAAAATGTCATGTATCTTTCCAATGATTATGTTACAATAACATGAGAATTAGGCCTGTAAATACCGTAATCACAAACTGAAGCAAATACATAACCTCACCTTTCTTTTTGCTCACCTGCTAATAACTAGGCCATGAAATAATCTAAATAGAGTAGTGCAAAAAATTTCTAGCTAATATTGGCTTCATTTTGATTAATTTATTCTCGGGTGGGGTAGATGTGACTGTATATTTGCAAGGCACGTAGTCTGGTCCTTGTCTCAGTTGTTTCTTTATTATCAAGATAGGGTGCTTGATGCACTTGCAGCTTCTAACTTTCAGATCTGCATTACCAAACCTATTTTATTATTGGATTTATGAGCTGCACTCAAACAATGTAGTCTGGTATTAGCACTATCAACACAAGAGCCTGTCTTCATCTATCAGCTAGAGAAAGAAAAACAGCATGGAAGAGGGGCCATTTCATGTGCTAGTTTTATAACAATTTAGTGGTCCTCACCGAATGTGCATCTTTACGTAAGCAGTAAAAGGTTGTCTTTTGTTTTAAATTGTGAAAGGCTGAGTGCTGATGCAGGCGTTCTCATCAGCCCTGTGTGAAAAGCTGCTGCGTTACTGCAATGCTCCTTACTCCATCTGTGGTCTCCTAGCAACTTCGCCTTATACCTAATGTCTACATCAGACTCTGCAAGGTATATAATAGCCTATTTCAGGTTGGATACGTTCAAATTAGAAATTTCCTTGTGTTAAAAAAAATCAAAAACAGTTCCACAGAAGAAACACTTGCACGAAGAGACTTTTTTACTAAAAATGACCAATGAGTCAGTACAAGAGTTCGTAGCTTTACAGGCTTACCAACATTAGGGCAGCACAGCTTCTTTGAGGAGCATTCGAGGCTGCACGTCTTGGGGAGAAGCTTGGTACTTTTTCTCGAGAGCATGCTTGGGTGATGGTGAGCCAAAGTCAGGCCTGGCAATGGTTCCCTGGACTTGAGGAGAGTTCATGGTACCATACCTCAGTTTGGAAATGTGAAAAGAGAGGAGCTGATCTGTATTGCAGGGTATCTCCCCAGGCATCTGGGAAATTGCAGGTTTTGTTTAGGCTACCCTAAGGGAAAATTCAGACCTTCCTCAGCCCGCCAATCATTTTCTCTCAAGTGCTTCCTTTTGTCTGATTTTAATAATAATATTTATCAATTGCTTTAAAAAAATCAAAATCACAGTCATTATTTGCAACTTCTGTTCTTTTGAAGGGATTTTGACATACCCAGTTATATGTTACGCCCACTGTATGACAGCCTTACTGCATGTGTGTTGCAATAACAAGGGTAAGTGGGGTTTAATACGACTAGTGGGTGCACAACAGCAGCTTTGTGGAAGAGGCCGGTCTGAAAATTAGATTCATATTTATCCTCCTGAGAAGGAAGTTTCCCAAAGAGTCGGTTATTCTTTCAGGTGACATGCATTTCTTGTTTTAATCACATACTTAGGTAGAGTGTGCAGTAGATGATAAATGTAAACTTTCAAAGCTACCAGGGCTTGATCCTGCACAGGATAAGGGTCAGCCTGCTGTGCATGCAATTGCAGGGCACAGAGGCATAACATCAGGATTGGCAACCCGGTGTAAGCCCAACTTGAATTAATTAAGTAGAAGGCTATGAAGATACTCTGTTTCTGACCGCTGAGAGGAAGAGACCTGAAAGATGAGCAGAGAACTAATTAATAATGTGAGGATCACTGAGAAGAGGTTTTGTCTTTGGACCTGGCCATTCTCCTCTCATGCCATGCTTTCTCTGACATTATTGTCCTGCGAGTAAGAAGCACAAGCACCTTTCTGTCTATACTTGTCTCCGTGGCAAAGGTAAAGCATACTCGTAGAAACCAGGGTAGGTACCCAGGGCACCTTGTGAACTTTTCCATTGTTTATTGGTTCGCAGTGACTTCTACATTTTCACAACTATTTGTGACTTATAGTATTTAGATTTAGCTGGGTATATAAATGCTTCTGTAATTCAGTCATACGTCCTGTTCCCTAAGGCAGACAAAACCTTACTATGATGGCTGCACCTAGCTCGTAACTTTGTCCTCATGCCTCACAGTGAGCAGATACTTTCATTTCCTTCTCCAGGTGATACAACTATATGCACAGGGAAAATCAGAGAGGGTTTCAAGATTTAGATTCCTGCATGGGATTTGTGGCCACAGGATGTGCAGCTGGATTGTGAGGTTAAGTTTAAGGTCACAGTGTGACATCTCTCACTGGTCTGATTCTCACGGTTCAGCAGTCGTTCCAGACACAAACGCCTCCAAATAATACTCCAGATGTCTGGCTAGTAGTGGAGCTGGTTGGGAATTTTCCATGGAAAACACTTTTTGGCTGAGAACACTGAATAATCAAAACCAAAAAGTTCCCTAGAAATGTCTTGCCACATTTTCATCAGGCAAATTTACCGAATTGTAGTGAATTTCTGATAAGAGAAAAACTTGCTCTGGAATAGTAAATAGATTTGTTACTAGGACAATCACCTGGAAAAAAAGAAGGCTTTAAACAGAGTAAAGCATTGAAGTTGTGTCCTTTATGAAAGAAACCCTGCATTCTTGGTTGTCTAGGAGGGAAGATATCCTATGATACTGTTTTGCCCCTGGGCTTGGGTTGGGGAACTTTGTGCAGCTGCCAAAACTTCACATTCTGGTTTTGCATGTTCCAGTCAGTGGAGAACTTCCATGCTGAAACTGAAATTTTCTATTGTTATTATTGTCATTGACTCTTTATTCAGATTTAAGAAAGCAATAGTAACATGAACAGCAGCAACACAACCCACCAGGTGAATAAAAAATTAAATCTGTGGTGTACACAGGAATTGCAGGAGGTTGACATTGTTACATTTTTACAAAGGGAACAATAGACAAAAATCTTTAGAAAGTCAGAATTGCCATGTCAGTGATGTTTTATTTTTATATAAAAAAGACAAAACCTCATATAATTTAAAATTATCCACGAATATTTAAAGGGTTGGGCTAGGGAACCCAGAGTAGCTGAGTGCTGAACTTTTATTTCTCCTAAGTCCTAAATACCTGTTCTTTTCTTCCCTCATTGTGTCTTTCTGTTATACAAAAATTAGAAGTTAGATTTCCACTATCAACTACGAGACCGTTTTTCTTATCTCCTGAGATGGAGAAGAGTTCGAAGACATTACACAAAAAATAAATAAAAGTAGTGGTATGAGATAATAAACAAACCTACAAGGACTCACAGAAGATAACAGTAATACACTGAGAAACAAACACAGTTTTTGCATAAAAATAGGGCTTTATTGGCTTTTATGCAGTCCGACCACATAAGCATGAACAGAAAATGCTGCTAAGCTTGAATTGCCACCTCACTGAGTTGATAGGCACAGGTGATCTCAGAGGCCTCTTGAGTGGGACGTAGAGGGGAAAATGCTTTGCGCTCTACAGCTGTAGAGGTGGTTGCTACCTGAGTGTCTGTGTTTCCAGCTGTTGAGATGCTGCCAGGCAGCTGCTGCCCTGTGCTGCATTGCTACAGCATTTGCCTCTCCTTTCAGTGACCAAGCTGTCTGCACCTGCTTTTTGGTCTGCCTGCTTTAAAATGAAGGAAGCCTCTTTTGGCCAGTGCTAGTTATATTTATTTATTATTTTCGTCTCTATTGTGTATATTGTCTTTTCTACACTGGGCAATATTTTTGTTTCAGAACCACCATTACATCACTGATGCCCCTTCATTTTCTGGCTCTCTTCCAAGGGTCCAAACAGTGAAGTCCCCTAATCCAAATGTTTTACTTTATCTGGGGCGGTAATGTGCCATACATTGCAGTTTTTAGCAGTGAAGAGGGCAAATCTGCCTCCTCCTTTGATCTGACCCTCCCCTAGAAGCAGGAGATGGTGTTATGCCTCCAGGAACCCTCCAGTGTGCAGGAGTAATACATCCTGCTGGATAATGCAACTTGGGCATTCATGCGCTAGGTGACAGTGCTAGCGTAGCTCCCTCTTCTTTCACCCTGATGCAGGCTGGAGAAAAAGACTGAAGAAAGGGCCTCATTCCATGTCCTCCTTCTCCCCTCTTCTTGTCTCTTACTGCGTGAATAGTTTTGGATAACATGCACTGGAAATAAAAACCAAAAAAATAGTGCTGAGCTGTATGCCGTTTTTTATACTGCATGCCTTCTGTTACACATTTAAAGGGCATAGCTCTCCTATCCATGACCTATTAGTCATCTTGCCCCTTTAATATAATTTTGCTGGGAGGATTATGCTCACTGCAGGAAAGAGCCCCCTGACAAAGCTTTTCCATGTGGCAAGGAAGAACACCTCAGTAGTCCTTGTCTTTTCTGACTCTGGACTGCAAGCAGAGCCTGGCACAGAGTCCCAGAAGAGCTGCCTGTGGGTTGTCTCATGGAGAACAGTGTCTTTCTCAGCCCCATTGGGTAATCCTGTAGATATGTTAACTTTTACACAGATCTGGCTCCATACTCTGGCATCCCCAGTTATGGGAATTTTAGAAGCAGCTGCCAGCATCTCCTCTGCAAGATTAAGAAGAAAGTGTATTTGTTAATGGCAATTCTCTACTTTTCTTTCCCCCATTCCTTCTAACATGCACACTTCTGAGAAGAAAGGTCAAAGTCTGCAGTTTTCCGCACCAGTTAAAAAACTCTATCACGTAACTGTTGTCATTATTCTGTGCTAAACAGTGAGTCATTACACTGTGCTATATTTGAGTGGAGAGTTTAGAGGGGGGTGGATACTTGGCCTTCTGTTTGAAGCTGACAAGTTCAGCAACATCATTCAACTGTTTCAGAATAGTTTAGTTCCCTAACGAAGAATGTATTTCCTGTCATAAATAAATCCATAAACTAAATGTTTAATGGTATTTCAGCTTCCTTTCATATGAGACGTGGAGTATTTTGGAAAAAATACCAACACGTCGGAGGAACTTGCGACAGCCTCTTCTGTTCAAATATCTTCCTTAAATTTAAACTAGGGTAAAAGTCATTCAATGTAAATAATCATCTTCAGAGACTTCATATTGAATAACCTGAACTTTTTTTTTTTTTTAAAACAAAACAATCTCCATATTTTGGTATATCTCATGTTTGGGTTTTTGTTTTGCTTTAGTATTTTAAAAAGAGAGGAGAGGCAAAGAAATTAGTTTTGAATGGAGAAAAAGGGAAAACAAGGCACAAATAATTTAAGAACGTTCAGTTAATTTAAGGACTTTTTTGGCTACTTCCTAGCTTTTGACCTATTTGATTAGGTTAATAAAAAGAAAGGGGAAAGTAGTATAAACAAAAGTGGATTCGGATGTACTAGGATTTCTCTCACCGAGCAGAACTTGGAGGGGCCCAAGTTATAATTATCCTGAAGGAAGACCTGATTTTTGTCTTGGTTTCAAGCTTTGTTACAGGAAAAAGAATCAGCCCTGAGGAGGAATACGGGGAATGATGTATTTCTGAAATCCCATTTTTCCTTCCTGCAAAATCTCCACACCAGGAAACACAAAGCCCTGGATAATTTCTCACTGGGATATAGTTTTCCTAGAGTGAGTAAGATAATTCTTGAACAATTATCTAAATATTCTAATACTGGTTAAAGCCTTCACTATTAACTTCCAATCTAAAATGACAAAACCTGATTAAGACAAAGCTTATCAAAAGTTATAGAATCAGAGAACAGCTAGGTTGGAAGGGACCTTGAAAGATCAGCTGCTCCAACTTTTTGTGGGAGAGGAAGCCTAAATGAGATTATCTACCGCCCTGTCCAATCACATCTTGAAAACCTTCAGCAATGGGGACTCCACCACATCCCTGGGGAGGTTATTCCACCATCTTTCTGGAATTGTGGAGACCAGCACTGGACACAGTACTCCAGGCATGGCCTGACAAGCGCTGAGTAGAGTAGGATGATCATGTCTCTGTCCCTGCTAGTAATGCCCTTGCAGATGTAGCCCAGCATCTGATTTGCCTTTGTTGCTGCAGCGGCACACTGCTGAGCCCTGTGCAGCTTGGTGTCCACCAGGACCCCCAGCCAACAAGGCTGTTCCCCAGCCATGCAGATCCTAGCCCATACTGGGCTCTTGGGTTAGTCTGTCCCTGGTAATGTGTTGATATATTTATATTCTTAAAATTTGATGTTCATCTGGGAGACATAACATGTTCTTTACAAAAGAGTAAATTTTCAGTTGTCTGTGGAAGTAGTGACACCTCTTACATGAATTTTAATAGAAAGTGAGTAATTAAATCCCTGTGTGCTTTTTAAAAAATGTATCTTTTCTGTCATCTTTCTGTAAAATACCTGGGTTTTTTTCTGTGACAGCTTACTTTGTAGTAGTAGGTCCATTTGTGCTACATTTAGAAAATGGATGAAAAAAAGTAATAAATACCTGTACCAGAAGAACAAGAATCTTAAAAATAGTGAGATTTTTAACTACCATTCAGTCCTAAAGTTCTTTGGGAAAGGAACTAACTGCTGTTGTTACTATTTTACTACTGTTCTTTATTACTGTTATTTCCTTTAGGAATCACTCTGTAGCTACAAACAACACTTTGCAGAATTAGAGTTATCATTTCTGTTGGGAACATCAATGTGTTTTACTTAAAGAAGAAGCAGACTGTTACCGAACCTTACCTTCAAGAACTCTTTTCTGATTTTTGACTATAATCTATGACAGTGATAAATATAAAATATGAAATTTCACAAATATTACCCTGTTACTCCAGTAAGTGTTTCTGTGTTTTTCTGAAAAAAAAAAAGCCTTAATCTGAAGGTGTTTTCTGATTGTCAGAAAATAATTGAGCTTTGTGGTCTGAAAATCAGGCATCTGTGGGGCCTCTCAAGTAGAACAATTAAAATCACTACTCACTCCAAACTTCAAAGTAGGTGGTCTATTCAAAAAGTTGGTTTTATGGTCTCTGGTTGTAGGAGTTTGATCTTTCATTTATTTGTGATTTCTGTTTATATCTTTTGTTTGTGTCTTTATCTTTTCCATTTTACAGAGCTGGTTGTATAGGCCATCTCAGTAACTGGTTATTGCACTTTCCAATATTATGAAAAGGTCGTCTCACAGCACACTAGTTGCTTGAACTTGGAAAACAATATGATCATTCAGATGTCTTTTTGACCAAAGCTCCTACTCATTTAATCAAAAACAGTCCAGGGTTTATAGATAATGGAAACATCTCAGACTTGGTTAGCTAACTGTACATTTGTGTATCTAAGTGATTTGGGAGCTGAGCTCAAGTCCTTTGACTTGAGTAGAAAATCTTTTGCATTTAGCTACCTTTGTTCAGCCTTTGATTTTCTGAGGTTAAACTTCCGTTTATGACTATCAGTTTATAAAGTCTGGGAGGGATATATATAGAAATATTGAACAGTTTCTTCTCTATATTACAAATATATCTGTCTTCAAGAATTTGCTCAAAGTGATACAACTGTACCATCTTGTAAAACCAAAAGCGTGTGAAGTGTCTCTGAGGCATTAAAATAGTTGCTCAGCAGCTCTCTGGATTTCTCCTTTTATATATTTTACTTTCATGGAATGAATTTTCTGAATGGAGGGCTCTGAAGGTCAAATCCAATCTATGAGAGCTTTTGTTTATAGGACACGTGGCTTCCTGAAGTATTAAGTATGTTTTAAAAAATACATTTTATTTAAGTAGCAGGAATCTGTATTATATAAGAACTGGATCTACCTTAGTTGTTTTGAATTGCAAAGTGAAGGACTTGCATCTACCAAATTACTGCAGAATTTCTATACTTTTAGCTGATGCTGATGAGCCCTAAACTGGTCTATTTTTGACTCTCTAGAAAACTCTATCTGCCTGGTCTTACTGAAGTGAATACTAACAGCTAGTCACCTTAGAAAATTAGTTAATAGCCAATTCATGTCCCACACACAATTATATTTAGGTTCAAGCAATAATAACAAGAACTCTGAATCATCAGAACAAACTGAAATCATTCCTTAAATATATATAAATATTCCATATATAGATGTGTGTGTGTGTGTATATACACACACATATATTTTTATGAAAGGCCAGATTTAGCAAACCCATGTGTGACTAATCTGCATACACATGAGCGATTTGTAGCCTTACAGACTATTGTTATGACTAAAGGTAAGAATGATCATTGACCATGTAATTTTGCCATTTTTTAATTGGTCAAGTGTTTAATGATTAAATGATAATTATAAAATAAGTTAAGTTCAAAATATGTTAGTGGAGCTACTTTTTTAAAAGAAGAACCAATAAAATAAGTGTTCAATAGAATGCAAGTTCAGGTAGTGATTTTTTTTTTAACCTAGCTTTTGCGATAATCACAATTTCAACTTTAAAGCTTGTGGAAGCCTAAGAAATCCATACAGTTTCTGTAAATACATTGATTGATATTTTGTAAGGACGTCACTTTAAATTCTTAGCTTTTATGCACTGAAACCACATGAAAATTTCTCCAAAGTTAATGACTGAGTCTTTCCCTTTTCCTATATAAACTCTCAAACACTAATTAATTTAATTTCAACACGTATTAATTTTAACATGGGCAAGGTATTGTAAGCCCTGAAATTTTGTATTGGGATGATGACAGTTTCATTATTTCTAAATCCAAAATATCAGTCTCCATTTCCCTGGGCTATCTGTGAATAAGAACTTTCTCAGAAGTAAAAATTAAAAGAAGATGATGTGGAGTTCAAACTTAGGTGTTTTTATTTCTGTATATGTTTACCACAAAACCTGACATCTTTTAGGAAGCTATTTGATATTAAAATTTAGTCTCCCTTTTCTTAAACTTTCGGGGTGAACATAGCATGATTACATTGTTTGGCGCTGTCTGAAACCTTTCCTCTACTGTAATAAGAATAAAGTTTTCCCAGGCTTCAGTGAGTCCTTCGTTTAACCCCATTTGTCTCCAGGGTACCATCCCTTGCATACTGGGCTCTGTCTTCAAGCGTTCTGTCTGCTTTCAGGGCCACAAAACTGAACTAGATGGTCATTTGGTCTGATACAGTACAGTTGTTCTTACATTCTTATCTAATTTATTGCCTGTTCCTAGTCACAGACCTCTGCAGCTAAATGTCAACTTCTTTTTCTGAAGGAATGGCACATTTAATAGCCAGGGTAGCTCAGATAACAAAAACAACAAAAGAGAGTGCAAAAATTCTTTCTGCTATGACTGAGGTCACGGTATCTATTTCAGTCTGGTTACCCTACAACATTTTATGGTTGCTTATACGCTGCCATTTCCTTCCCAACGGACTCATAGGGAGCTTGTGAAATTGCTAATTATAAACATATTGAGGAGAGTATAACATCCTCCTTCTGTTCTCAGAGCTTTCATTATTTCTGAGCATTTGCCAAAGAATTTTTAGCCTTTTTGTTTTTCATGAGCTCTTCCTTGATTTTTGCCATTTGTTGCATTGTGTGTGTTGGTTACCTAAATTATGTGACATTCTTGCTCCCTGGACAGAGGAAAAGCTTTTAGTGCATGAGAATGAATGGCAAATAGCTGAATAATAAAGCCTGCTCTTGTTCACACACGAAGACTATTGTTTACAGGAGATGAGGTTAATTTTGCAAAGATCTGTTCCCCAGTGAACACAGTGAACAAGTTTTTTGGTCTGATACTTTCATGACTAGAAAGAAATGAAGAGACATTCAGAATCAAAATGATTGTTTGCAAATGTGTCTTTTGCAGAACAGAGAAAGGTTATTCTCGTAGCTGAACTGTCTTTCCAGTTATGTCTACACAAACTTAATGGAGCCACACTCTACGAACCGCAAACTTTAAGACAGTGCAGTTTCCAATCTAGTTTTCAGTGAGGCTAACCATGGCATCCTGGATAGTGGTAGTAGAGGGCTCAACTTACCTTGACTTAGAAGTGTGAGTCAGGTATATTATTTTTTTCTGGTTTTGACAGTTCTGTAAGTAGAGCCATCTGAGATTTCTTTTTTTCTTTGTTTATGATGACGTTTTGCTCATATGAAAACACCGATTCTTTTAAATGAAGAATTCTTGTGAAGTGCATTACTTTTAATGGTCTTTTAATAGAACAAAAAGTTCTGTGGGTTGGGATGGCGTTTCTGGAAAGATGAAAAGGCATTAAGAGCAGCCAGTTGTTAAGTGGAGTGTAGAAAACCAAGCTCAGTCTCCATGGCATGTATTAGGCAAAGGTGAATGTCCCACGCTCTAGGTGAGTGAGTACCATTAAGCCCAAAATAGCATAATGGCTGTTCTTGAGCCTGTCATGGTTTTCTCATTTCATATTTTAAAGGACCTCATTTTTGTTTCACAGAAAAGATGCTTAAAAACTGCAATTTATACAAAATTGAATGTTTTTCTTGCTAACCCTAACAAGCATCATCACTGCACAGTCCACGTAACACTAATACTAAAATGTAATCTAAGATCTAAACAATGTTTTGCAAGAAGAATCAAAACGTTTTTTCAAGAAAGTAGAAAATGAGAAATAACTGCATGTTTTAGAACCTTGTCTATGTTTAGTGGACATCTGAACCCCCCAGAATTACTTCATAAATGCCTCTGTTTGGAACTATGACCAAATTGCAACAGATGACTACTTTTAGTTTGGTCTTCTGAAGACAGGAAAGCAATATGGAATCCTGACAGCTTCCTAAAAATTCTTCTCTATGCCCTCCCCTCCTCCTCCCCAAAAAAAGGAAAAGGAGAAAAAAGCCAATAGGAAAGACTTGGTAGAGGTGATTGTACACCTCTGAACAGCAAATCCATGTGCATAAGAACCAAAGACCAGGTTTACAGGCTGTAGAAAGCGGTGAAATCTGTGGAAATTTCTGTGAGAGAGGTCTATGATACCAATTTTTCTGTTGCCTCCTTTCCAAGAACACCAGCAAAGAGCAAATCTTTAACTGGATTTGTGGTTTCCTCAGCAGGACGCAGGGGTTATGAAGACATGAATATAGCTTATTTTGACATCTAGATAAAGCATTCATTTTCATTCATTCTGTTTGCAAACATTTCAAAGTCCATCTCCTGATGTCTCTGGCACAGTAAAGACAATGTTGTGAATAATACCCTCACATCCTGGTGCAACTTAGTGGCATCTTGTGCCAATTTAGTGGGACAAGGTTCCAAAATGAGAACATGACTCCTGTGTTCTCTCATTACTTTGGACTAACAGAAGATGATATTTTTATAGCCCTATGCCTTTACAAGAATTACAGTTTTCCCACGTTTGCTGTGACACATCTGGAATTCCTACTGGTGCATGAAAACCAGATATGCATCTTTGTCTGTTGCTGGTATGTCTCACTGTGGGCTTAGCCTACCAAAACTTAACTGACACAGGTCCCCCCTCTCCACATTCCTCCTCTCCCGTTCCTTTGTCTTGTATTGGAATTGTACTTTTAAGGCATTTTCTACAAGCAGGGTTCTCATTTACTCCATGTGATTATGCCCAGGCATATTGGTTATTGGATTTGGTAGTTACAGCATTTAAAATCTCCATAGATTAATATGGATAAACAGACGTTGTCGTCCTTCCCGTGAATGCCCTGAAAGAGGCCTGTGTTTTATCTTGTATCACGCCCTTAACTGCTACAACCCCTCTGCCCTTCTCTATAGCTGTTCTCCTTAAAGCCAGGCATTCTAACCATCCCACAGCACACTGCCCACTCAGCAGTTTGCGTTGCCCTCTGCTGTCCTACCTTACCTTTGAACCAAATACCTTTTTCAGGCAGCCTTGTAAGTCAGCGTGAGTTCATTAAAAAGGTTCAAACGCCATTCTGTGTGTAATCCAGGAGATCTGCTGCAGCGTTCTGTCAGCTATTGGTGTCAGCACAGGGCTAACTGGGTGGAAAGGCAGTCAGCCAAATCATGTGATTTGATGGTACCTTCTGTTTTGAACTGTTGGACTGGACTGAGGTGATGTCAGAAGCACCACTTGTGACCTCCACACAAATGGCACATTATCAAAACTGTTACTTTCAGAAGTAATTTTTGGGGAGGGTTTCCAGATGTCTTCGCGATAAGCAGAACTGGTTACATTCCTATGAAAAATATTTTAAAATACGTTGTATGCCAATTTTCTAATGAATTAGGTTGTTTAAATGAAGTCAAGGATATGTAGAGGGGAGCAGGGACTCTTGCTGCTGAGTCAGAGAACAGTTTTATCATCTCCTTGGTGTTACAGCCAGGATGGCAGACCAAGAAAAAAGGAGCTGCAGTCAAGTAAGCTGTCATTAATCAGTGCCTGCGGGTTACAACAAAAACCTCTCTTCGGCCCAGTGAATGTTTGAGGAACCCACCCACTGCATAGCTTTGAAGAATCTGTCAAAGAAAGAAGACCAGAAATATGCTGGCAAATAAGGGAGAGGCAAATATGCAGCCATAACAGTCTAGTGAGGGCATCACAGGACATGGGGCTCAGCAGAAGTTGATGTATCTTTCACCTCAGAAGACCTGGATTCACAACTGGTTGGAAGTAAGGAAAGCTGGAAGGGTGTCATTCTGCACTTGTCATGTTCTGATAATTTTTCATAGGTCTTGACAACTGCCATGGTTTGAGTCAGGACGGTAGTCCTCATGGCCCCTTGGGCTGACCCAATAGCCGTGCTGTGCTTCTGTGGCTATATTGGATCAGATCTGAGCAAGCTTGTCTTAACATCCCTTGGAGTCTGTATGCCTCACTGAAACTTACAGTGCAGGTAATAGCTTTAAAGATATTTCAAATAGAAAAATAGCTTTTCTTGTTTTGGCAAAAAATAGAAATACAAAGAACTTATGTTTGCTAGGCAACATTTCTTCATTATTCATATGAAAGTGTACTTCCTTGTTAAGAGGTTCTTCACACATAGGCATAATTTTTAAAAAATCTGTGTACTTTTTGAAGTACACTCTTTTATGATTTAGACAGATATTAACGAAATGTACACTTTAAAGGAGAAGATTTGCTTCCCTTTGCTCAAATTCGCATATTAAGTTTAGCTACATGAATTTGGATGGTTGCTGATGTAAAGAAAGCCCCTGTTTATTTTTACAGAAAACAATTAATTGACTTCAGAGAAGAGGAAAGGAGTTTTCATTACTGTTCCCACATTTCTACAATGGGGAATGGTGTCTGTGGAACATGTAATCTGAACATCATTCATTTTTCCCATGGGGATTGTTAGAAATGCATTAGGATTCTCTGAATTTGCTTACAAACCAAGATCAATTTCTAAGTAAGACCAAATGAAGAAAAATTGTGGTGGGTTATCAGACACAGTCCACCGTAGTAGCTGCCTTATAATGAGCTTTGAGACACACCATACTGCAGTCTATTGTTGCAAGTATCTTTTGTATGCACACTGCCTACCTTTTATGAAGTAATTGGAATTTAACGTGCTACAGCTTTGAAATGTATGAAGCCAAGCCCTTAATGTGGGAAGCTTCTGGGATTAAACAGTCTTGCAATGAGAAATCTTAAATGTGTTTTGACTAATTTCATTCAAGGTTCATCTACAACGTTTTTATATAAATGAATCTCTTAATTTTATGGGCCTTACTAGTCTAATTAAAGATGTCATTGTTTTCATTTTACGTTTCAGTCCTTAACATTTCTAATACAGTCATAATGTTTTTACTTAGTAATTAATTTATTGTTATAAATTGCCAGTCACTGATTAGAATTTTAGAAAGTAAATTTGTAAATGCATGTTCACGGTTTTGGCTGGCTAATGTTACGTGTTGCTCCCTTGCCCCTGTCACTGATGATCCAATAGATGTGCCTGCTCATCAAGTCGATCAGTGCAACAGAAAAGAATCACTGGAATGATGGAGTTTATGTTGAGGCTCTTACATCTGCACTCCATGCATTTTGAGGTTTTCACTTGGACTGATTTTGTTCCATGGACTGAATGCCTCCACCGTATGTGATTTGAAAGACCAAATGTTGATTTGGACCCTGATATGCCCATAAGAGTCTGTCTTGACTTTCATGTACATCTTGAGCACAGCTACTGCTTTAATTTCCTCTGACATGCAGAGCAAAACTAATTTATAAAGTGAAGCAATGTAAAGTAGGGACAATTGGGACACATGCTTCAAAACTGCACTGTTTCTTTGAACCAAAATGTAGGACGTAGCCTCATTGTACTTTGGAGGTTGCTGCCCTTTAGTGAGGTGATCCTTTCTCTCATCCTCTTGGAGACTGAATGTACAACTGCCAAAGTATTTCCTGTGAAAGGGTTTATTTTGATAGTTATCCACATAAAGCTTAATTGTGATCATCTGTGATGAGGAACAGATCAACACCAAAATAACAGGACTAGTTCAATGTATGGTTGCAGAGTATTAACAGAACTGACAGTCACATTCCTAAAGGATGACTGTCTAAAAAAATTGTATTACTTTTTCTCCCTGTCAAGATTGCACTGAATTACTATGCATGGTGTATGCAAAGTATGTTGTTAGGCATAGATCATCATGATATTATTAAAAAAAAAAAGTTAAATATATTGTAAGTAAAATTGGTTTAACATAGTTGCTGTACTCTTCATTTGCACCTCTAGTAACTAGATTAATCTTACACCCTGATCTGATCAGAAGTTTTCTGCCAAAACGGGTTTTTGATTCCATGACACCAAAGACATTTTCCAGAAATGCCCGTTTTGAGAACTGTAATGTCAGCTTGCTTGATGACCAGTGGAGACCACATGGTTTCTAGGATTTCACATCCTCTGATCATCCCCAGTTCACCTATCAGATCTGGAGACCCCTGTTCATATGAGGAAGTTTAGGCCTCAAGTTTCCCTGCTGTGGTCCCAGATTCTTAGACCCAGCTCAGATGCTCCCTAGTCTCTCTGGAGCCATCCTTTTTGCCCAGTGAGGACCTGAGAAGGTACAAATCTTGTGAGTCCTGGTTCTGCTGAAGCTTCTGAGTTTGGGATCCTGGTCTCATTTGCTTTCCAAAATACTTAAATCATTATTTCTTAATTAATATTTTCCAACCTGGATTCTGCTAAAAGTGATAAATTTCTTTCCTCAAAAGGAATGTTTTCCTTTTCTTATTCTCACACTTGCTATTACCGTAAATGTTCCAATATTGGACACAACTCAGTATCTCAGTGACTGTTTTCAATTAGTTTTGAGTGTTGCTTGTACTAGATTCAGAGTACTAACTTCATTTTATATATGTTTGTTCAAGGAGATAAAACAGATTATCAAAATTCTTTTAGATGTCTTTTCACAGAATCACAGAATCACTGGGGTTGGAAGGGACCTCTGGAGATCATCTAGTCCAACCCCCTGCCAGAGCAGGGTCACCTAGAGCAGGTTGCACAGGACAGCGTCCAGGCAGGTTTGGAATGTCTCCAGAATTGGAGACTCCACCACCTCTCTGGGCAGCCTGTTCCAGTGCTCTGCGACCCTCAAAGGAAAGCAGTTCCTCCTCATGTTCAGATGGAACTTCCTATGTTCAAATTTGTGCCCATTACCTCTTGTCCTGTCACTGGGCACCACTGCAAAAAGACTGGTGCCATCCTCCCAGCACCCTCCCTTTAAGTATTTATAAGCATTGATGAGATCCCCCCTCAGCCTTCTCTTCTCCAGACTAAAAAGACCCAAGTCTAAACCCTAGTTCAGCCCAAGGTTTTGGGTGATGTTTAAATGAAATTCTGAAGGGAATGTGAAATGAGTTACACTTAATTTAAAACAGAAGTTCAAAATTCTGTTTCTTTAAGTGGTTTCAGGATTATTATAAAAACTATTTCTCCTACCCCATCTGTTATTAAGGATGACAGGAAGACAGAGTTTTCAGCAGTCATTTGAAACCCTCGAATGTCTCACCGCTTTCTAATTAGTTGTCCTTAAATGCAGTAAGATGTTAGAGTTAAAAAAGACATGCATGTATGAATGCACCCTGTCCATCTTCCTGTCAACATCCTTACAATGTATTTTCAAGTGTTTTACTAGTGCTTTAAAGAAAGACCTAGATGATGTAGCTTAGCACACTTGCCTCAGGAGTCTATCGCTGCCATTAAGATACTCTGTTTAGGCCCAAGGAAGCTGGATATTCATCAATGTCTTCATTTCCATTTTATTATTTCTAGTTGTGTCCCCATCTGCCATATCTCCCTCTTTGACATTAACACCTTGTAGATATTTGTAAATGATTATCATGTTCTCCCTATTGAGTGATACTTAGCCAAGCTGTGAATATTTACACGTTTTTTAGTTTTCCCCCTTAAACAAATTTTTTCAAGGATCTGAACAGATTGTTGATCTTTTCAGAAATCACTCCTGTTGACTCTACCTAGGTTTTAACTTAATATTCTTGGTGCGGTTGAACTAGAATTCTGCAGGAAGAAACTATTTAAAGCTTCATATGATGTTCATAGCCCCATATTACTTTTTTTTCTGTGACCAGATTGCGTGTTAATTCAAGTTCATTTTGGTCTTCACTCAGGAGACCTTACATAGAATTTTCCAATTTTCTCTCTTGAATTGTGTATTTTTAGTTTGGAGTATATTTCTAGATGCCTTCAGTTTGTGTGATCAGTTAACTTCAAATGTGTGTTGTTTATTGCAGATCATTAACAAACACAGTAAATGAAATTCAGCATAATTTATTTTTATTTACTAGGCTCAAGTACAAGCAAGACAAAGTTCAGGCATATTTCATGTACCTTATTTAATTTATCCACTTAATTTCAGCTCTAGTTAAGTAAAAAAAACCCCACTTATTAAATTGACATGATTTAATCTTCACAAAACCACAGCCAAAGCCACTGAAATGTCTAATGATTTCTTTCTCTCCAACTGTTTTCCCTTAATTTAAGGCTAAAAGATAGACTTTGAAGAAATAATATCAAGAATAGTTTTTTTTTTCTTCTGTAGATAATCATAGCTATATTTAGCTTTCCAGTGTCATTTCTGTTGTTTATTGATTTTAAAAGAACTATTATTTTATTAGTAAGATTGGTAGCTAATTTGTTTGCTTGGCTTGGCTGCATGCTATCTGCAGATGGCATACTAAATGAATACTATCCTACAAAAAAGTCCATATTAATGTCAGAAAATTTAATGTTCATTTTAACAAATGTAAAGATCACGTTTCACTCTCCATTTTTTCCTCTGTTTTCCTACTGTGGGAATGACACGCTATTTTAGGTGATTCGAATAGTTGCTGCTTCTTTCTGCTTTTCTCACATTCACTTGATTATCATAGACTCATAGAACGGTTTAGGTTGAAAGGGACCTTAAAGATCATGTAGTTCCAACCTCCCTGCCATGGGCAGGGACACCTCCTACTAGACCTGGTTGCTCAAAGCCCCATCCAACCTGGCCTTGAAAACTTCCAGGGATGGGGCATCCACAACTTCCCTGGGCAACCTGTTCCAGTGTCTCACCACCCTCATAGTGAAAAATGTTTCCTAATATCTAATCTAAATCTACCCTCTTTCAGTTTAAGACCATTACCCCTCATCCTATCACTACACTCCCTGATAAAGAGTCCCTCCTCATCTTTCCTGGAGGCCCCCTTCAAGTACTGGAAGGCTGCTATAAGGTCTCTCCGCAGCCTTCTCTTCTCCAGGCTGAACAACCCCAACTCTCTCAGCCTGTCCTCATAGAAGAGGTGCTCTAACCCTCGGATCATCTTCACAGCCCTCCTCTGGACCCACTCCAACAGGTCCATGTCCTTATGTTGGAGGCTCCAGAGCTGGACACAGTATTCCAGGTGGGGTCTCACGAGAGCAGAGTAGAGGGGCAGAATCACCTCCCTCAACCTGCTGGCCATGCTTCTTTTGATGCAACCCAGGATATGGTTGGCCTTCTGGGCTGCAGGTGCACATTCTGCTAGAGAAACTGGCAGCCCATGACTTAAACAGGTGTACTCTTTGCTGGATTAAAAACTGGCTGGATGGCTGAGCCCAGAGAGTTGTGGGGAATGGTGTTAAATCCAGCTGGTGGCAGGTCTCAAGTGGTGTNGAAGGAATTGGGATTGTTTAGTCTGGGGAAGAGAAGGTTGAGGGGAGACCTAATTGCTCCCTACAACTACCTGAAAGGAGGTTGTAGTGAGATGGGAGCTGATCTCTTCTCCCAAGTAACTAGCGATAGGACAAGAGGAAACGGGTTCAAGTTGCACCAGGGGAGGTTTAGGCTGGACATTAGGAAAAAAATTTTCACTGAAAGAGTTATCAAGCATTGGAGCAGGCTGCCCAGGGAGGTGGTTGAGTCATCATCCCTAGATGTGTTTAAAAGTCATGTAGATGTGGTGCTTAGAGACATGGTTTAGTGGCAGCCCTGGCAGAGTAGGGTCAATGGTTGGACTAGATGACCTTAAAGGTCTTTTCCAACCTAAACGATTCTATGATTGCTGGCTCATTTTGAGCTTCTCATCCACGAAGAACTCCAAGTCCCTCTCCTCAGGCTGCTCTCGACCCATTCTCCACCCAGCCTGTATTATATATCATCTGATAAAAGTTGAAATAATTTTTAAAGACAAATATGTTTTATTTTTGGTTAGCAATTTAAGGGAGAAGGCTTGTTGAGTTGGTTGCTCTTTGTGGGAGAAGAATTTGTATATTTTACTACTGTTTTTCAGTTATACCGATTACATATATGACATGTATGTAGGGTATGAAAAATATAGGGTACCAGAGAATAAAGGGACTCTTTCCATGAAAACACTTCTTGCATGCATTTGGGAGGAAAGGAGTAAAGAATAGGACTAAAAGGTAAAGGAGTTGTCAGCTACAAAGGTTGAACCAAGAGATATGGCTTTAAGTGAAGAAGTTGACTGGAAAAGTTCCAAATAAAGCACAATCAGAGAAGAGCAACAGCAGGAAAGAAGCAAGAATGATAACGCTGGATAAGCAAAATCCAGGGCTAGGCATCTGTGTCATTCAGCTGCCAAATTCACCCAATTAGCAGCATTAAAGGTTGGCTGGGCAGCAGTGACAAACAATGAAGTTATAGATATGTCATGCTATCATCTGCTACTGCATCCAAAACTAAATTAGTGTTTAATTTGTCTAGTGATTTTCAAAAGAACATGCAAGGATAATTGAGGCTTAAAGTCTCTTTGTCTTTCTTTTTTGGTGTTTCTCACTCACACAAATAAAAGCACAAATATGCTTTTATTTTTGTGTGTGTATTTTTGTGGATTATAGAAAAATAAATTAATTGATAAAAGCTTATGAAGATGGGCAGAGGTGATCTTGACTAAGCATATTAACATGTTTGAATTTTTGTATTTGCAAAATGCATAATATGTAAAAGGGATTATTGTAATATATGTATTATGATTGCGATTTTTTACAGAATACACAAGCTAAAAAACAGATGTATATGTTCCCATGCTGTTTATCAGTGTCTGCGGGGTGATGAGTGTGAGACACAGAGGGAGCGATCACTGAATGAAGTGAAGGAAAGTCGTTAGACTGAACACTGAAGTCATTCCTTCCCAAAGTGATTCACCTTCATCTGAGATGGATCTGATGGATTGTCTCCATCTGTTTGGATTTTGTCATATTCTTGACATCATCAGGTCTTCATTTGCTAATTGCTTTGAAAATAAGGTTGAAATCTTTCTAGTCATGAAAACACTGGAACATTCAAATTTATCCTAAATATTATTCTTAAAAGTGCAGTGCAGTTAACAATTTTATCTGAAGCGGTTGAAACAAACAGCAAACTAGTATCTCATTGCCATTCATGGCACATTTGACATGCAATAACCATTAGACATAGCTTTTAGATTTTGCAGCTTAAATCTAGGAATAGAAAATGTTACATTTTACATGAGTTACAGAGTTGTTTTTCATTGATTTCATTAACCCTTCTATTTACAAATTTCTTTTTTAACCTAGATTTTCAGTGAAGGTAACAGAGCTGTACAGAATATTCTCTGAGTTCTGACTAGCTTTTGTTATACTTGTTTTGTGGTGTCAAGAAAGTTTGATCGACTTGCTGAAGTGCTGGCTATACATGAATCATGAGAGTGTGTGAATGCTTTGCTAAAATCCTCAGTTCAGTGCGAAACAGCACCCTTTCTTTTCATGCTCGATTCCCTTTGTTGTATGAAGTAGTTTTCCTCAACTCAGTGGATTTGCCTGTCTGAAAGACTTCAAAAAAAATCATTATATGCGAATGTGTGTTTTGATTTCACTGAGGACAAGTTCACTTTCCCTGCATAAATCTGAAGCTCTGTGATGGTCAAGTAAAATGACCAATAAGGAATGTTAATAAACCCCTTCCCAATTATAGCCAAGGTGAAGTCTTAGACTCTTGTTCATAGGATCTATACAATCACAGAGCCTCTTTCTCTTCGTATGCAATTGCCATTGCCTGTTAGGCTAATCATTACCTGCCAGCTGTGGAGACTTGCTCCAGGTTTAAGAGGAGGGTAAATTGTACAAAAATCATCGTTGCCATCTAGCTCTTCTATTGTCTTCTGTTAATTCTTTAGAAATTTAAGTTATTAGAAATGATCTGATGAACAAGCAAAGGAACACAGTGTCATCGTTTTAGAAATGAGTGAGATGTGTAAGCATGGTCTAATACTGTGAGTTGTTCTAGCATTGGAACATACATGGTATAAAGTATCTGTGTGCCCCAGCTGTCATATGGAAACTTTCTGTACTTTACAAGCTAATTTATCCTTTAGCTATGCATGAGAAAGAGGGGTCAAGTTCGACATTTAGTATTCAAATCTCTATGATGATGGCAGTGACCTGAGTTTCTTCACAAGGAAGCAAACTATTTTTTAGCTTTTGTAACTTGAAACACTAAGCATTCCTAGTGGACGGCTTAGGATGTTCTCAGTCTTTTGTCTTTCCATGTAGTCATTCCTTGATTTACTGTATTTCAAAAGAGGGCACATGTTGACTTGTTTCCAGTATTTGTCTATAATTAATTGGATATATTTTTTGTTAGATTGAGAGGTGCTAAAGGAACTAGTCTCTCCACCTTTCCCAACTTATGAAAAGGTATGTTTGCAAAACCTGGCCCATTAATTTTTATGTCGTGTCTGCTGTGTCAATATGGAGGAGGGGGATTAATTGATTGTTTTGTCTTGGTTATGTTTGCCTTGGTGCTGATTGCAAGAATCTGGGGAATCCAGTAGAAATTACACCCTAAAAAGGTATCTCCTCTTGGTGCAAAAAGCGTTAAAACACCTTGCAGTGGTAAGGGTTTAAATGACTTAGGCAACAATTTAGATCTCTTTAACAGTGTAGAAGCCTTTGGGAAGAATCTTGATACATATACATCATTATTGTACATAGGCTAGATAAGGTTGCTTCTAATAGTAAAACTGTAAGATTCTTATATGTCAATGGCTTCTGTAGATTTTAAAACTGTTACCTGGCAGATCCTTGTTGATTAATTCCAAGCTCTTCTCAAAGCAGATCAACATGAATTTCATCTATGCGTAAAAGCACGTACTATGATCAAAAGATGAAGCATGAAAGGTCATTTCATTTTACAGTTTCAAAGATTGCAGGCTAGATTCAAAGACCATTATGTTAAAATATCTGAAGAAATTTCTGCTTCTCTACAAATAGAATGATCTTCTGATGGGGTCCTATCCATCAACACCTATTTCTTTGGTCATTTATGCATAGGAGTGTAGCTCATTTTAAGCAAAGATGAAAATGTGCCAACTTTGCCAGTCAGAAGGTTGGATTCGTCTCACCTATCTTTAGCTGTCTGTGCATGAGGTGTCCAGGATAAACTTACCATTACATGTCCCTCTCTGTTCCACCAAGAGAGTTAGACACCTTCAGAAGTGATTGATCCAGCCCTTCCTAGGTGCCAATTTTGGAATGTGAAGAATTCCATCCTTGAGGTTGTGTACCTCCTTGGTTTAGAAGGGGTCTAGAAATCTAACTTCATGAGCTGCCTAACTTCTATGTGGTTGACATTACATGAAATCTACCTTAAATGACTAAATTAGCAAAAGTATTGAGGACGGTTTCTTAAGGTTAAAACCCTTATGCCCAACTTTTTTTTTTTAGCATACAGTTTTTTTGTTCCCTTAAATATTTTGAGCATGTGTCATTTATCCTTGTTAAAATATCACCCAATCCGTTCAGTATATGTCATATGATGGCACTGTGAGACAAAGATGTCCTCCTACGCTAAGGATCAAACAGAACTTTCTGATGATTTTTTTTCTTTTTTGGGTGTCAGTGGAGAGGAGGCTGGGAAAAATCCTCCACTGCTATGTGGGCTTGCTTGAATGATTAGCTCTTTTTTAAGTGCTTGAACACACAGATTCACATAGTAATTAAATTCCTGCTGTGGAAATTACTATTCAAAGAAAACAATAAAAAATATTTTTGATTAAATGCTATATGAGCAATGAAATGCAACATTTTATTGGTGAGGGAGAAGTAGCTTATGAAGAAACACATTAACATTAATGTCTCCTCTTTGGAATCTTAGGAGGAGGATATAGGACTTTTTCTTCAGTTCAGCAACTCTAGAAATTCTCATTTACATGGTTTATAGTCCTCCCACCCCCCAGTAAATAATTTCTGGTCAGATGTTTTCTTACAGATGACCCACATCCTCTTCTACCCTAGAGCCCGTGCGATGCCATAGTGAATTCATGTGATGCCTGAGGACAGAGTTTGGCACAAAAAAACCTGCCCCACTATAAACTTTCCTTTGGCGCTAGGACTACTGAGCTCACAAAACTAGTCTGAGTCTTTGGTTTTGATTTTTACTTCATCTACTTCTACTTCATACTGCTCATGAAGACTCATGGGGGTGTAATTTTTCATCATAGGATATGAAGTATAGAATCATGGAATAAAGGAAGTTGCAAGGAACCTCTGGAGGTCATCTAATCCAGCCACTATTCAAAGCAGGACTAACTTAGATCATAGTGGAAGAACTTAAATGGAAAGAGCAAAGGAATTTCGTCCTTTAAGTCTGGGGCTTCTTTATGTAGAAATGCTTCACAACTCCTTGTTCCACATTCAGTAGAAATGACTGTGTGCCAAGACCGTAGTCCAGGGGTGTACGTATGTAATGTGCATCGCATTGGTTATAATTTAGTTGTATGTCTTTTACACAAACCACATGATTGCTTTACTCAGCAACTATTAAAATTGATTTATTGATCCCAAGGAATTTAATCTTTGTTAGTTTATTATTGTATTTTTCATTGTCCTTGTATAATTTTATGTGTCTTTTGCTTCAGATGGGTTAAGTAATTCTAAGCCTATGAGTAAGAAATCTAGGAAATTCTCGTTATGAAAAAGCTAAGTGTTCATTTCTCCAAATATTGTTCAAATATGGGGGAAATATATCCTGTAGTTTAGTTTTATAGAACACCTTGTTAAATTCAAAGTGTTCTAAATTTTCCTCTGAGCAGGTCTGTTCCTTGGCAACAATTCTGTAGTGAGCTGTACTGTCATATGTCCCTTTCCAGAAAGACACTGTGATATTTATAAATCTATCTAAGAATACAGATAACCCACACACTAAAGCATATGTCAGGGCATAGCTGTTAGTCCTGTCAACTTGCAGTTCTCTGAAGGAGCAGAAAGGCGCATTGACTCACCAGTGATTTGACCAGCCCTGATTTTAGAGCTCTGATCTCTGTAGAGTCTATTTTACGTTAATACATTTTAGAAATAAATGTCCCTGTGTAAGGCATATGTTGAGATTCAGAGATAGGACTGTTGTAGAAGCTGCTACAAAATATTAGAGCAGATAACATCTTACAGAATTTGGCACGTTCTGTTTGAAAGGATCTGGCAGTGCGTCACGGACTAATAGCTAAGACGCTCTGTGAGAGGTGACATTCTCCTTTCTGAAGGCGACTGCCGGGACAGAAAGGAGAAAGTCCTTACTGAAACACAGAGTATCACTCAGTATGTTAGGACAGAAAGTACTTTATTTGTCTGAGAAATGGTAGTGTACACATATCCACGTACATTGTTGAAACTGATGTTGAAAGTCCTGATCCAGTAGAACACTTCCTATTATATTTAAATGCTTTGCTGGCTCAGAACATCCATGTGCCTGGGAATATTTCCATAAAGCTACTGCCTTATATCAGCCCTGAGCTCTGCTACCAGCTCAGCACAAAGTCTTGAGCAGCTGCCAGTCAGTCACATTATTAAGGCTTGAAATGCTCCAGGCTGGCTGAGCGGGGGATTACTTCTGCCCGTGGTTGCTTTCCAAACTGTGTCACCTACTTCCCAGCCTGCCCTCACTTCTTCAGCTCAGGGTCTGTGTAAGGCAGGCAGTTCTGTGAAAATGAATTTTGAGTCCTTCTGGATGCAGTTAACCGGTGAGGCAATCTGAGACTTCTCTTTCTAGCATAGGAGTATATTTTTCAGAGTGTGAGAACAGTTTATTAAGGTCCTTCTCTCTGTGTGTGCAGTGGGAGGAGCGCATACAGCTACCACTCCCGTGAAATATTATCGTAGCTCATATTTGAGGAGGAACTGTGACCAAGAATCACCTTTTCTCTACAAAAAGGATTTCTTTTGGCTCAGGAAATCCCTGAACTAAAAATTACTGGTTGCAGTGAGAGAATTTTGGAAATGAGCATGTATTTTTGCCCTGTGCTTATTAGAAGACAGGTTACATGCACCTTTGATTTGAATTGGAAAGCCTGCTTGCATATTATAACATCAACTGCACTCTACTGGCAGACAAAAAGAAAGGTATCCACGCACTCTTTTTTTTTCCCACTCTGCCTTTCGATACTGTCCACAAAGAGCCTTTTCTTTTTGACTCAGAAATCATTCTTCACTGTCATGTCCTTATGCAATTCTTCTTGCTGTTGCCTATCAGGAAAGATGTCTCTGATGTCTCCTTTCTCTTCTTCTGAATTAAGCACAGGTTATGCTTTTAAAAATAGATTTGTAAGCCCTTAACCAAGCTAGCAGGTACTTTTTCACAGCACCATGTACATAAGAAGCTTGAGGAATAATTAAAAAAACTTTAAATTAAAAGGAAAATAATTAATTTTCCTTTCAGGAATCATTACAGTTTGAACCATTGTTTTCTGGTCTAATTAATAAAGGAAGTATTTTTAAGTCTTGTAGTGAAATGTCTCAGTTTTGACTGAAGGGAAATACGGGTTTTAATGTGTTCTTTTGGTTATCAAGATGCAGGCATATATTGGTCAAAATCTTAGATTTGAGGAGGTTTTATAAAATGTTCTTGAGGAGACAAGTACTGCTTCTCAGACTGCAGAATGGTGTTTTTCCATTTGCATGTTAATGTCAGTTTTTTTCCTTGAAAATTATGTGGGGAAATGAGGAGCGGGAAAAGAGAATGCATTTTTCAACAGGGTTTCAAAAGAGAAAAAGCTCAAGAGCTTTGAACATAAAGCAAATTACTGGATTTGCTTATTGTGAATGTACTGATTAACAGAAAAAGCTATTAAGGAATAAATTAGCAATGATGAAATTTACTTCAAGCATGCCACTGCATTCCTTTACTCTTTATAAAATATTTGTGCCTCTTCACCATAAAGTGAGTGTAGATGGGTTGCGAGTTTTCAATGTTGCGTTTACTTTCATCTCATTTGAAATAGGTTTTATTTTGATGGAAGAGTACAGTTTTCAGTATGGTGCCTAAGAAGGCATTGGGGCTATTGGAAGTGATGGAAACTGCACAGCAGGTAAAAACAAAACAAAACCCAGCACTTTTACCTGTAAAAAAGAAGAATGCTTTGGCATGAGGTGTAAAGAGGTAACACGCAACTCTTGAAGTCTCAATACATCAGAAAAATCCATTACCAGATCGGTCAGTTCAGAAAAACAAGGTATTGTTATGTTTATCATCCCTGTTCCTGTTTGTTCTTGAGTCTTCTCTCTCAGTCCGATCTGCACTATCAGTTCTCATTGATACCACTTCTGCACGTTTCCCCATCAAAGGATGACCATAGCTTCACTGCTCCTTACCGTTCCTTGTGAACCTTCTTTATCTATCACTATTATACCAAACCACTATCCTTCCTGTCACTCAGGTATTAGCCTTTTCTGCTCCCTGTGCCTTATCCTGTAGGCAATATCCAAATACTGCTACATTTTCTTTAAAATTTTTGGAAGCTTCTTTTCCTTTCTGCATAGCTATGTCTTTCCTCTCGTCCTCCATCGATCAGTGCAGGCTGCTTTTCTTTTACGCCTCTGACACTCACATCAGCTTTTCTCCACCTCACTATTGCCACAGCTGCTGCAAAGAACAAATTAATTAATCTTTCTTCTCCCTGTCATTTTCCACTCTAAATCTCTCCACTGCAGCCAGTTCAAGTTGTTCCTCTTTATCTAAAAGGCCTCTCACAGTTCTCTTGCTCTTTTTCACACCTGTTCATGTTTCATTCCTCATTGTGCCTTCCCATATTCTGCTCTAAAAACATCTTTGCCTTTGTCCATCTCTTCACTGTTCCTTAACTATGGGGGTCTTGTATCTTCTGGTTTGTTTGTTGTTTTTTTTTTCACAGCTGTCTTTTCTTTGTGATAGTTTCCAAAGAGCTGTCTTTCCATTTGTATGCATAATGGTTCTGAACTTTCGGTCTCAGTTATATGCTACCCTTTTATCATTAACCTAATAATTAAGGACAGATAAAGGAGCAGTCAGCACAGATGAAGAGCATGCATTTTATTAAAAATATTCAATTTAACTATGATAGTTAAGATACGTATTATATATTACACATATATTTAAAGGACCTAAATGAATAAATATAGTTATTTTAGATGAATAATGCATCCTAGTGTTGCCACCTAATTTGCATTTCATATGTTCTTAATAATCTTTAATGGTAACTGTTCTGGGAAAGTACTGATAAGGGCTGTATATACAATATAGCTGAGGAACTATAACTATGCATGTATAACTATTACTATTGTTCTAGGTCAAGTTCTCTAGGCAGATTTGCTTTTTCTGCAAAGTTAATGTGAGAGGTTGATGTGCCTCAATAAGTGTCTTGTTGCTAATAATTTGATCATACATTTTCTTGCATCTTAAAAAAAAGCCTTAAACTCTTAACACAACACTTTTCAACTCAGTGAGGAAAAATCCAGGCTAACTTATCTGCAGATGAAATAAAATCTTAAAAAGGCATTTTTATGAAAAGCATATTTCACTAAGAAGTAATATATGACCAATACAACGGTTATTCTTAATATAAGAAGACACACTAAGGAATACTTCAGGGCAACTGCATCAGTGTTGCAGGCTTTTTCTTGTAGAGAACCACATAAGGAAGCATACGCGGAGCTTTATTGCAAGGCATTCTTGGTATAATTTTGTCTTGTATCAGGTATTTTTATGTATGGTTTGATGAGAAACCTACATTAGCTTTTTTGCACCCAATGAAAACCAGTTTTTGACACTCTCATTGGTACCTCCATGTAGTTTAACCTGTGTTTGTGAGAACATCTGCCTTTTCTATTGTAGGAACATGTTTTTTTAAAAAATCAAATATATTACAGAACACAAAATGTTAAGTACTCAGCCAAACCTAGGGTTTTAAAAATCCCTTTGGATATACACTATATTAAATAGAAAAGATGTTTCCTTTCTTCTTCTGTCTCATCCCTTCTGAAAGTCAAGCAGTTCACAGAAGATCTAACCTGAAAGAAATTTTAAATATCCATTTATTTTTGCTCCCAGCCACAGTTTTTCCCTGGAAGTTAGGGTGACTTTAGTTTCATTCACCTAACCTTGCAATGGAAAATATTTGATATTAAGGGTGGTATATCAGCTTGTATTTTTTTCAGCAAGTCTGGCAGTGTAATGGCTGCAGCTGGTTTCCTGGGCACATGCAGAAAAGTCATAACCACAAAGACCACCCCAGTGTCTTTTTGAGACAATCATGAGAAAAGGTCTTGAAAGCATTTGCTCCGTGAGTGGGGTTTGGGTTCGTCAAGAGAAACTAAACTTTTGCTACTGAGAATTTGGAAATCCTTTGGAAGTCCTGTCACTGAAGCACTGAATGAATAATAATAAGAAATAAGATCAAATCTTAAAACACCTTCCCCCCACCCCTACCTTCTTCCTGGGCTCAACTTCGTTCCCGATTTTCTCTAACTCCTCCCCCTGAGTGGCACAGGGGGATGGAGAATAGGAGTTGCAGTCAGTTCATCACATGTTGTCTCTGCTGCTCCTTCCTGCTCAGGGGGAGGACTCCTCACACTCTTCCTCCGCTCCAGCATGGGGTCCCTCCCATGGGAGACAGTTCTCCATGAACTTCTCCAACGTGAGCCCTTCCCACGGGCTGCAGTTCTTCACGAACTGCTCCAGCGTGGGTCCTTTCCATGGGGTGCAGTCCTTCAGGAACAGACTGCTCCAGTGTAGGTCCCCCACAGGGTCACAAGCCCTGCTAGCAAACCTGTTCCAGCATAAGCTTCTCTCTCTCCACAGGGCCACAGGTTCTGCCAGGAGCCTGCTCCAGGACAGGCTTCCGACAGGGTCACATCATCCTGCACATCCACCTGCTCTGGCATGGGGTCCTCCACGGGCTGCAGGTGGCTGACTGCTCCACTGTGGACCTCGATGGGCTGCAGGAGGACAGCCTGCCTCACCATGGTCGTCTTCACCATGGGCTGCAGGGGAATCTCTGCTCTGGCACCTGGAGCACCTCCTCCTTCTCCTTCTTCACTGACCTTGGTGTAGGTCTGTGAACTCTGCAGAGTTGTTTCTCTCACATATTGTCACTCCTGTCTTCCAACTGCTGCAGTTGCTGTTTCGTAGGGCCTTTTTCCTCTTCTTAACTGTGTTATCCCAGAGGCACTGCCACTGTCGCTGACGGGCTTGGCCTTGGCCAGCATCGGGTCCATCTTGGAGCTGGCTGGCATTGGCTCTATCGGACATGGGGGAAGCTTCTAGCAGCTTCTCACCCCTGTAGCCTCCCCACTACCAAAACTTTGCCATGCAAACCCAGTACATCTTAGTACATTTTTTGCTATTGGATTTTCCTTCCACTCTAATATATATTCTCAGTCCCACTTTTCAACAGCAAAACAAAGCTAGTGCGGTTTTGTTATAGTTTCAATTTGGCCTTCCCATGTGCTTGAACGTACTCTAGAAGAGGTCACAGGAAGTGGTTTGTTTGTGATTCTTAAATGAATGTGCAGAGTAATAGTGGAACAAATAGGTAGCATTAGCTCTGTTCTTGAAATTGTGTGCAAAATTACTAACCCTTCTCCCATCTCACAAAAACAAGACATTGTAAATGAGTTCTTTATTATTTATTGAAAGCTGACAACATACTTGCTGTTGTGTGAACAAGACTTTCTGCTTATAATCTTTTGCTGAGGGCAGGTACTGACCTCACTAATATGCAGAAGGGCTGTTTGCTCACTTCTTGACTGCGGGAGCACTGGAAATGAACAGTGGAGTTTAAATGTATGTTGTGGCAAAACCAGGAAATCTCCATGCCCCAAAATATGACCAAAATAATGTGGGTGTGATGGGTTTGCGCAGATGTCACAGCCAAAATAAGTTTGTGGGTGCTTCCCAGCTTAATAGGATAAAGTATTTGAAGGATTCCAGTAGCTTCCTTCTGAAGTGTAGTAAAGTTTTGAAAACTCAATTAAATTAAAGTGCTATTTATTCACAGATTTTTTTTTTGTAAATCCTAGTCTGTAATTAACAGCATTATTGTGAAGATGGAAGGTTTTATGTTGCCTGTGGGAATGTTGTAAGTGGTATCACACTGAATGCAGAATGACATGTTCTTAGGGTATGCACGGGCTTAGTGTATAGGAGATAGAACGCTATATCCATTGTCTGTGACATATAAGAGAGGCAAAAAATGAAAAGGGTGCTTAGCTGCATGGTAGAAGTCTTGGATACATGGGAAGAACTATAGTCAGTGAAATAATGTGGGGTCCCACATGTTCATAGAACTTCAAGGACACCGAGGTTATAACATGCTGGCATTTTTCTTAACATAAAAAAATGCTAACAATGTTTTTTTATTTGTATTTGAGTAAATATGTATTGTATTATTAAAAAAATAGGGATTGACAGACAAAACCACAGTGCGATAACTGTGAATTGAGAAAGTCAAAGGACCATATGGAGTATAGTATTAGTTAAGTCACTCATTCAGACCCCATCAGACCCTCTGTTTTAGTAGCTGCTATTTATTTGCTTCACAGTCTCATGTTTTGCAGCAGCCCAGTTGCTATGAGTAAGAGTATCCTCACAAGATATAAATATCTTCTTTTCTGTTTTTTTTATGTTATAAAGTTAACAAGAGAAAAAGACTTTCCTATTTGTAAAAATGGTTTTCTTGGCAAAGACAATTGGTTGCTAAAATTTATGCAGAATATATCTTCTCTGATTATTCACTCTGAAAGAAACTTGGATGGTGACTCCAAGCATTACAGATCAATGTAATCACCACATCTCAGACAGTTACAGGAGATGATTGCTAGAATAGTCACATGGGTTTCTTTTAATTTGCTGGGGATTTATTCCTCCTTATTCTGGGGGGGGAATACAATTATTTTTAAAATCATTGGTGCCTTAATCTTCAGCATCTTCACTGTTGCAGTATCTGTCAGTCTGACAAAGTAAGAAAGACCTTAGACCTCGAGGAGTTTGGAAGAAAAGAATACTAAGAAGATAAAAGTACCATGTTTGTTCACTTCACTTTACTACTCTTTCTGCCAGTTTAAGAAAATTTGAGTCTTACTTCAAAGCCTGCATTAGAAGTGGTGGCAAAAATAACCCCCTGTAATGTGTCTATTTGTGTGATCAGATAGCTGATATTGCAGTAACTCAAGGTCATCCCATCCTATTCTCTTCATGATTCCTGTTTTGACTGTCGTAGTCTCCAGCAAACGTGCGCAGAAGAAGAAAATAGTTTTAGTAAAAAGATAACCATGTTTTTGTTCTTTTTTTAACTGCATCTGATTTAAGCTAGAGGAATGGGAGAGACTTTCTTCCACTTTACTCTTTCCTATTTGGTTTTTATTTCTTTGAAAGGGTTGCTGTGACTGGCTTGTAAATAAGTGCTAATGACATTACCATGGGCAGCACAAGAGAGACAGACTGACATGGATCTCATGTTTTTTCAGATGAGGATAGGCATTCACTCAGGATCAGTGCTGGCCGGCGTCGTTGGTGTAAGAATGCCACGTTACTGCCTCTTTGGGAACAATGTCACCCTTGCAAGCAAGTTCGAGTCAGGAAGTCACCCACGCCGCATCAATGTCAGTCCAACCACATACCAGTAAGTCCTCTTGGCCTTTTCATACTATTTTTATTTCAACCTGTTTTGAGTTCAATCTTGTAACATGCTCTGTTGTCAACACATGAGCTTCAACAGAAAGCTGGCAGGGCACCAGAACAAGTGGAAAGAGGTATTGCATGGGGCTGTCAGTCTTTCATTTGCCATCAGAATGTGCAAAGAAGTCAGGCAGTGGAGGCAAGGAAGCACAACAGGAGGGCCAACCATTCCTGCCTAAAATAATGTGTGACAGAAGAAGTGGGACATGTCTTCCATAGCACCATAATTTTTTGCACTACTACTGCTTTAGGCTAAGGATTTGGGTTCCACCCACCAGACACCGTTGATGAAGAGAAGAACATTACCGCTGGTTCAAAAGAAAGTCTTTAATTTTGCCAGCAAGGCCAAGCTTTCAAAGAGTTTTTATGTTTTCTTGAAGACAATTCCTGGCTTGTATTAGGAATAGTGTGGTGAGCAGGACTAGGGAAGTGATCCTCCCCCTGTACTCAGCACTGGTAAGGGCCCACCTCGAATACCGTGTTCAGTTTTGGGCCCTTCGCTACAAGAAAGACATTGAGATTCTGGAGTGTGTCCAGAGAAGGGCAACAAGGCTGATGAGGGGTCCAGAGAACAAGTCTTATGAGGAGAGGCTGAGGGAACTGGGGTTGTTTAGCCTGGAGAAAAGAAGGCTGAGGGGAGACATTATCGCTCTCTACAGCTACCTGAAAGGAGGTTGTAGAGAGGTGGGGGTCAGTCTCTTCTCACAAGTAACAAGTGATAGAACAAGAGGAAATGGCCTCAAGTTGCACCAGGGGCAGTTTAGATTGGATATTAGGAAAAATTTCTTCACAGAAAGGGTCATCAAACATTGAACAGACTGCCCAAGGAAGTGGTGGAATCGCCATCCCTGGAGGTATTTAAAAGATGGGTAGATGTGGTGCTGAGGGACATGGTTTAGTGGTGGTTTTGGCAGTGTTAGGTTGATGGCTGGACTTGATGATCTTAAAGGTCCCTTCCAACCTAGCCTATTCTGTGATTCTAAGACAAAATTTCTTGTTTAGCATTGTAAAGAGACACTTGATAGAAGCATTTTGTTAATGTAGGAGAAAAGATTGAAAATAGCAAAGCATTATCCTTAGCTCTTTGAAGAAATTATGCAAATAGAGAGAAGGCTTGATTAAATCTGGTTAGGAGGAACAGCTCCTAAATTAAGAAGCTGTTCCTTACTGTTCAAATTTGACAGCTTGACTATTAGAATTTCTGCTGCTTGGATTACTACTGATGTACTCACTTTTTTAGCAGGACATCTCAATCTTACGCTTTTTCCAACACTCTGTATCTGAAGTAATTTTCTGAAGTACAGTTTTGCTGAGGTGTTGGGACTGTTTCTCTGTGGTTAATCTATACACAATTGCTCAAACGATACTGGTTTTCTTTTTTTCTTTCTTATACAGAAATGTGAATCTCAATATTTATTTTTTCCCTGTACCTATCTATGTAAATTAAAGTTTTCAGTGGAATTTCTTCATCCAAGAATTGAAGCATCTAATATGCTAAAAAATGAATCAGTCAGAAGATAAAGTTTAAAAGTAATTAAAACTAGTGAACAAAATGACATTCATCTGAAGAGCCCATTCACTCAAGATCAGATTTACAGAATGAAGCAAGTGTAGCTAATTGAGCAAGAGGCAGAAAAACTGAATAGACTTTTGATCATAAAGTGCGCAGAAGTAGGTTCATATAGTTGTCCTGTAACATGCAAGAGAAACACAGACCCAATCTACTATTGAGTATAGAAAATCTGTTCATTTAAATAAAAAGAAATTCAGTAAATACAAAGGAATTTGCTGTTTTGAACTTGATGTCACTTGAAAAGAGATTGCCTTTGGGACCTTTCAGGTACAATGTTCTATTGGCTTTGGTTCCTGGTCTTCCACTGTGGGATAGGAGAAACCCTCTAATGCATTGTTTGAAAACTGAACACAAGATTGTTCACCAATTGTGTCCCGCTTCTGAAAACTTAGGCAGTAGCAGGGCCTTAGGTGTTAATTTTACACAAAGGGAGGTAAATGATTCTGGCAAAATGCAACCAAGACCTTGTGACAGGGACCTGAACTTTTCTTGGACAGCAACAGTTCTTATAAAGGTATGTTCTCCAACTTGAGAAGGTCTTCAAGATATTCTGAAAGTGCAGTCCATACTTTTTCAGAAGAGGGATGTTAGTGCTTCACAAATTGATTCAGGGGTGTGATTCCACTCAGGGCTATGGTGTTGCTCAAGTTTGTGTCCCTGAGAGCAGAAATTGGTGAGCTAGACAGTTTCATATTATTTTAAGAAACATACAGTTGGAAATATAAGTAGTGAGTATTTGTGGGGCCAGTGATGCACGAAACTCTTCTTGGCATGCTGAAGCCAGAGTCACTTTCACTGTGCCAGCGCCAGTTCCGTTGATTTTGGTTATGAGAGTGACATCTGTGAGACAACAGATTTGTGGTCATTGTTGAGCAACCTGATCTAGTTGAAGATGTCCCTGCTCATTGCAGGGGGTTGGACTAGATGACCTTTAAAGGTCCCTTCGAACCCACACCATTCCATGATTCTGTGATTCTATGTTTCCTTTTCATCACATTCCTGGTAAAAAGTCTGTTCTGAAAGCCAGTTTGAGGGCTTGTATATGGAGTTTGCTAGAAATCCGTGCTTTTATGCTGCCCTTTATCTGACTCCAGGTACATTGTAGCACATAGAAGGTGGCTTCTGTTTGTCTGTGTCTCACTTCTACCTGGCTGCCATTGGTCATACGGTACCATAACAAGTCAAATGTGGGTAACATGGGCTTGGAGAGCATTCTTACTAACACCTAGTAGCATAATGTGAGTCAGATTTTCTCACCCTGTATGTCTTCCAGGTTGTATCAAAAAGTGGACTACAATTTTTTTCATTTCCCTTTAATCCTAGAAATCCAGTAGGAATAGGACAATTTGTTTCAGGATGGCCAAACTTTCACCTTATATGACCATCATGTCTGGGCTTAGCTTCCAGAAAGTTACAAATTTAGACTGTTGCTTTCAAAAAGGGAACACAGCAGAAAAGTGAGTGACGATGAAGTTTATATGCTATAACATAAAATTGCAAAACATAACAAAATACAAGATTATTACATGTATTATTACTAGTATTATTACAAGTACATTACATTATATTAGTGTACAAAAATACATTTTTGTATTTGTTATCTGCATTATTGTGCTATGTAAAAAATCTGCTATGTGCTGAACAAATTCATTGCTCGATTCAGAGAGCTTCAAGTGCCAGTAACAGGCTAGACACATGGTTACAGGTAAAGGAAGTAGAAATGGCAAGAAAATATATGTTAGAATGAGAGGCAGTTATCATTGAAGATGAATGGCTGAAAGTAATGATGAAAAGGCTAAGAACTAGTTTATTTTTCATGCTTTAGAAATTATATGAGAAAATAAAATGAATGTGCGTGGGGCCACTTAGAAAGGCTACTTCAAACCATACCTTCTGGCATGGTTGAAAGCATGAGAACAGACAGGGAAGAAGTCAAAAAATGAAACTACTGACACAGTGGCCCTGAGACACTGCAATTACAAAATAGTCTGTCAGGCAGAATTATTCACAGCTTCTAAAGGTGATCTAGGAGGTTTGGACATAATATACTGGTACTATCCAAATAAACATCTAGTGATCTGATGCATCTGTATATAACTTTTGTTAAATATAATTTGCATCAGTATATTATTTGCTGTGTACAAATAAAGTGATTCATCGCAAACTGAAATGTCTTTATAATTGACCTTATATTCCATCAAATGCTTCTATCTGATCATACTGTGCTGCTGTGTACTCGGTTAATATTTCTATTATCTAAGAAGCAATGTTTTCCAAAGTAGATAATTCTGCAATCAGTATGAAAATAACAGAATTTTCAATTAATTAAAAGTACTGGCATTTATCATTATGTGTTTGTGTCTACCATGCCCCCGATGAAAATTCTGATACAAGTTTTGTGTGTACAAAGCATATAGATACTGGAAACATGTCTAATACTTATCAGCTTTCATTTTACAGTACAGATTATGCATTAGAAAGCATCATCCGCATACAAATTATAATCACACTTCAGAATGCCTATTATTGGTTTTAGACGCTTCCCTGCAAGCCCATAATCTGCCTATGTAAGAATCAGGGTCTAAAATTATAGATATAAGATGTGGCGTTGCCTGGCAGCAGCAGTGAACCTGGGGCAGCCTTCCTCCAGTTACACCTGCCTGGGCAAAGCTCTGCAGTGTGAAACAGCACCTTGTACAGAGGTGGCCTTTAAGTCTGTTGGGGATAAGAGCTCACTTCTGTTCAAAATATCTCGTTCCCTTGACTCAGGCAGGTCTTTTGACTGAAGGATTACAGAGCTTCATTTCATTTGCTTTGAATCACTGAGCATTGTAAAATGAAGGCAGTGGAACAGCACTGGTAAAACTTCCAGGGAAACGTGGGAACTGGGGAGGGAGTAGAGGATCCCAGACTGGTCCGTTTTTAAACATGTGGCCAGGAAGGAATGGGAGAAGAGTAACGCATTCTCTGCTCCTTTAGTAAACTGGCAAATCTGGCTCAAGGTTTATTTAATTCATCTGCATTATCCTGAGTTGAATAAAATTACCCTATTTTCCATACGCAGGAAGGAAACATAATGAGATTTACGAGACTCTTCTTCAGAACAGAAGAGAGATTAAATATTTTTTAATTCTTTGTTTCAGCCTTGAATAATGTTGTTTATCAGATATTAATATAATATACCTACATTCATCCTGTTTCTCTAATAGTATTACAATGTAATGCCTTGGGATCTCTAAGCAGTTATCAAAAGCAGGTAAAAGTAATTGTTGCTATTTGTCAAGTAACTATATTTAAAAATGAATTATCTTTTTCCTCTTCTTTCCACCTCTGGTATTTTCCTGCATCTATTTCCCTTATGGAGAAGGTACTTCTGGCATCAAATGTTGGGTACAGATACTTTCCATTATCACATGCTGGGCAATATACCTGGGACCTGAGCTTAGGCAAAGATGAACAGCCTGTATCCCGCATCCTTATCCTATTTAGGAAAGAGAGCAACCAAGCATACCTCCGTATTGAGCTGGGTGAGGTCGCTGCTGGTTCGCCTGCCTAAATTGCCCCTCAGCCTTTAAAATTGATTAAAAACTGCAGAATTTGAATAGGTTTTTAGCAGTTGTCTCACAGAATGTTGTATGGGAGAAGTTTTACTTTTAGGTAATTAAGAAGGATGTATATACATCTCTCTATCGGGATTTTAAATTAAAACTATGCATTTCTACAAACTCCTTATAGATTTTTATTTTCATCAAATTATTTTTCCTACAGGTTATATCTCTCTATCTCTCTATCTCTCTATCTCTCTATCTCTCTATCTCTCTATCTATCTACCTTTTTTTCCTATGAGTTTTATCTATATATATATTATTTTTCCTACAGGTTGTATCTATATCTACATCTACATCTACATCTACATCTACATCTACATCTACATCTACATCTATCTCTATCTCTATCTCTATCTCTGTCTCTATCTCTATCTATATTTTTCTGCATCATACGAAGAAACAAATGGATTTGCTCTTCAAGAGCCTTTTCATATTATTTTAGATTTTATTTCTGATCATCCTTTAAAAAATTTTCCTTTTTATATTGGTCAATTCACCATCTGTGGTTTCATAAGATGTACTGGTGGACAGGCAATTTAGTTATGGACAGAAAGGGAACACAGCTTATACATGGACACAAAAGATTATTGTTAGTATAATTAAAGTATTAAAGTCTAGTCAAAGTGCACTAGTTTATTCTTGTTTTTCTGTTCCCAGTGTCATCTGCCTCCACAAGGCTGCACCCATGTAGTCACTGTGATTTGTGATTACGGTTCTGGGGCCTCTGCCTGTGCTTGTGCTTTGTGAAACTACATTTTTATTCAAGGTTTATAGGTAGTTCCCTCTACACCGAATAACTCCATGTTAGATCACTGTCAATTAGTTAGTAGTATATGTAACACCACAGTTCCACACAGCTAAACTAAAGCTAAAAAACATTTAGTCAATAATCTGACTGCTAGACAACTGCTAAAACGACAAAAAGCTCAAGCCTGGACAAATCCAGAGAAGTCTTGAGGCCAGCACTGTTAGATCAATGTAAAGCCTGGGGCCTTTTCCTGGTGATGGTGCAGTCCTGTTCACTGAACCTCATTCTCTGATGGCCCAGAGAGCGAAGACCTAGTATTCCTTCTGCTTAGCTGGGTGAAAAATAAAAGTATTAAAGGTCAGAGATGGATGCTCACCATGCTGAGCTGCATGTGATATACAATATATTGCATTAAAAAATCATGGCTGGCCCTTTCATAATCTTATTACAGTTGACCTGTATGAAGGAAAAATACCAACATGTGAACTTCCATAGTTTAAAAAATAATAAAGTACAATGTGAAATGAATTCAATCCAGACATAGGCTTTTTTCAGTCTCCTGGTCTTTCTAGCATGTATAGAAACTGAGGGAGAAATTAAAAAAATTTAGAATCAAGTGCACTGATTTTTGGCTTTACAATAGCAAATTCTTATCTTTGTACAGTGGATTTTATAAGCAGCCTATCAGCATTTCTAATAAGTTCTATAATAATTTATCATCTGAATTCATATGGAAACAAGTGAGCTGGTGTATGTTATCAAACCAGATGCCCAGCTGGTGAAGTGACCGACACTTGTTGCCACAGAGGAAGGGCTCAGCAGTCCAGCAGGAGACAGTCTTCTGATAACCTGCTTGGGAAGCCATTAATTAAATTTTCCTAACTGTAAAAATTAATAGGTAGATGTGAACAAGGTTAACTACAGTTTTTACAGTTCTTTAACAGTGAGGGCAGAAAGAACCTTTTCTTGTGTTGATAGCTATCCCTATGAAAGGTAACATTTATGGAAGATTGACCTGTCCACTTTGCTTTTTTTGGTGCATACTATATTTAAGAAGGCAGTACATATTCTCCTTTATTGTGGTGCATTATATTTCTTTTAGAAATATTGTTCAAATTTTGGACTACACAAAACTATTTTCCTAAAAGATGTTTACATTGAAGTTCAGTTCTGAGTGGATGCTATTTTGACTCTGATTCAGCAAATTACCAGAACCTATCATAACATGACTTTTATTTAGGGTACATGGAAATTCATTATACAGAAGTTAAAATGTATATATATGCAAAACCAAAGCTGAATAAATATATGGCTGTTGTTAATACCTTACTTGAATATTACATTCCTGTTACATAGTTTATTGAAGCAGCAAATACTGTAATTGGTCTCATATCTAATTAGATATGAACACGTGTTTGAAAGTTATTATATAATACATATTTTATGTATATATATATATATATCAGTTCATGGCACTTACCTCAGGAACTGTGGTGTGAAGTATATCCACTGTACATTTTGTGGAGGGCCTGAGGAGGACGGAGGGGAGCAAACCGTGCAGGCAGGTGGAGATGCTGTGCTTTGTTCTGGGGAGGCTGATACCCCTGAACTGCTCCTGTGGTCAGGGGACAGCGAGTGGCAAACTTGGCAAGCAAGAGGAGGAGCCTGGCACAGGAAGGGCTGCAGCAGCACCAGGATTGCTGGCTTGCTCCTTACTGTCTCTTGATTCTGGGAGGATTTGGCCTGACTGCACGGCCTGAAGGTGGCTTTTAAGATGAGCCTGGTGTAAAGGGCGAGAGAAAAGACAGGTCCTCCTGAGCACTGCAAACTATGCAGTCTGCTGGGCTCCCACAGCCAAACAAACCTGCTGGCATTTGCAAAGAGTGCTGGGATGTGGCAACCTGTGCGAGCCGTGGCCAGCAAGCACTAGTCACAGCAGTGGGGAGGAGGTGTCAAAGGTTTCCAGACACTGTACGGGCAAAGTGTCCTCTGAAGCTCTCATGGTGGAATTCAAAGTATTAGAGCATGCTGAAGCTAAGCAAGTGCTTCCTCAGCACTGCTATTTCTCAAAGCAGCTGGAGTTCAGTTAGCACATGTGGTAATCATTTATTGCTTTAGCTGTGGAAATACAGTTCTTAAAGAAGGTCGTCTTTTGTATTTCTGAAGGAGTTGCTCTTCCACACTTCCAAAGGAGTTGCTACTCCAAGCTGCTAAGTGGCTGCTCCTCTCACCATCTTATTCCTCCCTTTGGACAGATCCTTCAGTTTGTGATTTTATCTTGTTTGGGAGGGAATGGAGTAGGTTAGCCCACTTTTCACAAAAAAATCTTAAAATATTTGCAGCCATCCTTTCTGCTGAGCCTGAGGGCAAGCAGAGGTACTTTTTTTGTATGAGTATTAATTAATTTGCACTGCATCTGGTGGTAAGTACAAAGGTCTGACATCTGTGAGAGACGGAGAGATAAAGAGGTGATACTGCTTTCCAACGGAAATGGAGAGAGTAAGAATCATTGTGGAAAACATGGACTCAGCATAGAGGGCCTTGCAACAAATAATTCTGTAGTAACAAATCTTTGTTAGTTCATTTTCTGAATATAGGAACTCACTGATGAAGATGTGACTGTTTTTGCCAAAATAGTTTGAAATATAATTGCCCTATCATTTCATCTATGCAAAGAAGACCTACAGCTTTTAAAAGGTTCTTCAAGGTTCTTGCTAAGTATGATCTCAATTTTCATTCACACACAGACCTCCTGACCTTGAAACACTTCTTGTTTCCACTAGAAAATAATCACATTTTCTGTTTCCGTAGTGACATTTACTTTTTTTAAATGAAGGAACTGAAAATGAAAAAATAAATGGGATAATTCTCAGATACTGTCTCTTTTTGTCTGAAAGCAACAGCATTTCCACCAGGGAAGGGACAGAACAAGAATTTAAGCAGTTCTGGAACGTTTCAGGTTAGGAGAGGAAGCTGTCAAAGTTAATCAACTACAAATCAGTGTTTAAGAAATTCTTCCTCTGCTGAAACATCAACAAAGAACACAAGCTGAGGGCAGACCTAGTTCCGGGCAATTTATAGGAATGCTGTAGTAGCCTGATCCTCACAATTTAAGCACTAAACTGTAAATTGTATATCCAGCCACTTCAGTGGAACCCAGAATTTTGAACCTCTGAATTACCTACTATAAAAATATCCTTTGCAGTAGTGCTCTTAAGAGAAATACACAGGAGTGATGCGGGAAAAACACAGAAGTGATGCAGGAAATACAGGTGAGATAAATGCTTTGGAATATTTTCAGACTAGTTGTTATATGCATATTCCTGAGCTGCAGAGCTAAGTTCAACTCTAAGACTATGCTCTATGACTGTGGGACAATCTGGGGACATTTTATGTGGAGTTCAAGCTGCCATATAATTTCCTGAAGATGAAAGATAGATTGTGCTTTCAGACTTTCAGAACAGGCAATCTGACTTGGTCACAACAGAATGCTCTGAGAACGGTCCACAAGGTGAGACAAACAACCAGAACTGTGTGCTGCCACCCAGGAAACCTTCCAGACCAGAAGGTTTCGCACTGGCTCTTCCCCTGAGACAGAGGGGAAATGCAAAAACTGATTGTGTGGCTCAGCCTTGCCCTCGCTGAGGATCCGCACTATTCATTCAGCTGCTTGGCAGAACTATCTTTTGGTGTTCTTTGTACCCATGAAAAGGAAGACAAGAAACTAGAAAGGGCTGTAGATGTGGGCCATGACCATCAACTGCTACAACATCTTGAATGGCCTAAATATAGGAAGGAAGATTTCTGCAGAAGAATGTCCTCACTGCGAAGCACTGAGGATTAGCAGATAACTTATTTCTTTAGTGTATACACAACGCTAGAAGAAATCAGAGGCAATTTCTCAATCATGATCTCATTCTCTGCCTGGGAAGCTGAGTGTCAGGACCGATATATTTAAGGAATCTGAAGAACCCGTTCTTTAGGAGAATGCTAACAAGAGGCCATTTTTGTCCTGACTGAAGTTTTTCTAATAGTATTATTACAAGAGCCAGCAAATATTTTTTTTTTTCTTAGAAGTGTAAACTAAAGTAAGTAGGATAGAATGTGATCATAAGTAGCTTCCATTAGCATTTGGTAAAGAAGGTTCCTTGCCATGCTTGCTTGGGAGCTGAAATGTTATCCCAGTAAAGGTCAGCTAGACAATTTCTGAGGGTGAGAGGCTGATTCAAACAGTGCACCTAATATAGGGCTATGGAGTCTATCACAAGCCCCAATAGTGGAGGAGTTTCCAAAGGAGTAATTGTTTAGTCACCCATCACTCCTGGTACATTTGATACTCTCAGAGCATTTCATTGTAACCAAGTTACAATTGACAAAACAGGTGAAAATAAGGCCTTTAATTAATATCTTGCACTTTTTTCTATGAGGAAGATAGTGTGAAATATCAGTTAAACTTGGGACCAGCCCTGAAATGAATCAAAGAGTGTGTATATATATATATATATATATATATTACAGTTTCAGACTTGCATAACTGTCATTACAATTAGATAATGTTTGGCTCTCAGAAGGAAACCATTGACTTTTAGCAAGGCCAGATGCTCCATAGCGAAAAGTCAGTTTGGGGAAGAATGGCAATTTAGCTCAGAAAGTTCTAAAAGTTCAGCTGTTGCTTGCAGAAATCTAGTTTGGGAAGCAGCAGAGAGTTATTTCAGCCTGTAGTTTTAAACCACAAAATATTTACCACAAGCATTGCAGAGATGAAAAGAGAGAAACTTCTTTGTAGAGGTCTCTGCAAACTCTCATGAAATTTAGAAAATATTACAGTATGTATGTTGATCATAAAATTGACAGCCTGGAAAATAGATTATGACATTCAAACCGAATGCTAAACGAAGACCACCACAAAAGTTCAAAGGCAAATAGATTGTTGGATTTATAACCAACTGATTATTTAAAAGTTGGGAAGGAAATGCCTTTATATTTCAATGAGCTCACACAGACTGTCTCAGCCAAAACCCATGAAAAATACTCAATAAAGGAAGTGCCATTACATGTGCTGAGAATCCTGGAAAATTCTCCTGGCAACAGGACTCATTCGTTCATTTACTTCCCAGAAATCAGCTTTAGGGACACAAAATAAACAACCTATTACAAAATCCACTGAAGCTAATAAAGTTCTTCCCAGTGATGTTTTTGAGCTTCAGATTGATTGAGAAAAAGAATAAATATCTTGGGAGGAGAAAAGATGAAGAATGCTTTCGTATATCCAACTGTGCTCAGAATTTACCTTTACCTCAAAACTGCTCTTTTCAACGCCACAGGGGACTGAATACCCCTAGCTTAATTTACTGGAAACAAAAAGAAAATGTATAGAGTTATTTTCTTTATTTTACAAGTCCAACTAGTTTCAGGGAAGGTACTTGATAAAGAGGCCCTAAACTTTCAGATCTAGCTAGACAGAGATTCCTCCACTATGGAGGAAGATGACAAATGGCAAAAGGCAGTATAGTCAGGTCTGTGGTGTACCACTTGTGTGGACACGCCTGGAGGATCGCTTCGTGGCTCCCGTGAACTGTATCCCTTTTTGACTCCAGCCAGGTGGCCCAGACTAAACCTGTGGGTGCTTTTGATGAATAGTGTCAGATTTGATTCTGGTTTGTGTTGAAGCTGGATTTGCTGTATTTGAACCTGAGTTATGAAATACAATACTACTGAGTACAAGAAAGGCAAAAACTGACCACCCTGCTTCTACCTGTGAGAACTCCCAGGCACTGTCACCTTTATACCTACTTTCCAGCAGGAGACCTGATGGTAGTTATCACTCTGAAATGTTCATTTCTACAAAACTGGCCAGACTGGAGTGTTTTAAGTGGGTCAAATTATACAGTATGGATAATGATAATTATGAATATGGTTCCCTTTCTGGTACATGACTTTCTGAATGCTGATACTGATTTTCAGAGAATGTGTTTATTTGGGCCCTCTCCTCAGCTGATCTCAGTCAAAAGAGCTCCTTGAAGTTGATTATCCTAATTTAATATGTATCAACTAGGATGCTGGCTTAGGATTTTTTTAGATGTTACGTAATACTTTAAAATCTTTTTTTTGTTTGGGGCCATATAGGATCAGTCTCTTCCAAAGACATGTTTCTGGACTGTGTTTTATAGTTTTTTATATGCCTCTGTTTTGTTTTTTTTCCTAGGCTTTTGAAAAAGGAAGAAAATTTTATTTTTATCCCTCGTTCCCGTGAAGAGCTTCCAGAAAACTTTCCAAAGGAAATTCCTGGAATCTGTTACTTCCTCGAGGTCAAAAGTGGTCAGAAGCCACCAAAACCCTCCGTCACATCTGCCAGAGTGAGAAAGGTTTCTTACAACATTGGCACCATGTTCCTCCGGGAGACTAGCCTCTGAGGCCTGCTGCAGATCAAAGACTCGTCAAAAAAGCACAAGCCCAGAACTGGGTCATGACAGGGGAGTTGGAGGTTCTTTCTATTTCACTGCCTTGTTCTGAACAAGCAGTAAAAGCTCCATGTAATATCAGGCAATAATCATTGTAGAAGGTGGGTGACTGCTGTCAGTAAACAAAGTGGAGATAGGGAAAAAAAAATTAAACAATGTACTTCCACTTCCAGAGGAATTTCTTTCATAAACTTCAGTCTGGCCCCTCTATGACAAACAAAAAAAAACAAAACAAAAACAAACAAACAAACAACCCCAAAACAACCCAACTCTCAAATTAGAGGTTGGTTTTGTTTTGTGCAGAAAGGATGATGGTTCTCTGTAGATTTGCACCAGCTAAGCAGAATTGAGAGTCAGTTCTGATTATGCATTCCTACATTTAATGTGTTCTTCAGTAAGGTAATGATGTTTTTTAACTTTATGAACAAACATTTCATACATATACTGTAGACCTGTTGTAACCTTCCTGGCAGGAGGAATTATAATTCAATACAAATATTGTAGGAATTTTACCTATTTTTATACATATTTCACTTTCTGGATAATTACATTCCACACACTGTAAGCTGAGTGAGCTTAGATAGCTTTTCAGAAGAAGCTGCTGTACATTTCATACATTCTACCTATCAAACCTTATTGTTATACATGTGGGAAGAAGTCATTTTTTGACTTCTTTGGCAACAAAAATATCATATTTTACAGGAAAAAACACTTTGGTAAATCTCTTTACCTGATGTTTATGCTAAAGCTTTAGATGAGCATTGTCTTGCTTATAGAAAATAATGTTCAGTATTTGTCTTACAGTGCTGTATGTCCAGTCCTTACAGGACAACGCAAACAAAGTGTAGAACATCAATATGTTGACAAACAAAAAAGTTCTGTTCAGTGGGGCTTGTTTCCCACTAAATTGTCAGCCAAACTGACTTTTGGTAGGAGTCTTGGACTTTTAAAAAAAATTTAATCTTTTGAAAACTTATTCTGAGGAATTCCAGCAGACACTGGAAACTCTCTGGATACTGGTTTTCCACATTTTTTTTAATAGGACCTGTGCTCCTACACCAGTTCAATTATTAAAAATCCTATCTGTTATTAATGATGCTCATCTGGAAATTTCCTCTATTGCTTGATTGGCTGGAAGGTCCCCTGCTTTATCTAATGTAGACCGAAAAAACACTGAAAAGAGGAAGGCAATACTTCCCCAGGTTTAATTCAAATGGCAGTTCAAGATTTAGATGAGTCCATGTCAGTTTTTTAAAAAAAGGCAGATTCTTTTCTGTTGAAAATTAATATAGCTCCATTGTCTTCAGTGAATCCAATTTTTTAAAAAAAGGCCGATTCTTTTCTGTTGAAAATTAATATAGCTCCATTGTCTTCAGTGAATCCAATTGAAACAAGATGCGGATCTGTCCCCTAATAGGCACATTTTCAGGCAGTGTTAATTTCTCAGGTTTTCCTTTTCAAAAGTAATGGCAGTCAGTTTTCCTCTGCAGGTGTACTTCCTTTACGGTCATACTAAAGTGGGCCGATGTTGTTCTGCTCTTGCAGATTGTTAGTTAACAGTTGTGCAGTGATGCTGAAGTGGCTTAGCTTTACATGAGCCTGATCAAAGCTCACTGAAATCAAAGGTAAGAGTCTCAACAGCACTAGGAGGCATGAGAAGGTCGGCATTTCTATAATCTAGACCAGAAATTAGAGTTTACGTATGTATTTAGTAGTCATAACTTGAGGCACTTTTTGAAAATAAGTAAATAACTTTCACCGCATGTCCAAATTATCCAGTTAGATCTTTCTGTGGAGGAATGACAGTTCCGTATTTCCCCTTTTTGTCCAGTGGCCCATGTTAGAGTGGGAACAAGTCAGCGTGGCACCACTAGCCTGCACTGAACATGTTTCAGGCTTCCTTTCCATGAAGCCTTTCCGAATGAGAAAGGACTATCTTGAACCAATACAGACTTCAGCATGTAAAGGACATCTGAACTTACTATGCAGGTGTGGTTTTTTTCTTGCCTGAAGAAAGTAGATGCATGGGAATTAGCCCAGAAACTTACTTAAAAGGAAATACCCTCACTTTCTAGAGGAACATTGATGTTAAAGTTTTCTTCCATTGATATTAGAGCGTCCTTGGGATTGGAGGAGTTAATCTTTTATCTGTCTTGATAAACAGCATCTGTAGCTCTACTGCCTATTTGAAAAATGACTTAACAAAACCTGCTTGAGCTTGAGGTTTCAGAATTTCCCTCTAAACTACAGATCTGAGAATTTTCTGCATAGGATGACAAGTTTTAGCCTATAGCCATTAGTTTGCACATACACAGGATGTAGCATGCATTTTTTTCCTGGAACAGCAGTGAGACGTGCAAGAATCATAAATGGAGCAAAGTTCACATTTCACCACTGGAAGAGGAACACCACTTCCTAGCTAATAAAGCTGTGGTTTTGATGTCATTACCTAGTTCCCTAGAATGAAATTTTTTCAAATAGCTATCAATAGATTGAAATTTCATTCTGACTTCACTGGCACATCCTTATTGTTCAGGAGGTGCTGATGTCAGAGTACTAATCTCTCTGGCCAAACTCTTTTTCTCTTCTTACCACCTGTAGTCTTGTGTGAGGAGAGCAAACACAGAGGTTCAAACCACAAGCTTGTAGCTCAGTAACTTGTCTCTCACAGTTGCCAATAGGAAATGTCTAGGTTAATTCTGTGGCTGATCTTGGTAGATCTATGGAAACGTTTTCATGTGAAATGATAAAAAAATGCTGATTCTGCTAGAAAATTGGAGAAGCGACCTAAAAAATTTTGTATCACCATCCTCATCCTCTCAAGGGACTATTTATTCTATAAGGAAATTTATAATCACGGAGATCAGTGCAAAAACTGAAAATTGGTGTCAGCATCACCATGGAGACAATGACAGTGTTTGCAAATAAATCATCTAGCTCCCCAAATTAGTGGAGATTTACTGTGTGAGAATATACGGTCTCTGCTTTTTATAAGCTTGTGTAAAGGTAACGTGTCCAGAACTTCAGCAGTGATGCTAAGTATTGTGTTATTTGTTTCTGTGTTAAGACAAGGGAAGTTAATAAAAAAGTGTGGGCTTTCTAGGGACATTTTTCTGTCTCAGTGTGAGTAAAGTGTAAAACAAATTCTCAGCACTCAAACTCAGTAGTTGCATCTGCTGCCTTTAATTGCAAGTTTATTTTCTTGGACACCTTTATGAAGTGAAATGAAATTTATTATCTAGGTTGATGCTGTGAAGTTAATTAGATGGTAGTCAGACTCAACATTTCTTTAACAACACTTAATTTTAGCGATAGGGAAAACTTTCCCATTTGCCTGGCATTGTCTTCATAAATAAAAAGGTCCTCAGAATCTTTATACCGTGGGATGATGAGGTGGAGAGGTTAGAGGTGCTGAAATGGATGCAGAAATCACATACTATAGTGGGAAGTTTCTTCTAATTGAGAAGCTTAAGAATTTACAGGCCTATGTTTCTTCCCATAGCTACAAGTAGCAACATCTGCTGTCTTTAGTTTCTGTTGAAACAAATCCACCCTCTCTGAAGACAGAGGGAGGCGATTGAGGGAATATTACCTGTACAGGGCAAAGGAAGGATGATGTAAGGACCCTAGCTGGGGTCATCGGTGTCTTTGCTGCAAACTTGTTGTGCAGCTTCCCTCTGCTCCAGGCTCAGAGGGACCAGAGACCATGGAATGACCCCAGAGGCAGACCCAGTGGCTAACTTCTTGTACAAAAGTCATGAGGTCTAAGTAAACAGAGGCAACAGTCATTCTCCCAGAGCACTTTTTACAGCTCTTGTGTCAGATTTTTCCATCTGCTTGAAGCTCCCCATCACACAGGCTCTTCTGTGATGTGGTGCATAGAGGTCAGGAACTCAGAGCAAGAAGGAAATAGTGATGGAAGTGATAGAGTGGTGGATAAATTTTGTTGTATATCGCACCGGTAATATCTACCACTCAGAGACAAAAGCCTCTGCGTGGGAGAATTGCTGCTAAACCAGGGCTCTCAAAGTGTGGTTTTCTTGCAGGATCCCACAGGATATTTCTTCTTTAATTCCAAAGAGCCAGTAGTCATTAACTGTGGTTGTGGTTTTGGCTTCACTGCTTATTCCCACATCCAGTTTCAGATCTGAGTCTGTTTGGAAAGGCGTTTTGGAGCCTGGAAACATGCCTCTACAAACAGAAAACCAAAGCTTTTAAAACCTTGGAAATCTTGTATGGGAATTTCCTATTCAGAAGAAGAAATCCCTGTAGTTGAGTCATTAGCAGGTCCTACTGCAGTTCATGTGTGTGCATATGCCATTTCACAATACTGTCTCCTTCTGTGCTTACAGTGTTCCCTACCAAGCCCAACAGTGGTATCAGGTGTATAATCACCTTTTCTCTGTTTTGCATTAATGTCCCTCTTTTATTTTTTTCTGTATAAAGCAAGCAGTGTGGAGCTATGATGTTGCATGCATCTAAAAGTATCATGGCATTGCACTGAGGCTTAAACTCCACTAACCCATTTCACATTGTGTATTTCTGCTTCTGAATAGATCCTTCTCCCAGACAATTTAAAAACGAAGGAAAAAAAACCCCACCCAAAACTGTTGTGTTGAATTGCAAATGAGTATGAAACCAGTTGTTGGGGGAAGTTTCTGCTGGACCGCTTTCAGATTCTTCAGCTGCCACAAGCTGTCACACTTGCATGCTTCATGCAAACTTCTGCCAAGAAGTCTGTAATCTAACAGCAGCATTGCAAACTTATGGCATTTTACCGGGTTTTCCTCCTCCAGTCTCAGGCCACTACCTCACCTCTGCTGAGGGCTCAGAGCTCACTGAGGAGAGCCAATTCCCTGTCCTAATGCAGCCAGAGCTTCTGGCTTCGGGTTTTGGGTTCTGGCTCATCTTTTGCAAAATTATACAAGTGTAATATTGGAAATAGCAACATGCTGAAATTAGCAACAAACCAAGAAGCACAAAAAAGCTTGTCAAACTCAGAAACAGTTGGTTCCCTTCTTTCAAGGTAATACATTATTCATAGCACTTTACTGGGATTGAGGATGCCAGTGACAGCAGAGACTGTGGATGAACTGAAGATGCTGAGTGTGCAGGAGACTCCCCAGGCAGGAGCTGATCGGTCTCTGCTACTGTTCCATCACCTGCATGCTCCTTCCTGCTCTAGGTCATGCTTCTGCTCTTCAGAAGACCTCTGTTTTCCTTCCTTTAGCACACTGTATGTGATATAGATAGTGAGTAATTCCTGTTATTGTTCTTATTTGCTGCTTATATCTAAAGATATATGGCTGCTTATATCTAAAGAATAACTGGGATTAAAGGCTGATCTTACTCTTCTCTGCAGCAAAGACAAAACTGCTACAGTCACACAGCAGGCACTCACACCCTTAGAGAGGGAGAGGACTGTAGTCAAGTTGTCATTGGTGGATTTGGGTGGAGAAGTCAGTACATTAACAGTCCATGGCATGTTTTTAAGTTTCCCAAACACTAAATTTATCTGTGCAGCTAGGAGTTACTCCTTAACAATGTTATTAATTTGCCATGCATGAGCAGCCTTACAACAAAAATCTGTAAACTGTTTAACCTCATATACATGATTGATCTTTTGTGGCTTGGCTATTAATCATGCATGAAAGCAAGCAAAACAGTGAAACTGGGGAATGTAACAATTCAGTCATAGGTGACAGATCATTCACCTCTGCAGATGCTTACTTGTTCCTGTGGCTTAGAAAGGTTGACCTCGAGTTATCTGTGGTCCAGGTTGGCATCACTGTGTCACTATAGCAACAAAATGGCCTCTGAAAACCAGCAGGAGGCATCTCAGTCTGCTTCCCTGTAGGCTGGGGTTCACATTAGAGGGGCCAATACAGTAAGTGATGCAAAGTGGCAACTTTGCTGGCAGCCTTAACAAAAGGATCAGTGGAGGCAGATGTTAAACCGGCTGTTTGCTCCTGGGATTTTAGTTTCCAAAGGCAGAGTGAGGCTGAACATGTTTTATTTTGGACAAAAAGAGAAGACACAGGATTTCAGAGAAGCAAGTGTCTTCCCTGCTTTATGGCTAGCAGGGAGGCAGCAGAGTGAAAGGGCGTCAAGAGGGACACGCTGGCTGCCTCGCCTGCAGCAGTGCTCGTTTCCACCTTCAGCTCTCTGGATCACTTCGGCTGTAGCATTCCAAGAATCAAGTGTCCTCTGCAAACTGGGGAACAGGTAAGTGCTTCAGGCACTTGTCCCCTGTGTTCTAGGCACAGCATGAGGCTGCCTAAATCCCTGAGTGTGCTTAACTTTCTCAGTGACCACAAATGACAAACTTAGACTAGACATCTGGGTTTTAAGATGGCCAAGATAAGTGAGATTGATCCCACTGAATTAAGGTCTTTCCAGCCCAAGTGCTGCATCTCAAACCTTTTAGTCTGTGCTGCTTTCCAGAGTTTTGCGTTGGCCAAAATAAATTGAATCAAACTAAGTGGCAGAAGGAGAGATAAGCATATTCCAGGATAAATAAAGGTTTGATGTGGTAGCCATGGCGACTGTCAAGAACAGGGGCTACTGCAGTTCTGGAAGTCTCTTCCTTCTGATGTTTGAACCCTTTACATATGATATCAGCACTGCCAATCACAACTCCTGGATGCCATTAGGACTGTGATTTAAAAAAACTTTTGAGCTTTGAGCTCCTGGCCCAATTATGCAAAACCTCTGTGCCACCTTCACCTGAACTATATGCCAGAATGCCTACATAAACCTTGTTACTTGTCCTGCTGTAAAGATGGTAACAAAATATATACGTTCTAAAGAGCAGAGAGATAGTTGCCAGATTGTCATTAACGTACATTTTTTGCACTTTTGTGAATTGTAGGCCCAAAATTAACATTCCATTAGCAGAAGGTCTCACATTGAGCTACTTCTTTTCTACATCATTATTCCCTAGCAATACTCTCTAATGACTACTCTTGAAGCAATAAGTAAAGCCATGCTAATCTATTCTGTGTAGATTCTTGTACAACACCTATCACCTTAAAAAACTGCCTTTTAGCAGAACATCAAATGGCAGAATAATACCATGTATTGCTTGTCCTTCCATCCTCTTCCCCAGGGGAGAAGGGTATGTAGTGGAATCATTTGATTTTGTGAGGTGCTGTCTTTTTGTTAGTTTTCTAAAAATAAATGTTACTACTTACTTAAATAAGGAAGAGCAAAATCAGAACTATAGACCAGGATTAGAAAAGGGTTTTAGTTGTAAACAGAATATTTTAAAGGCTGCCTACTGAGTAAGACTGGTCTCCCGTCCTAGAAACAACAGTACCAGTCATATATGTAAGATATACCCAGGAATGATAAATACGAGCAATAAAACAGGCAGGTATATATAATGGATAATTTCTGCTTTATACACAACAGTAAACAGATGCTAAGATTGATTAATACTCAGAGAGGAGGAATACTGTTTAATCCGTTTTGGCATTTGTTTATTACCAGTATACCTGTAAGGTATTATTTTTTCCTTCCCTAATGAGACTGGAACATACTGTTAAATCAATATCAGAGTTTCTGAGCTTATTGCAGAAGAACGTGGTTAGGATTAAATAACAATCAAGGAGAGTTTTTTTAGAAGTGAGCCATTGCTTGAAAGAACAGATCATAGGGAAAAGACAAAAGAAGAATGTACATGTGTATTTATTTTAAAAGTTTCTGCGGCATTTCTGATTGGTTAAAATCATTCTGAAACTGTACACTGAAACCACAGCTGCTTAGTTCAGGTTATTTACATTTGGTAAGAAGGAGGAGGTAAAACTTTCAAAGTCACATAAGGGACATATTTCTCAATCCCATTTTCTCTGCTCTCTTTCTATGAAGGTTGAACCTAACTTTGCTGAATGATCCTGAGGTTCTGAATATCTAAATAAGTTTTGGAAATGTGGGTTATAAATCCATGTTATTTATGTTCCTTTGAAATGTTGCTCATAATGATGTATTAAAGCAAATTCTAAATATCCAACCAGCAACAAAGGTGCATTTTCCTAGTGCTAACCTGTGCTGGATGATGAAATGTGGAATTGTTTCTAATTTATGCAGTTTTTTACACCTTTTTTCAAGGTGATGCTCCCAGATGTGTTCCTGTGAGGGTATGAATGCTCTGGTCTTTAGTGGGAATGAGGCTCGTTACCCACCTTTATAATGTTCTGAGGGATTCTAAGGGAGAAAGCACTGCCCAGCCAACTCCATCCAATTTAGCTCATCTATGGAGAGAGTGTCAAGCTAAGTCTAAGATTTACTTTCTCATTACATCTCTTAAGTCAAGTCCAACATGCTTGCCAGTGTTTAAGTGTGTAAGCGTTACTCTCCAGAAACTTCTCACAGGTCCTACAAGTGTATAGGTAAGAAGCCAACAGAAAGAAAGCATCTGAAGAAAGTGAAGTATGTGTGTAGGAGAGAGCTACTGTACATAGACGTGCTGCTGATTCTCAGCTTTCGTGTATTTGGAAGTTGGATGACCCGGAGAGTATTCTGGGTATGTTGGAAAATGCAAGAAAGTGCTGTCCATAATGTCATGAACTCTCAAGGCATTAGGATGAATTTTGGAGTCCATAATCTTTAGAGTTTTAGTGGCATTGCATGAGAAATAGTCTATTTTCAAAGGAGGGAAAGTTGCTTTGTATTTTAAATAAGAGTTGAATCTCTAGTTGCAGACAAAAATTGTGGGGGAAAAAGAAAGTCTAAAATTCTAAATGCAAAATGCAAAGAATGTCCCACTTTTTTGTATCATTTGACTTTTCTGGAGGTAGGACTCAGAATTCCTCTATGAGTTTCAATACTGAATGCAAAACTAGATATGAAATGTTACAACTGATAGAAATTTTGAGCCGATAGTAAGAATGCCTTTTAAAAACTATATAGGGATATCGTACTTAAATGTTAGCACTTTAAGAAAATGGAAGCTCTTCTGCCTTGTAAGTAAATAGTTTAGAAATGTCTGAAGTGAAAGAAAGCTTGGAAGACTGTTGTATCATAGCAAAAAGATACAAGGTCTGTGACATAATCTACACTTCACACCATTCCTTCAGAAATAGTCCTATATATGGAGTTTTCAAAAGCATATTCAACCAACAGTTGTTTATAGTTAGTTTCAAAGGGACCAGTATTTCACCAAGCACATTCTGCAAAAATACCAAGCAGATCATGTTAGGTAGGGCCTAGATTTAGCTCAGTTGGTTTAGACTGTATTAACAGATACCCTGCTTCTCAAAGCAAGGCTTGAAATGCTCTTCCTAACATGTGTCAGCATTGTGCCTTTTACTGAAGTCTAAACAAAGCCCAGTCTAGACAAAATTCCCATCCCAATACATGGCATTTGTGTTGCCTCACTAGAAAATTAGCTCTTCACTAAGTTCCAGCCATTAATGTCTTTGATGCTGCAATACTGCTTATTATTCTTATGTCTCACTCTGCCCCAGTTGCACTGGGGCTCATTATGCTCTAGAGCACCAAGGGTTTGGGGAACTGCTGTAAGACTGAGTGAACTTCAGCTAACCTAAATTTAGGTATTTAAAAATTATGTCTGGGCTGAGCTAGTCAGGTCGGCTCCCTCTACAGTCAGTGCAGACATCCTGGCATCTCAAAGAATGATCGTTCCTGGAGAAACTGTTAAGCATGAGATAAAACACTGCCTTAGATGGGCTCTTCTTTCTCTCCCCAGTGACTGCAGTGTGGAGGTGGAGGAGTAGTTCAGGTTAGCTGCCATACTGTAGGTGAGAGGAATTCCACTGCTGATAAGAATGAGAGGATGTAATAGGATAGAACAGCAAATATGCATGGAAAGAAACACATCAGGAGCAAGGGCTGGGCTCCAAGCAGAGTTTCAAAGGGTTGTGGCAGTAAAATTACCAATATTTAAGATTTGAGAGATCTGGCTAGGAAGTTTATCCTAATTAAAATAACACTTCTTTCAACTAAAAACTAACTGTCTGTGGTTGTTTCCAACTCCCCGCTTCTGATCTAAGATAATACTGGTGTGCCACTCCTACAGGCTCCACCAAGAGCTGTATCTCCATTCCTTCTTAGAATAGTGGCAGTTAGCAAGCTACGTAAGGAGTCCATCCCTCCCAGGAATGGATATCTGGGTTTCTTAACATTGTAATGATCTTTTTATCTCACCTCTTTCTTTTTTCTGAAACAGTATATAGGTTGGTCTCTGCAATCACTTGAGAAAGAACAGGGGAGCAGAGAGGGAGATGCTGGCTGAATGTTCTCTCACTACGATCATAGTTGCTAAAGCTTCTGTCTGACCTGTCCTAAATTGTGTTGTTATGCACTTGGAGTCCCCAAATTCTCCGACAGGATCTTGGGTCAGGCTCTGAACCAAAGGCGAGTGGGAAGGACCAGGGTTACCACTCTGCTATACTGCTCCCATACTTCTGTCTTCTGTTTGCGATTGCCATTCTGATCCTTAGACATCTGTGGCAATTTTCACCACGGTCCTGGTTGGGGAGACCGTGGGAAAGTTCTTGGGAAGAAGCAACAGTATTGCAGTCCTCCACACTGTGAACTGTCAGTCTCTCCAGAGAAAAGGAATTTGAAATAGTATTGTCCTCAAGAGCTGAGAAAACTTGCAGATTTTCCATGTACAGTAAACAGTTTCTATAATTACCAGGAAAACAAAACAGAGAGGCAAAGTTGTGCAGCAGGGGCATCCCATCTCATACACACTGCCGTGATAATGAAAACCAAATCCTGTGGAATCACAGGCACATTATTCTCACTTGCTTTAAAGGTCAGCTAAGAAGCTAATTTCTCATATGGGCTCATAGCTCTGAGACAACGTAACACTAGTCATTTCTTCCAACAAATTGCAGTTGTCAGAAAACTGGATTAGTAGCTCATAGAGCTAAAAATAGACATCATGTGCTTGCCAGAGAAGGATGAATTCAGTAACAGAGGTGAAGGTAAATCAAAATATCATAACATCTGGAACAAACATAACATCGTGAACAAAAAAATGCTCAACTCAAAGCAAGTTACCCATAAAATTACATTAAAATAATCTGAATCATCAACTCAAAGAATAACAGAGTTTAGTCTTGATTCTGTTTTATTCACCTTCCAGATCCACCTTGTGGTTGCTGCTTTATCAGCTCAATCAGTTTGACCACAATCCTTTCAAAGTCATGTAGCTTAAGTTAGGAAGTGAAAGTCATTATGTTAAAGCCATTACTTGAATACTAAAAAAGAAGATTCTTTGGCTTAACATTTTTATCTTCATTGGGGAGGGGGGGATAATTTATCGCTTAAATTATTCAACTGAAAAATAAAAATTAGATGCCGAAAGCCCAAGACTAGTAAAGGAGCTACAGTGAAAGCAACTTTCCAAACCTCAGCATATCTTTACTAAAAAGTGGATTATTTTTCATTACATAAAACATTTGCTTTTTACATAAAGCACTTTTATGCTGTTATTCTGCAAATTAGTATTACTACTTACTTAAAAAAAAAAAAAAAAAAAAAAGGAAACATTTATTTAGTCTTCATTATTCTTCAGTTATTTATTTTCCATAGCAGAGCAATTCCACCATACTGCATATGATCCTGAAGGAGCAGCAATCCACTGCGGATAGGAAGCCTCAGATTGTCTGGTTATGGTGAAAAGTTCTGCAAGGTACAGGCTGGTTCTCAACTGACGACAGGCTGGCAGTGGTTGCATGCAGTTCATACTAAGACTTAAATTATTCTTTTTACTTTTACATTCAGAACAAGACCTATGTATAGTTCAGGAGTAATCTTCACTACTTCTTTTAGAAATTCTTTCTGTAGTATGTATATTTTCTGTGCACCTTTTATAAAATCTTTGCATTTCATAGAATCGTAGAATCATAGAATCACCCAGGTTGGAAGAGACCTTTAAGATCATTGAGTCCAACCATCAACCTAACACTGCCAAAACCACGACTAAACCATGTTCCTCAGCACCACGTCTACTCATCTTTTAAACACCTCCAGGGATGGCGATTCCACCACTTCCCTGGGCAGCCTGTTCCAATGTTTGATGACCCTTTCTGTGAAGAAACCTTTCCTAATATCCAATCTAAACCTCCCCTGGTGTAACTTGTGGCCATTTCTTCTTGTCCTATCCCATGTTACATGGGAGAAGAGATCAACACCTGCCTCTCTACAACCTCCTTTCAGGTAGTTGTAGAGAGCAATGTGGTCTCTCCTCAGGCTCCTTTTCTCCAGGCTAAACAACCCCAGTTCCCTCAGATCTGAGGCAATGAGGAGAGTAGGGTCGAAATAATAACTTACATCAGCAAATCAAATCACTGTGAAAAATATTTATGAAGTATTTATGTTCAGTGTCTTTTAGATATATCTTATAAGCTAGAGTTGTTTTTGCAAATTCTGCTCTTGCAAGAAGCCTTTGGTCATCATTCTGAGAGGTCAAGAATAGTCTTTATTTTGGGATTTAATTGGTATGAATACCATTTGTCTGGCATTCACTGTGTACCATTATCACTGCAGTGTTAAGGTTCAGTTGTGAAATAGAAATGTCAGGACAAGCAGCACCAGCAGTTATCTGCATTGCACATCCTACACATTGTGCACACATTTCATGGCATACTTTGTATTTTATAGATCATAATATGACTGGTTAATTATGTAGAAAAATAGTTAGCAATAAAAAATACAAAATATGTGGACACTGCCATGTCTGATAGCTATCTTGAGATATTATGGATATATTATCACCTACTCTTGGAATTGCTCAGAACCAAATCATGCATTCTTGGCATTCATCCTTGCTTCAGTGAGAGGCGTGGTCATCATCATCCCTTTAGTTGTTAAATCTCCATTACATTAGAGCCCAGAGATTAATAACAGAGGAATTTTTCGGCTGAGTAGTCTAAGAGAATTAATACTGTTTTTTTCTGAATATGGTGGGCTCTGCTGCTAGGACTGACTTTACATCTCTTCTTGATTTGATTTTAACCTTTCCCAGTTTAATAAAATTCTGCACTTCCTCATTGCAGGATTTCATAGTGTTTTGAAGAGGCTGTGTGTAGTCTGGTTGTGCAATCCACTGGTGCAACACACAAATGTTAAGCTGTTTCAGACTACTGTCCTGGAGAGTCCAACCAATGTTTCACAGCAACAAATAATCCCCTTATTCTCTTTTTCACTTTGCTCTGCCCTTATGGCCAACTTTAGAGAAGGAACTGAATGCTACTAAAAATCTTCTGGTGGTTTATATTTGTTTCAGTGGGATAAATTCATGATTAGGAGAAACTTTTGCAAAACAAGCCAGTGTTATTGGCATGAACTTCACAGCTTGAGCCTGTCAAGTCATAGTTTAGTCTCTTCCCAAAGCCTTTGAGAACAAATTGAACTTCACATGCAGTATCTCGCCTAGAACAACTGATAACAATTTCCCAGTTGTCTGTCACTGTGATCTTGACTCTCCCATCTAATGGAAAACCCATAAAATTCATGAAACCATGAATGGAAAATCTCATACTTCTGATACTTGTTTGAACCTTTCTTCCAGGAGCCTGCTCCAGTTCTGAAATTGGTGATTTAACGGGCAGTTCATTCAGGCTTATCTTCATTTCCTCTGCAGGTAGCTCTAGAGGAGGATTAATCTTTGATGCCTTAGAGTTGTACCTTTTGACTTTTCTCTTTGATGTCAGTGTTGCCAAAGTAGAATCTGAGGGCAAATTCCTGTCTGAGACGGTCACAAACAGCTCCAATAACAGGGCCAGACATGTGAAGGTAAGTTGTAAGTATAACTAAAAAATTTGGATTATGGTAGGAAGATGGGTGTTCACCTGAGTTTGTAATGCTCAGTTTTAGGAGAGGGAATTTTTAGTAAGAGTTATGAGCCACATATTGGTAATCTGTCATTTATGGAGAGCAGAACAAAGGGAAGGAGCCGTTCAGTGCAGTGCAGTTTTAATCTCAGCTTTATGAATGCTGAAAATTGCTGCTTGTCTTGTTTCAAACTTCTCTGTTTTGCAAGCTGGATAAAAATATTTAGGACCCCAAAAATGTGAAGATTGACCCCCTCAAAGTCTGCACTCCTGTGGAAATGCACCAATCTCCCCTGGGTGCAAATGCTTTTTGTGTGATTCTATAATACTGTTTTAGTGTGTCCTATAAAGCTTCTCTGAAGAGACTTGAACTTGAATTGTACAAGCATTCTGCACTAAGTAACAAGATTACAACCTTGCACTATCAACAAAGGATGCTTAGCATTAAAATAATATTGGATGTCATTAAATAATACTAGAGCTCTATCAGGGTTTAGAGCACTGTGATGTTTGTGAACTGAAGCAGTTTGTGTAAAATTTCTTACTGATATGAGGATAATCAAATTAATGACACTATTTCCATTTTAATAATATGCAGAGGAGGGAAGGTGGTGTCCCTAGACATTTCTGTCAACTTCATGGTTGAGAGATTAATTTTAGTACTATGTAAATCAGAACATTATTTTAAAACATCAGCCTGCAATCTGCTGGGAAGGGATGTGGCAGGTTAGAGTTTTACTGTGAGCTAGCATGGACAGAAGAGCTCAGCAAAGCGTATAAGCCGAGATCTTCCCACACTGAAACCAAGGGAGTAATTGCAAAATCAAGTCTGATTACTTGTCCTAGCTGTTCAGCAGAGGAATCCACCTGCCAACAGAAGCAGATTTGATACAAACTATTGTGTGCTACATTTCAGTTTTTTTATTGGGATTCAATTGGCAGCCTTAGTGGTCTGGAAGTTACAGTAAGTACCTCTGGTTGAAAATTATTACTTCAGTTATGATTTCTTCTCCAAACCACCTGAATTTATTACTAACCAAAGACTTATCTACTTGAAAACAAAACAGTAAAGTTTGGTTCTGTCATTTATGTCTTTGACTGCGAGCAGCTGAAGTGCATAATATATGTACTAACCAGGCCTGTGTTGTGTCATTGAGCAAGTTCTTCAAGGCTACAGCACGAGTATAACACAGCAGAATTCAGTATTAATCCCTCTACGGGAACATGAGTCTATGTAATAAATTGATGTGCCATATGTGTAGGCCATGGGAAAATTGTGTGTGCAGTGAACTACATACGGTCTTAAAAGCTTTAACATTTGTACTGCTCATCCTATAACAGAATGTATATCTTGATAGCTGTGACCCTATGAGCTTCTGAAAAAAAATGTAAAGTTTATTCTTCTTGTTTTAAAATTACTGTTTTGTGAGTTACTGTTTACATAGGCCTCCATACAGCAAGGGGAAATGGAAAAGCAGATGCTGTCTGTAAATCTTGCAGGCTAGAGAGATCAGAGAATGCCTTTCCTGAATCTCCTCCTGATAAGCGGCTTCTTTTTTCTGGCAGATGCAAACAGTGCCAATAGCCTGGTCCTTCTTTAGAAGAAACAAATAATTCGTTAAATGGCCTTGTTCTCTTCAGCTTCTATTGATACTTCTTAATTTTCTCTTTCTGTCTCCTTTGGAGTAGGTTTTGGTGATACAATTCTTGCAAAGTGTAACTGAGGGCAAGCAGTTTGCCTTTTTTACCCTTCCGTTTTCCAAAGCTACTGAAGGTCTCAAACAAGAAGAAGAAACTTTACAAAACTCATGCAGGCATGTTGTTAACAGCAGAAGGATGAAACAGCCTTCTACGAGCACTCCAAATTACCTTTTAATGGCATGCCTGCACTGCATTGTGACTTCACATCTTGCTTTCATAGTGTGACCTGCTATAATGGTGTTTGTTACAATGAGATCATTTTAGTTTGTCCTAAAAAATTTTACTTGTTTGTCACCATATTAGAAACATAAGGTACACTCTATAAGAAAAGCAATATATGATATACTATACATCTTCTATTTCAATGCCTCTAGTTTTAGGCTAGTATTCATATAAATGTTTATAATCAAAATACAGGTTTTATTGTTCTTCGCAGGACCAAGCAAAGAAGTTTTGCCTTGTCTAAATACTAACAGTTGTCTAAATACTAACAGTAACATTTCTATTCAACGAATACTCTTTTCTCATGCTTCTAGTTAACTTGTGGTGGGCTCCATCCTACTCTGACTCCCCATTAATGCATTTGAAAGGGAAAAGTAATGAGCTATTTTAGTGTATGACTTTTGCGCAGTACCTGATTCATAAAGATAAATAGATCCAAAATCTCATTTATGAGTTATTAGTGATCAGCAAAACAACAACAACCCTTAGAAGTTCAGCTGAGTAAGTTCTGAAGATCTTGCATTGCTTACTCAATTTCTCAGTTTCTTGACTCGTTATAACAGACATATTTGATGAAGTCTTTGCCATGGACACTGGCGCCAGCCTTCATCAAAGATTGTTCTAATTTCTGCTTCCTGTTTTATCTGGAAGTTTACTGTAATGAAGAAGTTACCAGTATTTAAAAAAAACCCCGAAACATAAATCATACAGGTTTCCTTCAAGTCAGTGTTCACCTTATTTGACCTAGTCTGTTGGCAAGTAGCTCACATTAATTAATTTTGGTTGTATTAGTAACACAATATCCAGAAAAAACTGTTTCTCCAGAGAAACTCCACTGAAGAACATTTTGTTCCTGATTGTGACCAGGATGCCTTTGTTACATATTTCAGAGCTAAGTCACTGAAGAGGTGATCAAAGAAGACAGACTATTAAGACAAATCCAGAAATTTTACACACAAGAAATGTGTGTACTTAGTTTAAAAAAAAAAAAAAAAAAAAGGTACAATAGGGAAGTTAGTAAGTTCTTTTTTTTTTCCCCTCATTAGATTTTGCTGATACACATAGCAGTTGCTCATAAAATATTTGTTTCTTCCCCCACACACTCTCGTTTGAAGTCGCCAGAGCTTCACATCAATAAAGGTTACATTGTCACAAATGTAGCTAATTCGCTAGGTTTCACTGACAGCTTGGTTTTCGTTTCCTAAGCACTGCATGATAAGAAAAGTACCGGTTCAGTTACACTGCCAGCCGCTCCAGATACTATCCAGACTGTATTTATGATTATTCTCTCATCCTTTAAAATGGCAACAAAATTCGCTTAAGTCTGTGTCTTTGCATTATTTGAGTTCTCGTATGTTGAGACTGCATCTGGTAGTATGGTGCAAACTTGCTTTCCCGTGCTACCACATGGAAGAGTAGCTGCTTCTTCACTTGTGATGCCTTTTTCTGTCTGTCCGTCTGGAATTTTTTGACATCTCTTCAACCGTGTCAGTAGCTCTGATTGGGCTGCCCGATGTCTGGCAATCCTGGATAAAAAGCCACACTAAACATGTGCAGAACAATTCTGTACGTCGGGTGAGAAGAGTTTTGTATGGGTATGTTGGATTTACTGCTAGGGGCAGACCAGCTTTGCAAGTGCACTGGACTCATCTCATGCGATCGAGTTGTTGTGTCTGGGCACAACACGTGTTGACACTTTGCTCAGCTAGTGCAGACACATGGTCACGCATTTCAGTCTAGCAAATACTAAGATTTTTATCTTAGTGAAAGTTTTATCATGGAAGTTGCAGCATTTGGAATTTCAGATGGCAGGAGTACGTCATTGGTACCACCTACTATGTTGTTTCATGAAAACTATCTGGAACAATAAGAAGGGGAAAAAAAAAAGATAAGTGAGGAGGGATTGTGAGGCAGAGCTCATTTGTCAACTTCATGTTCTCTTAAACCTCCTTCTTTGCCATCACCACACGTGGAACTAACACCATTCAGCTACAGTGGTCAACACTGATCATCGGTCTCATGGGAGTCATATCTGAGTTTCCATAGGTAAATTTTATACTGAGTAGCTATAGTATTGCCATGGGGCAGGAAGTAACTGTCCTTTTTATAAAGATTTGTTGCAGAAATGGTCTGTTGAGACTCAGCAAGTAGGGTTCACTTTCCAGCAAGGTTTTGTGTTAGGAACTTTGAATGTTATTGTGAATCGGGACTGATCTGTGGCGGTCCTAAGCCTTCATAAATAAAGCAGATTATTACAGCACAGTCAAAACCTTGGTCAGTACTGCCATGCCAGAAACACGGTGTTCTGAACAATTGCAGACTTCCTACCTCCTGGTAATCCCTGTGAAGCAAAACCATATGAATCCTATTATGGCTACTAGGAGACTTTGTTTGGGCTACAAGTCTGCAAAGAGCACTGAAGCCGTATCCCACACTCCTTGCTGTACAAAACCATCAGTGGTCTGATTCTGTAAGTCTTACATTTGATGGGTAACGCTCAGTCTGTAAACAGAATCCCAGTCCAGCACGTCGATGTGTAACGCATTCCATGTAGGAACAAGACAGCACTTTCCCCTGCCCCGCATTTGGATTTAAAGCTTAGTTACATGGGCCATTTCGGCTGCAGTCCTGCACGTGCTCAAGTGAACAGGTAATTTAAAGGACAGGGGGGCCTCGTGCAAAGTGTGCTCTAGCCAGGCCTTCTGCAAGCATTGTGAGCAAGGGTGGTGGGACTGCGGCCATACCTCATCGGGTGGTTGTAGATGGGAGTCACACACCCAAGTATCTAATGCAGCATTTCAGATGTCTAAGGACTTATTTTTCCATACATTCTACACACATTCATACGTATTTTATGAATCAGGTCTGTGATCAATGTTTTGAACAATTTGCTGCGGTTTTATGGGGTTACTATCTTTTCGGTTTGCAATGTAAATAATATTGTACATCTGCTATTTTATGATACAAATGCCATGTTAATAGCTCTGTTATGGTTTATTTACAATGCCATCTTACAGTATTGGTTTAATATACAATGTATCTGTATGGCATGAATTAAATTGCTTATATTTTACAATGTCAAATATTTTATTTTTGTTTTCTAAAATTACTACATTTCATCCTATGCAGTTTCATAAATGTTTCTTAAGTGGCTCATTATGTCTGGAAATATTGCTTCCTCTCCAGTAGTGCAGGCATAAGAACCAGTATTCCTGATCAGAATCATCAGATATATCATCTAGCAATTTCAGATTAGCTATGTACAAATATGTAAGCATTTATGGTTAATCAGAACATCTATTATATCTTCCTTGCTTTTCATGTAATGATACATTTTAATCATTTTGTATACTTTTTATTTGTAATTATTTGTGAGTCATACACAGTGTAAATAACATGTTTCATTATGCAAGATTTCTAGGTATTCAAGATTACAAAAAAGGTGAATTTGTATATGAAACGAAATTGACAGTAGATTGGAATGACATAAAATAAAGTGGTGATGACTATGTTCTATTTATACTGTTCATTTCCAAATTGTCTGTTAAAGAAAGAAAAAAACTGATTTGCCCTTTAATGTCCCACCAGTTATTTACAGTATATTTACATCAATAAATCATGCAAAAGTCTATTAAAAGTCATGATGAATCATTGAAATTTTCCCTTTTTCTGTTGACAGCTTACCTATGGAGAGCAGAATTAATATATACTAAAACCCAATTCAGTGGAAACAGTCTAAAAAGTCGATGAAGCTATTTGCTCCTGACTCTCAAACCTCAGCTTAGACAACAAATCCAAATGCATTATTAAACAATACACTAGTAAAATATGTTACAACAAAACACTAGATGCTTAAATACATGTTCTGTGTATCCCTTGATAAGTAAGCTTTGGTTTTCATGAACATTGCCATTTAAAAACTGTACTAAAGCCTTTGTTCTTGACTGAAATGTTGGAGTTTTGAGGCAGAGCTGCTTAAGAAATTTAACAGATTGTTGGAAAGAAAATGTCTGGTTTGGGTGATATTATAACAGCTAATTTCTTCCAGTGATTGTTCAGTTCTCGGTTCTGTAGAACAACAGAGCAGAACCAGATTTTAGTCCTGGAGAAGAGAGACAGAAAATGGGTGACATTACAATGAGATATCGACACTAGCTCATTGCTACCAATGCAAGAACAAAGGAAGCTGGCACGCTGTAACGTCATCAGCCTTACAAATGCTGCTCTTGTTGCCTATTTTTTCATTCCTTCTTCATCTTTTCTATATCCCCAACTGAGAACATGACTCATTCTGGTCTGCTATTTTTTGCAGAAGACCATTAACTAGAATTGGTTGCAATATTTTTCTGTGGAATGTGTTACTGGGAGAAGATGGAATTTCAATTAATTCAAAATGTTGGCAGGGAAGTTTGATTCTGACATTTCAGTACTGAATGTGCTTGGGTAATGTGTGGATAAAGCTAAAGCTAAGGATGGTCTAACCTATCCTAAAATTTCAGGAATTTTTGCCCTTGCCACAGCTGGCTTTAAGCCTGGTGTACATTTTCAAAGAATAAGACTGATAATTTGCCTATTCCTGTCTCCAAAATTATTCCAGAATGTTTATTTGGGAATTTGAATAACTCTGGTATGTGGGAGTCAGTTCTGATCTGCAGTAGATTTGGGAATACTGTGTGTCAACCAGGAAATTATGAAAAAGACAAGTCTCAGAGTCTTTTTTAGCTGGGAGAGTTGCTCTTCTATTAACATAACACTGCATTTTGAGATCTCACTTTGTCCAATAAAGCTCATTTATGCGCCTGTATGAATGTAAGAAAAACCTTCAGCTTAACGCCCATATGCAGGCCAGGTAATTTCAGCACAGAAGGACACAATAGGAATAAAAAAAGGTACAGACAAGGCCAACAACAATTATGAAAGCTGTTGCATACCTTCTGGAAATTAAACAGGCAAGAATTACCCAGGTTTGAAAAGACATGACTGCGATGAAGATCTCTGAATACTATGGTGAAAGGGATAGAAAAAGATTATTCTGTGCTTCTCAGAATGCCAGAATTAGAGGGCATTTAATGAGGTTACAGGCAGCAGATTAAAAACAAGTAATGCAAGAGAAAGTACATTTTTTCATAGAGTGTGTAATCAAATTGTGACTCTCAGTGCCAACAGAACATTTCAGAGACTAAAATAGAAGCAATTAGAAGAGCTGATGGAGGGTAGATTCATCAGCTGATTTCAAACACGTTGAACTGCATGCTATTGTCAGCTCGGGAAGCCACTAATCCTTTGTTGCAGGAGTCTGGGGTGGGGGGGTGTACCAGCCAGAGGTGTCAGAATACTTTGTTATGCTCTGCCTTGTGTAGCATTCCCTATGGATATTGTTGCAGACAAGTTGTTGGGTAGATGGAGCTTTCAAGAAGCCTGATTTTATATTCCTATATGGGACACACTGGAAGAAGAGAGTCCAGGATGATCTGCAGGCTGCGGGAAGAATGAGAGGAAGAGAGTTTGAAAGTTGTACCAGCACCAGGAGGAGGTAGTGTAATGTACTGGAAATTTACTGTTAAAAAACATACATGGATTGGACATCAGAGTTGGTCTGGTGGAAAAGAGTTGGGCTATCATCTGGGAGCAAGTTTTCTTACATGTACTATCCCTCCCTCGTTTCTGTACAGAGGCAGAGAAAATTAGATAATAGTAGTGAATAAGGGAGCTATTCATGTAGGTCTACACAGAAAGATGCTTTTCTCCACTCTGTATACACAAGCATATCACACACTTTAATTCTGTTTTACTAGCCTCCTAAAATGTAGGCATGTGTGAGATGCGCAGGCTAAGCGGAACAGAAACAGAAGTTGAGGACCTCTTTGATTCAATATTTTCATTAAAGACCTTAGTACAGAGAAGAAATTATATCTGTTGATGGCACAAAACTGGGAGTTGTTATCAACACACTAAGAGCCAAATGAAAAAAGGGAAGAATGTAGTGGCCTTCAGACCACATAAAACAGAAGTAGGATGAAAGGAAAAGTAATGTGCGCCAGGATTAATTGCAGTTATTCCTGTAATAACTGGAAGCTCATAATTTAGAAATGACAGAAGAAGAAAAAGAGATAGAAGAGTACTGACTGAGAAGTGTATGATTATAGCCACTAATGTCATATAAGAAAATCAAAAGCAACCACAAGAGAGATGTTTCTAATAGATACAGGGAAATATCGATGTCATTGCATAACGTACTCGTGGGATCATATGTGGAATACTCTGTGTAATTCTGATTATTTGCACTCAGGAAAGTAGTGTATTCCCGTGACTGACAGTAAGGTAAAGCCTAAGGGAAATATGATTATTTAATTAACCTGTTTCTTTTCCAGTGGACCATGCATCTTTTAAAGAACATATATAAAACATTTTAAGTGTACTGATGCAACAGTATGTCTTTGAGTACAGAACATAGCACCATAAGAAACGTTCAAAGTGCTCACATTGCTTGCTGCTCTGTTAGGCTAAGGAGGCAGAAGTGATGCAGCTTAAGAATATACCCAGCGATAGAAAAGGCCAAGTTGCCATCTATTGTATCTCTCAACAGATCCAGGTCGTGATTCTCTGTACCTTTTCCCAGCTTTTGTGGTCCTAGAATCAATGTTCAGCCTTTGCTTGTACTGCTGACTTTTCTTAAAATGTGAGAAAGAAAGCTAAATATCAATACTTGTTCAAGGGATCTTGGTTCAGCTTCCTGAACACAGACCTCTTCTGCATTTGAGATGCCCTAGTTCAACTTGCTTGGCTTTTAACTCCTAAGTGGCCAAAGGACTTCTGTAGATCCTGGGCCATAATTACCAATGCCACGCTGACTTCTTAGATGCCATGAAATGACACTCTATTCTGGCAACTGAATTAATTACCACATGCTAAGCTTATCATTGATTTCCCGGACAAAACCATCACACTGAAGGGAAAACTAGCTAACCAGACTAAGATCAGAGGTCTTTTTCCTTTTTTTTTTATGAGTGTACAAGATGAGTTTTACCAGACTGCATTCACAAATGATAAAATAAAGCTTTACATATGATCCTGAGAAATATTAAAAGAAATTTTAATAATATACCTAATACAGTAATGTAATTATTTGAGTACTTGTATTAGCAGGTAAAACAGAACTGTGATTTGATTTATTTCATTTGACCCTGGAAATGTCTCTTCTGAGTCCATGGAAATAGACATAATATTATATAATTTGCATTTTTTCTTCCCAGCTCAGTTATTTCTGCTAATAGTACTCCCTTGCTTTGGCTGTTATTTCTTGTATAATATGCTTTATTGTAGTTACTTTCAGAAAATCAAGATAATCCAACAGTGCACAGATCCAGGCAGGCTGCTTGTCCTATGGTGGCAGTGAAAGAACAAATACCACTTTTATTTCAGTCTGGAGCTGTTCAGAGTTTATTATGGTGCATATTAAAACAGTGGTGTTCAGAAACACTTGCAGCAGTACAGGAAGCCGAGTGCAACGCTCTTCAGCCAAAAAGACTCTTGATTTGGCAATCTTCAGTTCCCTGTCGCAAAGTCCTGTGATTGGCAGCATGTGGCTTCTCAGCTCCAAGCTACATAAACCTTAGATGGTCCCTCCACAGTGACAGCAGCCTGGCAATGTCAGGTAAGAAGTAGACCTGTCGTCACACATCTGAGTCATTACAGGGCAGGTCATACAGGTTGTCACTGATATCATTTACTTGTTCCAATACACCTACAAATACTTCTTCCTACTTCTAGGACTGAATATTACATATTTCTTTCATTTCTTTTTCTTTCCTTTCAGGTGTTTGCCTTGGGAAATGCTAAGCTGGATAATGAGTTATGACAAATTGCTTAGCTTCATTTCTCACCTCTCTGTCTTGAGTGCCAGATGCATTTACAGTTTCTGACCCATCCGGTTCTTTCAGGCCTGAAGACACGAAAGTGTTAGAGAAGTTGGTTTGATTTTCCATTTATATTATGAAGCACTCTGTTATCAGAATACCAGCAACACATCTGGTGCTAGATATCACAGAATGGTTTAGGTTGGAAGGGACCTTAAAGGTCATCTAGTTCCAACCCCCTGCCATGGGCAGGGACACCTCCCACTAGACCAAGTTGCTCAAAGCCTCATCCAACCTGGCCTTGAACACTTCCAGGATGGGGCCTCCACAACTTCCCTGGGCAACCTCGTCCAGTGCCTCACTACCCTCACGGGACAGAATTTCTTCCTGAGATCTGTTCTAAATCTCCCCTCTTCCAGTTTGAAGCCATTACCCCTCATCCTATCACTACATGCCCTTGTAAAAAGTCCCTCTCCAGATTTCTCCCAGACTCTAATAGATTCTTCCTCCAAATGGACTCAGACCTTTTCCAGCTCTCTCACTAACATACAGAAATGTTCAAAAATGCTCAATGCCTTTGGAAAATGCTCTGAAATGTCACACTGCTGCTTCTCCAACAATAGAAATGTCACCATCTGAGGTGAGAGAGCCCAGTTTGGAGTCAGAGCTGCATCTTCCTCTCATATTAATAGCTTTATAGATTGCAGGCTGATCCTCCCTTCCATACTCCATTGAGTTGCTTCCTTCATTACAAACTTGTGGTCAGCTGGCAGTATTTGTAAAGAGATGTTGCATAAGAACTTCACGTATTGCACTTGGCTATTATGATGAACAAGAGACTTCCCATTAAGATCTGACTATGTGTTCAAAACTGCATTTGTCATGTTTAGGATTATGTGGGCACTTGTATTTTCACAGGTTATGTTAAGCCTTTGTTTTTGAAAGCATGTTATCAAACTGAGCTATATTTTGCTCTTATTCTGTGTTATTTCAACCACATTATTTCCAAATAAGAGATCCTTACAAGTGGTACATACACAGTAAGTTCTCCATGGAAGAGTTCTAGGTCTTCATTTACAAAACCTTTAGCATGCTGAAGCTGTAGGCAGTGCAAATACTAAATACCTCCATTTCAAAGGACTTTAGAAACATGGGGATGGCTGAAGTCTTTGAGGAACCTACACAGTAAATCCTGGTTATGCAATGCAAACATGCAAATGTGTCAAATTTGAATTTGTGTGCGTGTGTTGTATTACATACAAGGCTTGCTTTATTGCTGATTATGTCTATGTACAAAGCAGTACACAGCTGAGTAATGATGTCTTCCAAGAAGGATACATGAAATCAGGCTTAAGCTAGAATCTAGACCTGAGCTCAAACTGAAATGAGCACAAATCTACCTGAAATAACAGTCTAGAAAAAAGCTGGAAGATGGAAGAAGGAGATAGACTATGAACTAGGCTAAGTAGGACTTCCTAAGGGCAAAAGAAAAGAGATGCTGCTGTTACCTATACAAAACTGTTCAGAAATCTATTTTCAGGAGGTGCTGAGTTTCTGTTGAAATTATGAAAGACTAATATTGCAGCCCATTATTTAAATCTGCTACTGAAAACCCATCAATAGCAGTAATAATAATCTTGAATTCCAGGATAAGCTGGGGTTTAAAATTAGCTTGAGCATTGGAGGCTGTAGTTTGTACGGAGAAAGGAATTATCTCTTCATGTCTGTGCTGGCATTCAAGGGAGAAAGATAATTTTTTCTACCAGTAAAAGGAAGATTATTGATAGAAAAAGGAAGGATTATTCTTCTCTTTAGGCTGAGATTTATTTTATATTCAAATCAAGCAAAATTCTTCTCTATCTCAGAAAAAGCTATGAATTTCTCAGATACTCTGTAAAATCAAGACCTAATCAATTTTGATTGTATATAGCAGATCACTACCTCCAGGAAGTGTAATACAGATTAACTGTGAAGCTTGGCTAAGTATTTGCTGGATGCTCCAGGTCAAAAGGAGCTTGTGTGTATGTCAGTGGCATAACTGATCTGTGGCACTGGAAGTGTGTGGTAAATCAATATTGTCTTAATTACAGTTTCTTGAGGAAGATATATAGCAGTCACAGAAGAATGGCATATTTAGCTTTAGCATAATTTATAAAAGCTTAACTAGTTCATTAATAAAGTCATTGTCTGCAAATGAATTAAAAACAAACAAACAAACAAAAAAAACCCAACAACAACAAGGTATTCCATACTACTAATCTAACTAGGACATTCTTGGTGGAGACTGCATAATGGGCTTTGGTCAGACCCACTAGTTACCATATTTAAGTGTCAGTATTTCAGAGACTCAGAGAGATCATGGCACTAGGGTTCATCATCCCAGTACAACATCCAGCAGCCACAACCAGGTGGAGGGCACAGGGGTAAGTGCCACTGGCTTGCAAAGTGCTCTCTCCCCTTCTCTTGACTGCTGGAGTATGACTTTGTGGCAACCACTGTTCATCGTCACAACATCACATCCAAGTAGTTAATTATTTGCAACGGTTTCACAACATGATTTGGAAGCAGAGAAAGCAAATCTTTTTGTACCACCTGGAGCATTTTCCTGACCATGAGGAACGCGTTGATACAGGGCAGATGGTGCTGCTCCAGCTACTGTAGTGCCCAGAACCAGCACCACCATGGGAGGGCTGGTTGAGCCCACGAGCCTCCTGCCCAGGGCCTCAGAACAAGAGTGGCTGAAGAAATGAAGCAGATGTAGTGTGACGACAAGAAGTTTTCAGCATTGACATTTCTGCCAGGGGCTGGTGTGAGGGCAGACTGTTGCAAAGCAGTAAGAACAGCTGCCTTCAGCCAAGTCTTCACAATATATTCACAACATGAACGGTGTCATGTTGCCTTTTCTAAAAGAGGCGATGACAAGCCTTTTCTGGCTTTGCAACACCTGGTTTGATCAATATCCCCACCCCTGAGGACACTCCAATTTCCTTGCAGAACAAAGCCAGTAGGAGAAAATGCTTGTTGAATCTTAAAAATGACCAGCTAATTGCCAACAGTTGCCTTTGTTAATGGTCACACATGTTGTTAACCAGCTGCTGTGTGGCTTCACTGCACATTGCCACACACTTCCGTGGCAGGGGCAGGCTGCTCTGTGTGGCACAGGGAACCGAGAGGTGGTCAGGAGTAGGAGAGGTGAAAGAGCAATCAGTGTCAAGGAAGATAAATCCCCTGTGGACTGTCACAGCCAACAGTGTGGATGTAACTTCACCCCAGAGAGCAGGTAGGCAGTGGGCTGTGGCGGTCCCCGCTCCTTCTCTTGTTGACCTGTGGCAGCCATGGGCTGCTCCCAATGCTTGTTTCTCCATGGGGGGAGCTACAGCTAGATTTATTTTTTAATCTTTATTTAACTGGCTTAGGGGTCTTTGTAATTTTTTTGAGATGTGGAGCAGCCCCAAAAGAGACAATTTATGATGCTTAAACCAGGATAGTAGTAACATCCAATTCACTTTAAAAATAAGTTTGATACTTCAGTTAAGAGAGTTTTTATTGCCACAGCTGCTGCTGTTTCCTATGCATTTCTAAATACTACATGAAGGGTGCTGGAACTGGTTAGTGCTTCGTCTTGTCTTTCCCTTTTGATGCCTCTTCCTGGGCATTACAGGGAAGATCATATCATGGAACCAAGTCAGGACAGGCATATGCTTGCATAAGACATTGATTTTTCTCTTTCAAACCCTGTTCTGCTGTGCACACAACGTGTCTCCAGACAGGGTACTAGTCTACACGAACCTTCAGGGTGACCCAGCAAAGCTCTTCATACGTGTGTGCCCAGAGAGCTCAGCAGAGACCAGAGCCCCACAGGCTCCAGAGACCTGTTGAGGCTTTGGAAGGACCCCAGGGACATGCCCACACATACGAGCAGGACAGGAGAGCACGTAGGAGGAGCAGAGGCAACACGATGGCTCACCTGCTCCCAGGCAGCGCTCTGCCGTGCTGCTCCTCCTGGGCACAAAAGCAGCCATTTGAAACAAACACTGAGCTAAAGCCAAACGTTTTTTTTTCTGAAAGACGCTTTTCACTCTGATGTCCCTCCTCTCTAATAAATGGTTAACGCTACAGCATTTGTTTGATTAAAGAGGATTGAAGGAGCCAGTACTCAGAGGTCACTGCAAAATACAGTGGTGGAGTTCACTCCTGTTCATGCATGAATAGTGGAAGATATTCGGTACAACCTCTGTTGCTAATGAGCGCAGGCAGCTCAGCTCACTGCCCAGTGCAAACTCCTCTGCCTTAGTCGTAGCCGTACTCTCCCTCATTTTCTTCCCTTATGTAAATAATTAATGGCATGAAAATGCATCCCTTCTTAAAGCTGTGTGCTGCAATTTTCAATGTCATTCTGTACAGTTAGGAACTTAATTCCTTAATTAGGCTCCGATGTAGCCAATTTTGAAAAATGTGGGATCTCACTCAGAAATGAATAGATGGGTGAAATGACTCACTGATTGCAATTTAGGCGTGCTTGCAAATCCCTCCTCCCTCCCCTCACCCCTCAGTAGAGGGTGCGGTGTAAATGGAGAAATGGACCTAGAAGAAAATGGTCTTAAAAGGAGTAATGTAGTGGAGAAATTTTGTAAGAAGTAAATATTTATGTGAAGGCTACGAAAACAAAATAGTTGTGAAAAAAGAGGAGAGAATGATCCAATTAACTGAAGTTAAAGTATACAGAACTATGCACAACTGTTTTAATAGCATCTACTGCAGAGGTTAGGAAACAAAGAGGTGACAGGGAGAAGTACAGGCTGTAAGTGAGAAACAGCCTGTTCCATGACAAGACTATTCCATAGTCACATCAGACTGAGGAAAAGTAATGGGGAGGATGATATAACGACAGGGAAGGCTGCCCTCCTGGTAAAAGGAAACCGGTGCTTTTATCTTTTGTGCGGATTCATTATTTTTTAATGCAGCCTCATTTGCTATTTCACACAGAAAAATGCAGTTCATAATTTAACTCTTTTTTTTTTTTTCCTATGCATGGTCCTGATTGGGTTGAAATTAATTTCTTTCAAATTCCTCTGTAGCAACTTCAACCAAATACATACATTATTTTTATTATTATTTAAATTTTGACTGCTTGATTATTTACTGAACAATCAGACCAAGACAATCCTTGATAATTTTTTTTAAACGGCTCATGACTGCACAGATTTTTTCAGTTTGACATATTTGGTGACCATTTCTGCTACAAAGAAAGTTTACCATAGATAATTCATTTTCACAGTGGTGAAAACATAAAGATTCATTTCTTGGCATACTCAGAGAGAGACTGAAAAAAGAAATGCAGGGGAAGTACTTGGGTGAAGTGAAAAAAGAACTAGAGAATAAGATCCAACCAGATGTGGCTTCAGCCAGTGAAAAATGTAAAAGTAATATACCATGAGCCCCAGGGGATAACAGAGCAGTAAGGAGCAAACCACGTCAGTATGTGAAGAGAAAACAAGGACAACAGAATTCCCATCACAACTGGCTGCTTTCAAAATGGTATTGAAAGTTAAGAGGTGCCAAAGAGGCAACTGGTTGAAAGGCTTTGAGTGTGATCTGTAGAGTTCGATGCAGCACTTCATGAAATCCTGTCCCAAGAGCTGACTTGCGTAATGGCAAAATATCTTAAACAAAGTAAGGTTCGGAATCTGAATTCACTTGCTAATAAATACTAAGAGTATCACAAGTTTTGGTGCCTTGGGAACAGACTTGTTTTTTAGCTCTGACTTTGCCAGTAGACCAGCAGGGAATTTACCTGCTATGGGAACGATATCTGGGCTCTCTGTCATTCCGTACCCTGCCTGTTTACTGCCTGCTCATTGCCAGGAGGCAGAGCAGCAGCCCTGGCGGGGTGGGTGGCTGCAGCAGCAGGTGATGTGAACACCTCCCAAAGACAGCACGGACTTTGACATCCTTATTGATTCTTGCTCCAGGAGAATCCAGATCACTTAGTTGGATCTTCGTAACTCTGTACAAAATTCTTATCTAATAATTTTTCATCAAGACTGTATTTCCCTTCTCAGTAGAAAACGCCTTACAGAAAGAAATCCATGCTTGGTTCAAAGCTATTGGCATGGAGCTCTGCAGGTTCAATTTCATTTTTCTAGAAAGCACCCCCATAAACACGCTAACCCAAAACCTGTAGTCCAGCCAGATAATTTCTGCATTAGCTTAACTGCAAGGTGACACCAGATCTTTGGAAAAAAAAAAAAAAAAATGTAGCCAGTCTGTGGTCTCAAGACAGGGAACTGCACTCAGATCTGTCAGATGTTAAACTGAAACATTTAATTGTCTTTCCCCTTAGGACCAGAGTAAACCCAGGCATCACTTGAAGCCCCAGTAGGGAAATGATGTTTCAGGCTTTTTATGGGGCAGGGGGCGGGGGGGGGGAGGAATACTAAAACCGTGTACCAGGAACTGTTACATTAGCAAGTTTAATAACTTTCCTCAGCTATTACTTTGTTATAATTTGTAAAATGACCATGACTACATCAGCAGTGCGGGTGACTACTGTGTTGGTGAGATATGGCTATTGCAGTGCATGTTTGCTGTCATCATGGGCTCACAGATAATAAAGATAATTACCTCCATGGTACCAGCCAGTGCTTCTCCTCGCCTAAATTATTTTGCAATAGTGTGACCTATCCTCATGAGGTGTGTTGTGCTGCTATTGTATGTCGTGATCCTATTTCAGCACGGTATTAGCTGCACTGTGTCAAAGCCGTGGAACTGTTGAACACAGCTCCTAGAAAATTTCAGCCATTATTGAATTCCAAAGAAGGTAAGATTCATTTCATACCAGAGCTTCAAGAGGGTCCTTGGGGTTTTGTCTTGGTAACGTTGTGTAATTTTTTCCCTATACCACATCGCATAGGCATGCTTATAGAATCTGATTTACACTTCTAGATTTACACATATATCTGATTTACACTTCCACCCCCTCTCCTGGGACAGTCTACACAGCTTTACAAGATTGATAGACAGGAGAGTATCTCAAAGGCTGCACTTTTCTGTCCAAAGCTGCTCAGAAGTTTAACACCCTTTGGTAATAGCCTCTAAATCTGGGGGAGTAAGCTCAGTTCTTTGAGATGGCACAAGTCCTTGAAGAAACAGCTCAGCATCAAACATACTCAGCTGGAAACTGAAGAGCATGGTCTTGCACACAATGCATAATATCTGCAAGCTGTTAGGCAAATGTCAGGTTAGCGGATCTCTGGGAGCACAGCTGCTTTTTGGAGTGTCCTTTCTTCCCTGCTTCCCAGTATTACTTTCCTGCTTCAGACCCCTCTTTCCCTAGTACCAATTGCCATACCATCTTCCAGAGCTGAGATTGTTAGATGCACCCTATATTCAGTCTGGAGTGAATCCTGTTTCTAGCAACATAATCCTTGTTTCTGACAAAGGGAAGGTAACAGCACATGTGTGACTCTTTATGTAATATTAGATCTTTGGACAGAATGAAGGGCTGCCTTGTTCATTCTCTGTAAGTGACCGTCTCCTTTCAATCTCCAGTCTGATAACCATCTACTTCCTATCAGCATCACTGGGTGTGCACCAGGACTTACTTGCCAGTGGCACGAGGCACAGGGAAAGCTTGTCTTCCATGTCTGGATGTTGACTGCCTTCCCGAAGAACTGCTACCAGGTGTCTTGGTAGGATCTGATCAGGAAGGTTTGTATGTAACCCATACTATGCCTGAGTGGCCACCAACTCTGTACAGTACACAGACTTGACTAGAGAAAATAGACATCACATTTACCCTTGAAGGACATCTAAGAGCCCTTTGCTTCAAACTGCCTGGTATTCATCACAGGACATGCTCACAGTTTGTGCTTCTCTAGTGAATTAAATTCTTTGTACTCTTCCTCTTATCTCTCATGGGGTTTTATACAATTGATTTTTGCTTTGCGAGTCTTTTGACATTATTATTGAGAGTATAAGGCTTCTCAGCAGGCTGCAAAAAGGAAATCTCCACTGGCATGAACAGCCCAGGCACCTTCAGTTCAGCCTGTGAAATGGCTGTCTGTGTGTTTCTTTGAATGGTCTGTCTTTATTGTTTAAATTGATAAGCAAAGTCTTAGTTCTTCAGAAATTATGCAGGTGTGAAATTATGCATGAGCTATAGAACAAAAGAAACAAGGCAAATAAAAGTGGAGCAGGAAGAAGGAGTGGTTTACTATGCAGGGAAATAAACGGCATTTAAAATTGTTGTGAAAACTGTGAGATATTTATTTGATTTTCCTTTGCATCAGCATAAGCAAATACATATTCCCTGACCAGTAGCAATGGGTTCGTGGTGGGGTCACATCTTTTCTGCATTTCACCATGACAGACAGGAAAACTAAAAAATAAACCTGAAGAGAACCTGAGACATCCAAGCATCCTGGGGGGGACCAAACACAATTGTAATACTGAAACATGAAATTTGTGCTATAACTACAGTAATTTAGTAGATTGTGTCTGACAAAGGACTCAAATATTAATCTCAGTCCTTCCTTTGAAGTTCTGGTTACCAAATATACCTACTGTGGCAAGAGTTACAGGATTTAACTTGTAAGTCTGATATAAAAATGAAATTGGAGTTTGCCCTGTAGTTATAAGTGTGATAGCAGGGATTGCCTGTGTGCACTCCCAGTGTACTTAGTCACTCATTCCCTAGGGAGGGCAGGAAATCCCCAGCCAGTCTGCATCAATGAGACATGGGACTGGTTTGGTTCAGTGGACTGATGTGTGACAAAGTGCTCGGCTGATCTCCGACTGGCTTCACTATGAAGTGTTTGACCAATTTCGACAGATGTTCCCTGGGGGGCAGATTTTGAACAGCCTTGCAGATTCCCCCTGGGCAGCTGCTGCTGTGCACAGACCAACTGATAGACATGGATGCTTTGCATCAACGTGCTGAGTAATACCCTTGGGTGGTGAATCTGGCCTTCCCAGAGATGCCCTGAGGCCATTCCTGCTGCAGAATTGACCAAACTGTACATGAGTAGGACACCTGTATGGTCAGTAGAAGCTGTTTCTGCAGATGCAGGAATGGTCACGTAGGAAAGTCCTTTGTACGTGCTTAAGACAGGAAAAGCTTTTACGTAGTTGAAAACAATCAGTGTCTTGCTTGTGTGGGTGTGACCATGTAGGATCATAGTCCAGCTGGATATAAAGAATCCCCATGACTACAGTTTGGGGTGTCTCACCTGATCCAGTTGAAGATGCTGCTGCAATGACCCTTGCAGTCCCCCATCACCAACCAGACAGCAGCTGATCATCCTGTCTGAGAGATTCGATTTCCCTTGTGATTATTATCTTGTGTAGAGATCTCAATAAATCCATTTATCTAACAAACGTTCTGTGTGAGTGTCTGCACCACTACAGCAGAAGCCTTATCTTCACATGTAGAAAACTAATAAGTCCTTATGGCGGAGCCCTAAAAATAACTGGTATCCTTCAGAGATGAAATGATCATCTTAAAATAATTCATTTTAACAGCCTTAGTAAACAATAGTGCACACTTTCCTTCCTCACAGGTTGTTACAGCACAGATATAGCTCCCTAGTACGTCTAACTTAATAATATGTTCTGTGTAATTTCTTCTGACATTAAACTTCACAGTATCTTCCCATACAGCTGGGGTGAAATTCGTATGCTACCATTCTTTCAGCTCTCAGGAAACTGCTACTCCTTTAAAGTTTATCAGCCTTATAGCTGAAGAAAGGCTAGAGGTCTGACCACAATGGATAAAATGAGTTTATATGAAAATAATACAGTAGATATTAGCAGCTGTTGCACAGATATACATTGTTTTAGACTATTCCTGTATTGGTAGCAATAAACATTGGCATACCGCACTAATGTCTTAGAATCTCACCAGCTGGAATAATGCTAAGGGAAGAGGTATATTGAATTTAAAAATACACAATCATATAGGTTCTAATTTGGAAGAAGAAGAAAATAAAAAAGAGACAACTGGCATGGAAACAACTATGAAAATTTTCCTATGATGTGATATGTTTGCACGGTTTTAATTACAGCCAGTCTTAGTGTGGAAGCCCTATCGAATGCTTCTGGGTCAAGATCAGAGGGGTCATCTCAAAGGGGGATCTTACAGTAGGCATCTGCTATGGACCTCCAAACCAAGACAATAAGGCCAACGAAGCAATATTTGGGTCACTTAAGCAAGCTCCAGGTCAACAGAACCTGGTTCTTAGGGGTGACTTCAACTACCCAGACATTTGTTGGAAGAACCATACGGCAGCTCACATGTCAGCCATCAAGTCCTAGAACGCATAGAGGACTGCTTCCTCATACAAATGTTAGATGTGCCAACCAGGAACAAGGCACTGCTGGACTTGCTGTTTACAAAGCAGGAAAACCTCCTTTGTAATATCTCGGTTAGTGACAGCCTTGGCTGCAGTGAGCACAATATTGTGGAGTTTGGGATCCTGCTGATCATGCTGAAGGTTAGTACTAAGACCAAGGGTTTAGGGTTTAGAAGAGCAAACTTCAGCTCACTCAGAGCTTAGCTGGGAGGGGTTCTGTGGGAAGCTTCCATGGAGGATAAAGGAGCTAATAAGTGCTGGCAGTGTTTCAAGAACACTCTCCTGGAAGCACAAACCCAGTTCATCCCCTTTAAAGGTAAGGGAAGTAGGTGGAGCAAGAGACCCCGTAGGCTTAACTGAGAGCTGCTGAATCTGCTCAAAATCAAAAGAGAAGTGTACCAGAGATGGAAAAGCAGATGAATACCCATTGAGAACTACAAGAGCATTGTGCAGAGATGCAGTTAAAAAAGAAAAACCTCAGCTCAAATTGGAATTGGCCAGAGATATCAAAAACTACAAGAAAGGGTTTTTCAGGTACATAAACAACAAGCAGAAACAGAAGGAAAATATTGGCCTGCTGTTAAACAGGAGAGGTGAACTGGTCACCAACAATGCTGAAATGGCAAAGGTTCTCAACACTTTCTTCACCTCTGTCTTTACCAGCACTGTTGGGCCCCAGGCCTTGGGAACAGTAGTCCGGGTTGATGCAAACACAGACCCACCATCAGTGAAGGGAGAGTTGGTATGTGAACTATTACAGGAGCTTGACCTCCACAAAACGATGGGGCCTGACATCACCCACCTGAGGGTGTTAAGAGAGCTGGCCGACATTGCTTCAAGACCTCTCTCCATAATCTTTGGGAAGGTGTGGAGATTGGGGGATGTCCCAGAAGACTGGAAGAACTCTAATATCGCCCCCATCTCCAAGAAGGGCTTAAAGGAGGATCCAGGAAATTATAGGCCCACCAGTCTTACTTCAGTGCCTGGGAAAGTTATGGAACGAATCCCCCTGAGGGCTATCACAAGTCAAATGAAACATGTGATTGGGAAAAGCCAGCACAGATTCACCAAGGGCAAATTGCGCTTGACAAACCTGATTGCCTTCTATGACAAAGTAACCTGCTCGGTTGATGAGGGTCAGACTGGATCTAGGGAGACATTTCTTCCCCGTGAAGACAGTCAGTCAGTGGCACAGGTTGCCCAGAGAGGTTTATGTAGCATCCGTCCTCAGAGTTTTTTAAGTCCCAACTGGATGAAGCCCTGAGCAGCCTGGTCTGACCTCAGAGCTGACCTGCTGTGAGCAGGAGGTGGGACCAGAGACCCCTGAGGTTCCTCCCTGCCTGAATCATCTTGTGATCCTGTGGTACTCTAAGAACTGTGGCTAACCTCTGCATGGCCGCTGTCTGTCTCCAAGGAACCCTTTTCTCATTCCTTCACTTACTAACCTTTTCTTCTCCTATCCCCATTACCATAATCCAACCTTGCACTGTTGTACCCATTTGGGTACCCTGAGTTACATCTGCTAAACAGAGCACTTGCTAAATTGGAGAGTGGTTAAGGGTGGGCTGAAACCTGAGCTTTATCAATACAGAGAAGGACTTTGTTGTAATTTTTTTTTTCACTATGAGGATATACATAGACGTTTGTAGAGCTTGATGTTCATACAAATACATTTACCTGTGGGAGGGGAATGACTCATCTCTGGGTTTTGAAAATGGAAGAGATGACTGGATTATTTTTTGGAGACAGGCTTTTACACCATCTGCAATGCTGTCATGTTACTGTGAACAGACCAAAAATGCAGCCGGAACAACACTGTGAAATAGACTTATGTGAGAAATTCCATTGGCCATACTGTGGGAATCTTACTAATAGCAGTGAGAAATGCAATTTATATGAAAAATAAAGAAGCCTGGTACTGACAGCATTCTACCTGTTCCTAGAAGTTAGAGGCTGAGTTTAGCCCTGAAAACTGAGGCTTTATCTTCTTTCTGACATTCTTGCTGGCATTGATTCATGTAACCGTTCAAATTTCCTTCAACCTTGCAGAATCCTTGACCTCAATTGCACCTCTATCAATGTATTTGCTCCACAGTCTAATTATCTGCTGAAAGGAATGGATTTTATCAGTTTTCATTCTGCCAGCTTCCAGTTTTGTTAGCATATCTCCTTGTTCTTGCATTACAACAGAGAGGAAACAGAAGTTCCCCATCTACCTTTTCTATCACATTGCTTTATTTAGTATAGATATTTCTCATCTTCTCTTATTAATCTCCTTTCTAAAGGAAACAATTCCACTCTTTTCAATCTCCCTTTCAATATTTTTCAGTGTTCTTAATAATTATGCCTTTCTTTCAAGCTATCTATAATTCTGTGCAATTTTTCTCAAAAAATTGTGGCTGGTTTTATAGAACTAGCAGCGTAATTGCATTACTTTTGCAGTATTCTTCCCCAGCCCATTTTTTATGCAGTCTGACATCTCATTTGCTTTTTTCCATCACTGTGATGCATTAAGTAGAGGTTCCAGTGATCTACCTGAAATGGTATGCAGCTCCTTTTCCTTAGGTGATAAAGCCAACAGACTTTTAATTCAACTGTTGAAGGAAAAGTAGTTTTGTGGGGGTTTTTGTACTTACCAACTTTACATTTCACTCATCTGTATACCGTCTGTTCTGCATTCTAAAGTTGTTTCTCCTATTTTCATGTTCTGAATAGACCAAATAACTTTATCAGATTTCACATTTTGTGGACAGATTCTGTACGTAGAATTCTGCCAGTTCTTTTATATTATCCGTGTTGCCTGATAATACTTTTTTCTTACGTATAGTGAGACTTCAATTTTGGTTTTCTTGTGCTGGGAATGTTTTATTCCTTCTAAAGCAAGCAGACCTACCAACTTCCTCCAGTTCCTATTTTCCACAGATTCACCCACAAATAATACAATTCACAGATGGAGAAAGGAACAAAAGAAAGGAGCTAAATGGATTTCCAGCTCAGTCCCTTGCATTTTCAGATTACCATGTCGAAGACATTCATTCAGGAGTTGTCTATAAAAGCATCTGTTTGCCATTCCTTCTCCCATCCCACCACACAGAAAACCAGCAAAGAACAAATTTAAGTTTGTAAAGCTTTTTAAAGTTTGGAATTTTACCTGTAGTATAAATTAAAATTCTAAAAAACATTTAGATAGTGAGCAGCCCCATTCAAAGACATTGCTAGTGTGCTGTGACACTAATAATTTCAAAGTACACCTGACAAAGTGAGACACGCCCCCATCTTTTTTTTGATAGCTGTAGTTCACTAGACAAAGAATTAAGAACTGACTTGATAGTTGTGAAGGGTTCCTGCTGTAGACACCTAACAATATGGGACAAGGTTTACTGAGAAACTTCCTTTTCTTCCTTCTCCCATGCTCATACATCAAAATATGCATGGGAGCAGAAGCGTATGGCAATGTGGCAGTATATTGTTTTGATAATGGAACTGGTTCATTGCTGAAAGGAGGGCAATGGCATTAATGCAGCCTTCCTTCTCAGATCGAGAAGCAGGATGTGATAACAAAACATCATGCTGCTGTGGCTCTACCATTTCTCCTATTTAAGTTTGCCTGTATAGGGATACCTCCTAAAAGAGATCGTGTGGTGCTATGCAGACATCACTGCAAAACTTGAGTCCATAAACTCTAGCCTTTATCTAGTAGTCAGTATTCAATTTGTGAAGATTGATTAACATATATTTTTTTAAAAAAATACTATGGTATATTCCTGAAAGAAGACATATACTCATAGATTCGTAGAATCGTCTAGGTTGGAAGGGACCTTTAAGATCGAGTCTAGCCATTAACCTAACACTGCCAAAACCACCACTAAACCATGTCCCTAAGCACCACGTTTACCCATCTCTTAAATACCTCCAGGGATCGCGATTCTACTGTGTCCCTGGGCAGCATTCTCCAAAGTTTGGTAACCCTTTTGGTGAAGAAATTTTTCCTAATATCCAATCTAAACCGCCTCTGTGTAAATTGAGGCCATTTCCTCTTGTCCTATCGCTTGTTGCTTGGGAGAAGAGACCGACCCCCCCCTCTCTACAACATCCTTTCAGGTAGTTGTAGAGAGTGATAAGGTCTTCCCTGAGCCTTCTTTTCTCCAGACTAAACAACTCCAGTTCCCTCAGCCGCTCGTCGTAAGACTTGTTCTCTATACCCCTCACCAGCTTTGTTGCCATTATCTGGACATGCTCCAGTACCTCAGCATCCTTCTTGTAGTAAGGGGCACAAAACCGAACACAGTACTTGAGGTGGGGCCTTAGCAATGCCCTGTACAGGGGGATGATCACTTCCCTAGTCCTGCTCACCATCCTATTCCTGATACAGGCCAGGATGCTCTTGGCCTTCTTGGCCACCTGGGCACGCTGCCAGTTCATATTCAGCCAGCTGTCGCCCAAAACCCCCAGGTCCTTTTCCACCAGGCAGCTTTCCAGCCACTCTTCCCCAAGCCTGTAGAGCTGTATAGGGTTGTTGTGACCCAAGTGCAGGACTTTGTCAGGTCTTCAAGTTGGTCTGCAAGTAGGAGGTCTTCAGTCTGTTTATCTTGAATTGTTGTGTCATTTGGCTTATATAATTTACAAAACACTCAGGTTTTAGTTATTGTGGCCAACTAAACTAATACTTTTTCTTCCTTCCTGCCCCTTGCTTCTTGCAGCTCCTTCCTGAACTGGTATAACTGTGCCAGTTATGCTGGTATTGGTTATTCTGACTCAGGAACCGAAGCAGAATCTGCCAGTATAAAGGTGCCCTATGAGTGTTCCACCTCAGATCCTCACCCCACTGATTTAACAGTGAAAAGCAAGCAGAAGCTACAACTCAAGTGAAAAGCTCACACAGAGACCCTTAGAGGACTCTGATGTTGTTTTGGTTTCAAACTGCCTGCCTGAATTAGGTGTGCTGGCAAATTGTATGGATGACACCACCTGTTACTACTAGGAGAACTTGCAGTATGGACATGGGTTTACACAAGTAAAGTGCCCTTGATCTTCATTGTCCTCCCACACTTGCCCTTAATGAGTAGACAGGTTTTACCAGGATTTATTCGGCAAAAATATTTACAGTGCTTGAGCACACTGTTCCTCCAAGAAGCATGAGATTGCCCATGAAATCTCAGTGTTGCTCTTGGGCAAAGGCTATGATAGGAGTGTACTAATTCAAAAGAATTAATTCAAATACGGATCATAAATTCATTCTAAGACAAAGATAAACTGTAAAACTGCCAGAAGTCACAACCGGAGCAAGCTACCAACATTTCTAGGTACTCACCAAGCCTGTCTGGCATTTCCTGGAATGAGGTTATGTGACACTTGCTATCCCCACCCACCTTTCTACTACTCCTTTAAGAACCTGTATTGGGCTTCTGTGGCAAGGTTTTGGTAGCAGAGGGGCTGCAGGGTTGGCTTCTGTCAGAAGACACCAAGAGCTGCCCCTGTGGTGGACAGAGCCAGTTCTAGATGGCTCCAAGACAAATTCACTGCCGGCCAAAGCCAAGCCCATCAGCAACGCTGGTGGCACCTTTGTGATAATATATTTTGGAAAGGGTCAAAAATGCTGCTCAGGAGCTGTGAGAAAGACGAGTGAGAAAGGTGTGAGACAAACAACTATGCAGACACCATGGTCAGTGAAGAAGGAGGGGGAGGAGATGCTCCAGGCACTGGAGCAGAGATTCCCTTGCAGCTTGTGAAGAAGACAATGGTGGAGCAGATATCCACCTTGCAGCCTCATCCACCTCACTCTGGACCAGGTGGATGTGCCCTGAAGGAAACTGCAGCGCGTGGAGAACCCACACTGGAGCAGTCTGCTCCTAAAGGACTGTACCCCTTGGAAAAGTCCCACGCTGGAACAGTTCTTGAAGAACTGTAGGCCGTGGGAAGGCCCCATGTTGGAGAAGTTTGTGAAGGACTATACCTCATGGGAGGGACTCCACACTGGAGCAAGGGAACAGCATGAGGAGGAAGGAGTGGCAGAGATGAAGTGTTGTGAACTGACCTCAACCCCCATTCCCCATCCCCCTGTGCCACTTGGAGGGAGGATGTAGAAAAGTCAGGAGTGAAGATAAGCCTGGGAAGAAGACGGGGCTGGAAGGAAGGTGGTTTTATTTATGTTTTTATTTCTCACTATCCTACTCTGTTATTAATTGACAATAAATTAAAGTATTTTCCCCAAGTTGAAGTCTCTTTTGTCTGTAACAGTAAGGGATGTCCCTGTCTTTATCTTGACCCACAAGCTTTTTTCATCTATTTTCTCTTCCTATCCTGCTGAGGAGGGGGAGGTAATGGGCACAAACTTGAACATAGGAAGTTCCATCTAAACATGAGGAGGAACTTCTTTCTTTTGAGGGTGGCAGAGCACTGGAACAGGCTGCCCAGAGAGGTAGTGGAGTCTCTGACTCTGCAGATATTCCAAACCCACCTGGATGCAGTCCTGTGCAACCTGCTTTAGGTGACCCTGCCCTGGCAGGGGGGTTGGACTAGATGATCTCCAGAGGTCCCTTCCAACCCCTGTGATTCTGTGATTCTGTGGGAGTGATAATGAAGCTGGGTGGAAGTCTGGCAGGCAGCAAGGTCAAAGCCACGACAGAGCCCCTCTCTGTAACCTCAGCAAACTTGACACCTTCCAAATGCATACTTGCCAATAAGAAGATATTTTTCACAATATACATGGTCTCCAGTTCACTCAGTAATTATATTCAAATGCAAAATCACCATGCATAGCCTCCTCCACAAATAAAGGTGCAATCCTCCATACATTGTACTTTGCATCTGACTACCCGATGCCTGGTGTTAGGAATCACAGGCCTTTGTGTAGAGACATTATAAAAAGTTTCTAGTCATGGATATACTGCAGGAGGGCTTTATATTTTGATATCACTGGAGTGTCATGCACAGTTGTGCAACCATTTCTGTTTCAGAATTCTGTCTGTCCCAGAAGCTGCCAAACCACAGAAACAGCAGAAGCAGAGGGACTGGATAGCTGGATCCATTAGAACTTAACTTTCAAGGCTCCTGGATGTAACTCTCTTAATGCAAAATTTATAGAAAGACTTTCTTTAGTTGTTAACATGGATGAATTCTTGCTGAAATTGGCTGTTACTAGACTGACTTGATGATACTCAGTTTAGAATTTTTAACACCCTAGAAACACAGCTTTTTTGTTTTGGTTTGGTTTTGGTTTTGGTTTTTTGGGGGTTTTTTTTGGTGTTTTTTTTTTTTTTTAATGTACCATGGTCAGACTATTTAGAAGCTCCAGACACTGAAGAGGTCAGAAAGCCAGGAATGATAATCAAGGAAGACAGGAAAGTGTCTTTGCTTTGCCCTCATTTACGTAGACAAGCTGACAGAGTTGAAAGCATACTTTCAATAACAGATAAACCTGAGCATAGGAAGTTTACCCTCCTATATGGAGCAGAAGCTCCACCTCTTCTGCCTTAAATGGTATGAACCAGCAATTTGGGATCCAAACGTTTGGAAGTCCTGACTTCCTCCACTGCCCTTTTTGCTCATACTTGTTTCTTCAAAGCCCCTTGAAAGCCCCAAAGAAGCCTGGCAGAATCAATTTTCCACCAAGAGAACCTGACATTAGATTAGAGCAGCTATAAAGATGAGTGGTAAAGCAGACGAAATCAAATCACAGAGATCCGTCTGAGAAAGAGGCAATGGGTGGTGTGAAGTGCAGACAGCTAGCAGAAGAAAAAGGGCATTCAGACTGAAAACAAAACCTGTAAGGCACGTAGAACCTGTGATTGCTGCTGAAGCAGCTACCTTACACTGGTACTGAAAAAAGGAGATTAAAAAAAAGCAATAAAACAGCCAAGGCTGATGGCAGTAAGCAGTGAACAAGAAAATCACTTTCTGTGCTATAAGCTGCTGAGGAAAAACTGAAAGCAAGGCCAGGCAAAGAAGGGAAGAGTTTAGAATAGTTTCCCAGAAAATATTTCTTTCTAAGTGAAATGTTAACAGTGGAGAAGTTATATGAATGGCCCTGCAATGGTTGCTTGTATTGAAAAAACTGCTGTGTAGATTTTATTCGGTTGTCACTGGAAAATAACATTATTATTTTTCTTTTGCATGCATTGCATAAATTAGATTCCAGCTTTTGAGCCATCAAAAGCAAAAACCTGTTTAATATCATACTTGATCTAAGAGGAACAAGCCTCCTGCCATGTTGTATAGCAAGCAGGAGACTAGTGGAATGTATAATTGCAACAGGGACGAAATCTTGAGATAACTGAGAAGTTTTCCACATGTGACTGAATTTGCCTTTTCATCCACTCTATGTATACTTATCCTCTGGAGGAACTTCATAACCATAGAAAAGTTCATTTTCCACTTAACACCACACACTTTATAGATACTGATTTTGTTGCATAGATACATCCCTCGTAATCTCTTTCCTCACCCTCAGGAATGATTTATCTTTCTCTACTAGAGCCCAAAAGTCACTCTGACTATGCTGGAAAGTATTTGGGGATATTTAAAGTAGAGATGACTTTAGCTAACGAAAAATGTAGAAGCTCTACACAATTTTCCTATTTGGAGGAGAAATCTGGCTTTAGGTCTGTACATAGTAGGTTTCCAGCATGCCTACACTTATGACCATCTGTTGGGTGGCACTGTGCCCATTCGCAGGCACGTAGTAGAAGTTTCAAGGAGGAACAGGCACCAGCCAAAGTGGAGCTGACAAGGATAGTCTTCATAACAGAAGACAGCTCTTGCAACAAGCTGCGTCAATTAGCACTACACACCTCTGCAAGATGGTACCTCTTGATCAATCAAGACCCTTTCCATTGGATCAGAGACAGAGGCTGACAGGAGTTACTCGTGGCATTACTGGACACCACCCTCCAGTGTCTTCTGGTGATGCCTTCTGAACTAGTTTATCTCTGGTACCCCACTATGCCCTATTTTCCCATGGATACATTGTAAACAGCAGGGAAATCGGTGAAAATGTGTTTTGCTGGAAACAAGAAAGTTGCAGCCCACTGTTGTAACTCTTTGCTCTTGAGTTGCTTCTGAGTTCCTCCTAAGACTCCCTACCAAACAAGCAACCTATGCAAATGCTTGCAGCATGGATCAGAAGGTACTATTTCGTGCATATGGAAAGGCAACCTGATTCCCTAAAACTTGGAAAGAAGAACTAATGAGTCACGCTTTAGGAGTCTTTTGAGTTGGCTACCAGCAACAGAGCTGCCTCCTACATACCTCACACATAGGAGACATGAGTTGCACACTTGGGAGGCTTCCCGGCGGAGGGTTTACTGGGAAGGAAATGTCAGCTGACTGGGCCCTGAGATTACTCCAGAATAATGTATGTGGATTGTTTTGAAAATGGCAACTTCCATGTTGTGGAAAGGACATTGGAAGACAGATGTTCAGCTACGTTAGCTGAGAAATCAGCTTTTCTTTAATAATTAAGCATAATAGATTTGTTTACTTACTTTTTGCTCTGAAAAGGTTACTTTAAGTGGGGTGATGACATTGACCTTAGCTAGATAGGAAAAGCTGTGGGGAATTAAGTATTAGCCTGTATATGGTAACAAGAGTAAACTTTTTTTTATGGCTGCAAGGGTATTTTATGACAAGAAAGCTATGAACTCGATGAAAGAATGGAAATGACAGCACTAAAGGTCTTGTCTTTCTGAAGATAAGGTAAAGAAAGTGTGCCAACAGCTCACTAACATGAATCTCAGGCATCTTATCTTTTTGCATTTGGATGTTGATGCTTGCTGAGTGCTTATCCTGGTGGTTTGAAACTTGTGGATCTGCTGAGATGGAAGGACTTTTTTCCTTTGACTCCTAGGATTTTCTGGTTCTGTTTTGTTTGGAAATTGTGTGAAAACAATTTCCTAAATTATATGAGTTCTTCCATTATTGCGAGGAACACAGAAGACAAACATATAAAGTAAGACAAGATAAAATACCCTTTGAATTGAGTTTTCATGATGACATTTATGCTTTCAATGTAGTTGGGCATGATGGGGATTTTTTCCAAAGTATTTCCTCAGAACTCCAAAATAGTGTGTCTTTAGATCCAGAAGTATCAGTCAGGAGGTCTGAATGTTTCTGCAATTCTTTTTGATTCTGATTTGCTGCATGAACCCAGGAAAGAAACTACTTTCAGGGAATAATTTCTTTACTCGTGTGGCAAGCCATAGACTCCAATAGCCTGATTTGTTTCTGAACAGAGGGATTTCTGTCATCATACCAACTTTCAAACCTTTGGTATGCAAGCTGGACCTTGATCTCACAGTCCTCTTATTAAAAACAAAACCCCCAAATAAATAATTTCCTGCTTCACTCCAGAGTTGCTGCAAGGCTGAGTTTCAAAAGCTTATTCAAAGTATAAAAGTATATATATATTTTATTTTTTTTTTTAACTGTAAATGAAATACTGCTTCCCAGACAGGTGGCTGCCTCATCTATCTACCTACACACCTACCTCTCTCTTCTTTATCTCAAAAAACGCCACAAATAATCTTCAAAAACTTCTTAAGGTATCTGTTTGAACAAGAAAGAAAACAGTGTTCTGGACAGTAAAAACAACTTGCCAAAATTCAGCTTGGTATGCCACAAGGTCCTTTCGCTCAATTAAGAATTCCTCTTTCAGTATTCAGTTTGATGTGATTCCAGTTATATCACAGCTGTGGTGTACCAGGTTCATTACTGTGTGACAGAAGACTGATGACCAGTAGGTCTTTTGATGAAGCTGGGCCTGACTCAAGTAGCACCCAGCTCGTGATGGGTCAGGGAAAAGACTGACACTTAGAGCCTCGTGGTTTCACACCAGTCATAAATACTTAAAGCCCACTACACTCATTTATATTCTACTTTTTGACAAATTAATATTCTCAATTGCTCACACCTGATTAACATGCAGTGCCTACTGGCTTCTGGGAGCACCAACCCTTTTAGGGAGAAAGGAGGAAAAAAAAAAAATCATGAGCTGCCAGAGCTAGCAATGCACTTATGAATTTATAACTGAAAAGCATCAAAAAGGAATTTTCAATTATTTACTAATTGTTTCAGCTAGAAATATAATTATGGCAATTTATTGAAGGTTGCTTTAAAGCAGAGATTGCTTTAAAAAAGTTTTCTAGTTGACTCAGAGTAACTTGAAAGAAATTCACAGCCGTCCTTGCATTACAATTAAGGAAGGAGACACTACAGCATGTTCTGAATTGCTTTAGTAGCTTTTCTGAAGTGGTCTGCAGCTGGACTGGCATTGTGTGTGGTTTTTGTGTCTGGTTTACATGTATGCTTTTGCTGACCCCTAATCAAACTATGCTGTTAGTCAAACCTATGACTAATCAGCAAAATTATGCCAGTTCTAGCATCTTGTGGTATTGACAGCTTCATATCAGGTCCTGGTTAGGAGACAGTCAGCTAGGAGACAGTCACGTATCAGGTCCTGGTTAGGATAGAAAAATGGATAATACTGGAGAAATAAAAAAAAAACAAACAAACCACTCCAAACAAACCAAAATCCACACAGAAGGATCATTTTGCCTTACCAAGTCTGATAACAGCCTTGGATTTAGAAAGATCTTTCTTTTTCATAGTTCATTTTCCCTTTCCCCTTCTCCTTTTGCCGGAAGTCCTTACTGTTAGTTGTGATTGTAATGAATTGGAGGTGTGTTTTTTGATTTGATTTTGAAATTCTTAGATAATTTTTTTTTATTTTATTTTAATGACTTAAGCAATGTTCTTGTTCACTTCTGGATTTAAGGGTGGGATTCAGACAAACGCTCAGACATATATAGACACATGACACAGGGCCAGTCCAGCTGGGAGCCATTTTAGAAAAGCCACTAAAGCAACTTAGAATATTCTAGTTCTGTCACATAGGAGGGCTGCTTTCTCTCTAATTATAATGCAAAGACTGCTATTAACACCTTTAACCTCTGAGCCAGGCATCTAAGCTCCCATTATAATCAAGGGAGATCTAATCAAGTCAGCCAACAGAGTACAAAGAGCTATTTACCTAACCAAATGTAGGTGTTTGCTTTTAGAGGAGACAATTCACTCTCCAGAATCCATATCTGTACTGGCCAGATCTCCATTGGCTACCATCAAAGGTTAAATTTCTGGCTTGTGCAGATACCTAAATTTAGGTGCCTAAATCTTCAGATAAATTGTCTGAATCTGGTAACCTGCAATGTCTTTGACATGTATTTATGCAACAGGCGTTAACATAAAGTATTTTAAAAATTAATTTTCCCTGCAAGTATACACCATTTTTTTTCTGAGCATAAGTAAAGGGGTTTTTTGGTAACACCGGAGAGTCCCAGGCAGAGAATGGAAACTTGTGCTCAGCAATGTTTGTAGACATTACAGAAAAGTCCCAGTTTCAGACAGCTATCACTTACCTAAACCAGCACTGTCCGTAGATCTATATGTATGCAAAACTGAAGAGTCAATAAAAAAAAAAGAACAAATCTTAAATGTTTTTTTCATACTTGCCAAATTTTGTTGATTCTTTGCACTTGTATTTATCTGAACAGTCCACTGCCTTGTGACTTCTTAAAGGTGGCAAATGAACATTTGTGGAAATGTCCTGCTTTGTCTCTGCTCTTTCCCCGGGGCTCTCCTTCCACAGGTGAATAAATTATGTCCTTACTTCCCCATTTTCCCCATTTCTTATTTTCACCCTTTCTACCTTACAATTGTAGAGCGTTCAGTCACTTCTTTTTCTGTTTTCCTTTTTAACCTGTTCCTTACTGGTCTGTTCCTTGGTCTCTTTTTCCCCCCTCTACCCACAGGACTCACTTTGCTTCTTCCAAAGGCAGAAACACATCAGTTTGAATGCCAACAGCTGTTCCCTAAAGGTGAACTTTGCTTACAGATTTAGCTTCCCTTCTCAGATCTGTCATGCATCTAATTTTTTTTCATTAGAAAACTAGAAATTTCCACTGTGTTCTCAAAAACAATGTCTGCACTATCTGCAGAAAAGCAATACAGTTTTTTCTAGGCTGCCACCTTGTATTTTCAACTCCCTATTGTAGCAGTTCTTTTTTATTGGATTGCGGTGTAATTGTTCCTCACTGGTACAGTAAAATGTAAAAGTATAATCATCCTGCTGACATCTCTTTTTTGGCTGTTTATTAAATAATAATGTGAAATGTTGATAATATGATGCAACATGTCTATTACAGTTAAGGACACTTAAATACATGACAACAAAACCAAAAATAATAAGTGCAACTGTGTAAAACCCTGAAGAACACTGTAATGGATATTATTGCTCAATTGCCTGAAAAAGCACATTGTATTAGACATCTGCAGAAATAACATTGTCAAATATGCTATTGGACTTACATTGAAACACTGAAACATTTTCCTAGGTATTACATGAGTACATGATCAGATTTATGTATTTATTTTCCAAAGAGCTCAGTAAACCTGATCAGACATGACTGGATTGCTAAGTCCCTAGGAAATTATGACTCCCTGAGTTCATTTTTTTGCTTAGCTGCATGTGACTACTGAGAAGAATGGCTGCAGACCTGTGTCTTTCTCTAGCAGGAGGAACGGGGGCTGAGGGGGGTGATACTACACTGGCCATCAAGCTAGACAAGTCTAGCTCCTCTTTAGGCAGTTTAGATGCAGTGTCTCCAGGGTGAAAGTAAGCTGCAGATCCAAATGAAACAAACATTCAAAACTATAGGAAACAAAGAGGGAAGGATAATTCAGGTAGCAACATGGTCTAATTTGTCAGACATCATAAATGTACAGAATACTTTTCTGAAAACAGAGGAATACTATCTGTTTTAAAGGGAAAATCTGTTTTTCTGAACCTTTGTTCATAAAAGCAAGCTTCTTCATTTCAGTATTCCCACTGGAATCAGGGCAGCTTTTATCAATAGTGAGCAGAGCTGATTTCAGATTTGGCAGCTGCAAGCAGAGCTGGCAGTTAAGAAAAGAGAAGGCTGAAACTTTATTGTGGTCTCAGTCTGACAGTGGTCTTCAGAGTGTGATGAACTTAACGCTTCCACGCACCTACCTCAAACAAGTTTTACCCCTCACTATATCCTTATATCCAAGGATGTTAGCGCATCCTTAGCTAAAGCATCCTTAGTTAACACAGCCTTAGTTATCTTGGTGACCGGTTCAGCTTTAACTCAGCTAAGTTCTTTCTCACAAAACATCTCAGATCCAACCTTTCCTGATTATGTCACAATCATCTCTTTCAGAAAATGACAGGAAAACTGGTAGCCCTTTTCATAGCGAAATGAGACAAAAGACCAATAGACTATATTTTATAAGATGTCTTTTGAGGTTTTTCGTCAGCTGAACTACTTGCAAGTCTGGAGGGCACTGGTAGTCTGCTTACTCTAAGTGTAGGAGTCTGAAGGGAACTTGTTTCATTCTGCAAGATGTTATCTGTGAGTTAATATTTTAGATGTCAGGCTAGAGGGAGGCCATGTACCTCCCTGGACATGGTACTGTGATGTCAGTTGAGATAACAGTAAAACTTGATATAAAGAAGCTGCCAGGTTTGTCCCCTCCAAAGTGAAAATGAACTTAAAGCAGCACTCTAACCTCCCACCTTATTCCCTTTTTATAGCAATTCAAATATATGCACATCAGTCATACTGCAAGGTAGAGGTTACTCTTCTGTATGGGTTTTCTTTCCCTCTCCCATCCACATAGCAGCTGTGTCTGACTCTGTGGCAGAAAACTAATCTGAATTTTAGCTGGAATAATGCGTTGACGTTATAGGTACTTCCCACGCACCAGCACTAGAAGAATGGACATGGACTGGGACAGATGATGCACTGACTTATGGGTCAGATTTAGAGGGCAGAGTAACATGGGTGATGGTGTGGTGGAAATCCACTACAGACTTCCTGAACAAGAATAAGTAGATGGGGCCTCATTTTCACAGGGCCTGGTCCTCACGGGGGAATTTAAACACCCCATTATCTGCCGGAGGGAGAATACCGCAGGGCACAAGGAATCCAGGAAGTTGCTAGATGGTGTTGATGACAACTTCCTGACACAGGTGGTTGAGGAACCAATGAGAGGAGATGGGTCTCATGCTTACAAACAAGGCAGGGCTGGTCACGAATGTGAGGGTCAGAGGCAGCCTTGGCTGCAGTGACCATGAGTGGTGGAGTTCAGGATTCTGAGAGGAAAAAACAAAGCAAATAGCAGGATCACAACCCTGGATTTTAGGAGAGCATACTTTGGCCTGTTTGGGGATCTATTTGGAAGAATCCTATGGGATATGACCCTGGGAAGAAGACAGTCCTGAACAGCTTATTGATTTTCAAAGATTGTTTTCTCCAGGCTCAAGTTTGGTCCATCCCAGTGTGTACAAAATCAAGCAGAGTCAGCAGCAGGTCTACGTGCATGAACTGGGATCTCTTGACAAAAGCCAAACACAAAAAAGAAAGCATACGAGATGCGGAAGCAGGAAGAGATGACCCAGAAGGGATATAGGGACACTGTGTAAGAGTGCACAGACAAGGTTAAGAAAGTCCAAGCCCACCTGGAGCTGAAACTGTAAGGGACATGAAGGTCAACAAGAAAAGTTTCTACAGGTACCTCAGGAGAAAAAGGAAGATGAGGGAAAATGTGAGTCTGCTGCTGAATGGGGCAGAAGGCCTGATGCCAAAGGACATGCAAAATGCCAAGGCACTCAATGGCTTGTTTGCTTTGTTTTTTACTGGTAAAATTTGCCTTCAAGAATCCCATCCCCCTGAAACCAATTGGGAAGTCTGAAGCAACAGATCAGGTTGGGAAACATTGAAACAAAACTGGACACATGCAAGTCACTGGGACCTGATGGGATATGCCTGAAAGTGCTGTGGGACCTGGATGATGTCATTGTGAGGCTGTTTTGGATTATCCTTGAAAGGTTGTGGTGATCAGAGGAGTTTTTTGGGGACAGGCAGAAAGCATATGCCACTTGTACCTTCAAGAAAGGCAAGAAGGAGAATCCAGGGAGCTACAGACTGGCCAGCCTCATCTAAGTCCTGGAATGATCCTGGAAATTCTTTCCAAACATATGAAAGATGGGAAGGTGATGGGGAGTAATCAGCATGGAGACACAGGAGAAATCAGGCCTTAGCAATGTGATCACTTCCTACGGTGAAATGACTACCTTGGTGGAGGAGGGGAAAGGAGTGGATATTGTTTGTCTTGACACTAGCAAAGCTTTTGACAGTTTCCTACAACATCCTCACTGACCAACTGATTCTGTGATATGTATGGAATAGACATATTTTGACCTTTAGTGGATAGAGGTTTGTTTATGTTCTTCTTGCTGGATGTGTTCCCACTTAATGATTCTCAGGCTAGGAAAAGATGTAACACTTTTCTCCCTTGTCTGATGAAAAGCAAAGGGATTACACCAGGATTCCATGTGTCACTACCTGCCAAATTAACTCAAGAGAGGATTCTGACCCCAAATCAGATTGCTTTCTTTGCATTAAATTTGCAGATGTGAGGGTCTGGAGTAGTCTGGATTTGCCAGCTTTTTTGAAAACTAATTCATTTGAGAAAATTATTAGTTACAGATTTCAGACCCTAAATGTAGGCACCCATCTTTTTAAAGTCTGGGCCATGGATTAGGTTTCTGCTTCTGCTTAATTGTCCTTTCTCTCTTATAGTATTTTAAAGCATATGGCTGAAGTTATTCTGCATCTTTCTAAATGTGTCATCCAAGCAGCTCTGACACTTAAAATGTTAATCAGATGGTAGTCTTCTATTTGACAAGTAGGAATATGGCATCGTGAAACTCTTGGTTTCTTAGATGCTGCTAAGTATATGCAAAGTATTGTGATTTGATGGGAATTTCAATTTGCTATAACCATGCATTGCATGAGAAAATATAAACAGATGGGTCACCTTTTGATAACTAGGAATAAAATAACAAATGAGGGAGTTATTCTACTTTTATAGAACTATAACTGAGAGCAGAAACTAACTATTAGAGCATTTACTGTCAGGCTGAAGCCTGGCCAATTGCATTTCAATTCCTGACTGTATGAGGTACTGTGTGGATTAATGTGTGGAGCTACTGAAACTCACTTCTCATAAGTTATGTCTTATATCCATCCCCACCTGCTCTCTCTGCAGTATCCCCAGGTTCTCTGTGTTCCCTGAATTCCCATGATACCATCCAGTTTATCACATGCCCAATATTTCTCATGCTTCCCTTACCCCCATATCATTTGCTTACTACTGTGTTCCCTGTATGTTTTCTGTTTTCAAGGCAAGAAACAATCATGTCCGGTAGCTAGGTTGGAATTACGAGTGCACTGACTGGCCATCTGGTGCTCATGGCAAGTTGGTCAGTTGTCTATTACCTCTCAAAATGGATAAACACTGAATTCTGCTCTCATTTTCCTCATTATCAACTGCTTGTTGATTTTCACAAAACTTGTTGGTGCTGGGTTCTCATGTGATGCCTCTCCCAGTTTAAGTCTAGTTGAAATTAGCCAACAGGTTTAGAGGTTACTAGCAGAGTGGGATAAGACACCATATTCCCATAGCACAAGGGATCCCATAAAGATGGTTTCCATGAGTAGAGAGGATAAGCAAAGCATAGCAAAGCAAAGAAAAAAAGTAGAATAGCTGCATATTTTGAATCCTAGTTCCTGGAAATCATTCTTTTCAACCCAGAGGGACAGAGAAAAAGTAGTATTTTTTTGCTTGAGTCTTTATTGTTTTTCATTTTTGACTTTGTGTGGTGCTATGGAAGAAAAATTATCATTGGTAACATTCATCTCATCAGAATTAGATGTTTAAACTCATCTATCTATGCCACCCCATAATCAGTGGAAAGAAGGGTATTTGAAAGAAGATTAATTTTATTTTGTGGTAGGTCAAATGAATCTTGCATTGAGGTTCAACTCTCAGAGAGTAAAATTCGCTAACAAGAATCCCATCAAGTAAGACTAAAGATAGTTCAACCTGATCTTTTCATTTAAACATAAGAAAAAGCTTTTTTACTCTAAGGGTGACCAAACAGTGGAACAGGCTTTCCAGAGAGGTTGTAGAATTTCCATCCTCAGACACATTCAAAACACAACTGGACATAGCCCTGAGTAACCTTCTCTAAATGACCTTATTTTGAGCAGGGCGATTGGACTCAATCATCTCCAGAGGGACCTTTCAATTTCAACGATTCTTGATTCTATGATTCCGATTTCTTTTGCTACAACATGTGTGTCTAAGAAAATGGATGATACTGGCTGATGTACCTGCACCTTGCAATGCTTCTTTCAAACTCATTACCTATTCTCCTGCTAGGCTTAGTGCTCAGGCAGTGAAAAATCTATACAATTTGTATGCATGAATTAACATCATACAAAGTTGATTGTCTTGAAAAGATGATGTTTACTGATGATTTCCTAAGTGTTCTCACAACTAACAGGAATGTGTAGTGGAACACACAGCAACCTTGCAGTAGACTTTTAAACAACTTTTTAAAGTTGAAGTACTCAATGTTTTCTTTGCCTCAGCTTCTCCAAGGCCTCCTGTGAAGGGGTTCAGGGAGGAGGAGAATGACTAGCAGCAGATGAAGACAGAGTCAGGGAATTCTTGCAAGGACTTGACCTGCATGGGTTCATTGAACTCAAAAGGCTGCATCCAATGGTGTTGAGAGAGCTGATAAAGTCCTTGCAAGGCTGCTCTCTATCATTTCTGAAAGATCATGGAGATAAGAGAAGGTTTCCCAATGAGTGAGGAAGGCAGATGTTGCATTCGTATTCAGAACAGGCCAACAGATCAACCTCAGGAACTACAGGTTGTGCTGCCTCACTTCAGTCTGTTCGAAAATCATAGAGTGAGCCCTCCTGGAGGACATTGCTGGGAACATGGAGGACAAGAAGGTAACTGGGAGTAGTCAGCATGGATTTCCAAGGATAAATCATGCCTAACCAACCTGATTGCCTTCTACAATAAAATGATTCTATGATCAGTAGATTGCTATGAAAACACAAGACCACAGCCTACTCTGCCAGCGGTAATAAAATTGAGGTTCTGATTATTTATTTGGACAAATATCAACTCAAATAAGGATGAGGCTGCTGAAGAGCTTCTTGTCTATTGGGAGACACTTTTTGGAACATACCCATATTTCATTATAGAATCTGTATCTGCACATAACTATGACCTGAGGCAATCTGGTAAAGAGGGGATTATCAGTCAGTGCTAGGAACACTAGATGAGGGCCAAATTGCCATAATCTAAACCCAGCAGGTCTGTTTCTCTTCCTATCTCACCCTGACATGGCCACAAAGAGTGGGCTCTCACCCTCCAGGTCAAAGACTTGGAAACAGAGACAAAACTTCTCCTCTACTAATCCTCTCTCCTTTTTCTCCTCATAATAAATAAGCGTATCTAACCACCCAAACCCAGATAAACTGCTTATCTACATTTTCCATTCTGTATTTAAGTTCTGTGGTTGAGATGTACATATACACTAAACATTTTCAAGATCCATTCCTTCAGGGAAACAGACAGAATGGGATAACATTTTTTTTTTCATAAGCAGATTGGATTGACTTGCATGTAATGTAGCTTGAAGCCTTTCTGTAACTCAAATGAGAGCACTGAATTAAGCCTCTGATCTTTGCTCATCACATTAAGTCCATGTGTTCATCAAAACTGGACCGACTAATTTGTCCTTAATTCAATTTTATTTCCCCCCTAGATCTTTCTACAAGATCCATTACTCCATTTTCATTTTAATATTATTTCTAGTGGGACTTAATATGAAAGAAATTCTTCTGAAATTAAAACCTCTGCAGCAAAATTCTTTCCCAGTGTAACTCTTTCATTGACAATGGATTCATTTGGTCCCACTTTAAAAACTCTTCCATTACTCAGGTATTCATTTTATATTTTATATAACTTTTCTTGACTTTCCTAGATCTTTGTTTTTGTTTAATCTGAACAACAATTTTTCTAATGATCAGCTATTCCTTATCCACCCAGTGGGTAAGGAATTGGTTGGATGACCACATTCAAAGGGTTGTTGCCAACAGCTTGTTGTCCAAGTGGCGAGCAATGACGAGTGGCATTCCTCAGGGGTTGGTGTTGGGATGTGTGCTGTTTAGTATCCTTGTTTGCAACGTGGACAGTGGGATTGAGTTCACCCTCTTCAAGTCTGCCAATGACACCAAGCTGAGTGGTGCGGTTGACACTCTGGAGGGAAGGGATGCCATCCAGAGGGACCTGGACAAGCTTGAGAGGTGGACCTCTGCAAATCTCATGAAGTTCAACATGACCAAGTGCAAGGTCCTGCAACTGGGTCAGTGTAATCCCAAGCACAATACGGGCTGGGTGGGGAATGGATTGAAAGCAGCCCTCAGGAGAAGGACTTGGGGGTGTTGGTTGCTAAGAAGCTCAGCATGAGCTGGTGATGTGCGCTCACAGCCCAGAAAGCCGACCGCATCCTGGGCTGCATCAAAAGAAGTGTGGCCTGCAGGTTAAGGGAGGTGATTCTGCTCTTCTACTCCACTTTCGTGAGACCCCACCTGGAGTTCTGCATCCAGCTCTGGGTCCCCCAACATAAGAAGGACATAGATCTGTCAGAGCAAGCCCAGAGGAGGGCCACAAAGGTCCAAGGGTTGGAGCACCTCTTTTATGAAGGCAGGCTGAGACAGTTGGGGTTGGTCAACCTGGAGAAGACAAGGCTCCAGGGAGACCTTGTAGAAGCCTTCCAGTACCTAAAGTGGGCCTACATGAAAGATGAGGAGGGACTCTATCAGGGAGTACAGTGATAGAACAAGGCATATGTGAACTCCTACTGCTGGGCAGCTCTGCAGCAAGAGCAACCATCCCAGAACAACTTAGAAAATAGTTCCCTGTGGCTTCATAAAGTACGTACAGATCTTCTCCTGGAAAAAATATCCCCATGTAGAAGCCTGTCTTTCCCTCCTCCCAGCGGAGGGCCACAAAGATGATAAGAAGGCTGGAGCACCTGTCCTATGAAGGCAGGCTGAAAGAGTTGGTGTTGTTCAGCCTGGAGAAGAGAGTTGTACCGTATACAGATAAGCAACAGTAAAACATGTTAGACATGGCTATTTCATAGAATTGTAGAATCATAGAATGGTTTGGGTTGGAAGGNGGTTGACACTCTGGAGGGAAGGGATGCCATCCAGAGGGACCTGGACAAGCTTGAGAGGTGGACCTCTGCAAATCTCATGAAGTTCAACATGACCAAGTGCAAGGTCCTGCAACTGGGTCAGTGTAATCCCAAGCACAATACGGGCTGGGTGGGGAATGGATTGAAAGCAGCCCTCAGGAGAAGGACTTGGGGGTGTTGGTTGCTAAGAAGCTCAGCATGAGCTGGTGATGTGCGCTCACAGCCCAGAAAGCCGACCGCATCCTGGGCTGCATCAAAAGAAGTGTGGCCTGCAGGTTAAGGGAGGTGATTCTGCTCTTCTACTCCACTTTCGTGAGACCCCACCTGGAGTTCTGCATCCAGCTCTGGGTCCCCCAACATAAGAAGGACATGGATCTGTCAGAGCAAGCCCAGAGGAGGGCCACAAAGGTCCAAGGGTTGGAGCACCTCTTTTATGAAGGCAGGCTGAGACAGTTGGGGTTGGTCAACCTGGAGAAGACAAGGCTCCAGGGAGACCTTGTAGAAGCCTTCCAGTACCTAAAGTGGGCCTACATGAAAGATGAGGAGGGACTCTATCAGGGAGTACAGTGATAGAACAAGGCATATGTGAACTCCTACTGCTGGGCAGCTCTGCAGCAAGAGCAACCATCCCAGAACAACTTAGAAAATAGTTCCCTGTGGCTTCATAAAGTACGTACAGATCTTCTCCTGGAAAAAATATCCCCATGTAGAAGCCTGTCTTTCCCTCCTCCCAGCGGAGGGCCACAAAGATGATAAGAAGGCTGGAGCACCTGTCCTATGAAGGCAGGCTGAAAGAGTTGGTGTTGTTCAGCCTGGAGAAGAGAGTTGTACCGTATACAGATAAGCAACAGTAAAACATGTTAGACATGGCTATTTCATAGAATTGTAGAATCATAGAATGGTTTGGGTTGGAAGGGACCTTAAAGATCGTCTAGTTCCAACCCACTTGCCATGGGCAAGGACACCTCTTACTAGACCAGATTGCTCAAAGCCTCATCCAACCTGGCCTTGAATACTTCCAGGGATGGGGCATCCACAGCTTCCCCAGGCAACCTGTTCCAGTGCCTCACCACCCTCAGAGTGAAAAATTTCTTCCTGAGATTTAATCCAAATCTACCCTCTTCCAGTTTGAAGCCATTACCCCTCATCCTATCACCACATGCCCTTATAACAAGTCCCTTTCCAGATTTCTTGTAGGCCCCTTTCAGATACTGGAAGGCTGCTATAAGGTCTCCCCGGAGCCTTCTCTTCTCCAGGCTGAACAACCCCAACTCTCTCAGCCTGTCCTCGTAGGAGAGGTGCTCTAACCTTCTGATCATCTTCGTGGCCCTCCTCTGGACCTGCTGCAACAGGTCCATGTCCTTCTTATGTTGGGAGCTCCAGAGCTGGGCACAGTATTCCAGGTGGGGTCTCATGAGAGCAGAGTAGAGGGGCAGAATCACCTCCCTCGACCTCCTGGCCACGCTTCTTTTGATGCAGCCCAGGTTGTGGTTGGCCTCCTGGCTGCAAGTGCACATTGCCGGTTCATGCTGAGCTTCTCATCCACCAACACGCCCAATTCCCTCTCCTCAGTGCTGCTCTTGATCCATTCTCCTCCCAGCCTGTATTTGTGTATGGGATTACGCTGACCCAGGTGCAGGACCTTCTACTTGACCTTATTGAACTTCATGAGGTTTGCACGGGCTCACCTCTCAAGCCTGTCCAGGTCCCTCTGAATGGCATCCCTTCCCTCCAGCTTGGTGTCATTGGCAGACTTGTAGAGGGTGCACTCAATCCCACTCTCCACATCGCCAACAAAGATGTTAAATAGTTCCCTTCCCAGTACCAACCCCTGAGGAATACCACTTGTCACTGAACGCTGCTTGGACATCAACCTGTGAGACTGCAACGATTTGAGTATGGCCATCCAGCCAATTCCTTATCCACCGCGTGGTCCATCCATCAAATCCATGTCTCTCCATTTTAGAGACCAGGATAGCACACGGGAAAGTGTCAAATGCCTTGCACAAGTCCAGGTAGATGACATCTGTTTGTCTCCCGTTATCCACCAAGGCTGTAACCTCGTTGTAGAAGGCCACCAAGTTTGTCAGGCATGATTTGCCCTTAGTGAAGCCATGTTGGCTGGTTTTAACTATTCCCATTCCAGGAAAAGTGTATAACTCTAAATAAACCAGTTTGAATTTGGAACTAACTTCAATGTTATCACTGCACTGCCTTTGGGAGCACGATCTAGGCTAATCTCAGTCCACATCTTAGCGTGTTCCCAAATACAGACCTATGAATCCTTGATACCTGCACCACCAGTCACTCCCTTACCACACTGTACAAAGAACAAGATATCTACAAATCCTAGGCAGCCCTGTGGCATGCCCCTTTAGGGCTATGTGAGAAAGGACCCTGGATTGTCTTGTTTGCCTGACAACCATGTGCTAATGCAATCATGGCAGGTGGGATATCTGGTGGTCAGAGTGAGCGCAGTTGTCCCAGACAAACTCCAGGAGAGTACTTGCTTCTGTCCACATAAACGAGTAGCGCAGGCCCAAGGTTTCTCAGAGAATATCTGGGTGCCAGGGCAAAGTCTGTCCCCACTTCATCTGAACAACATCTCTGGACTTCAATGTAGGCTGGGACTAAGAGTAAACATGTGCCTGAGTCACTGATTTTGCCTGTAGCTGGACACTAACAGTTCAGGCCATGACATCTGCTGTGGGTTGTAAGGAATAGCCTTCACTTTCAGCAAAGCTTCTTTGCTTTGATTTCAGGAAAGAAGATCAGAAGTCTTGGGGGACACTTCTGTATACACTTGCTCATTTGCATTTCTTTGTTCCTTATGTCAGTTTTGGAGCAAAAATGACCTTGGGAAAATGCTTGCATCTTTGCCTGAATGGAGTCAACTTTGCAGTTTCAAGTTGCAGAAATGAGAATCATTTTGTGTGTGAGTGTGGGGTAGAAAGAGAAATGAAAGCCAGCATGTTTCTAATGAATGAAGACACATCAGAACTTAAACCCCTGTGAAATAATACAGAAGTTACATCTAGCATGTCTTTAAGTCTGTGGACATAACCTGTGCCACTGAAAGATGGGACTCAGCAATGTGAAGAAGCACGATTTCCTAGACAGAATGAACTACTGTCGAGCGTGACAGCTGCACTCTCTGTTGTGACTGATTTATGCAAATCTTCCCACCTTCTGTCCAACGTTTATCTATTTATTCATCTGTCTGACATTATCATCTGCCAGCACGCTAGATGGCAGGACTGTCAGTGTGGCTTTTTCCTCTGGTGTCTAGTACAGTAGCTCTTGTTTGTCTGGTACAGTAGTCCTTTTTTAACATTCCTGGCTATCACTGAAAATAGAAATACTCATGTATTATTTATAATAGGAGTTAGGAATCTTGAATAGTAGTACTATTTCATTTTGGCCAGCCACTGAACTAAACACTTTATGCCCTGACAAGTTACAATGTGGTGGTACAGAGATTCAAGTGGGAGAAAAAAAGACACAAAGGCTGTAAACATCTGTTAGACTAGTATATAAACAACAAAGGCTAAGGCTAGTTGTGTTTCGTTTGTTTTTTTTTTTTTTTCACTGCTGTTGAACACTGGTTGAGAGATAGAGTTATGTTTTTCATAGGATAAATTCATCATATGAATCATTCTTCCCTCCTGGATCACACTGTAACGAGCATGCCAGGCAGGTCTACTGTAAGAAATAAATTACTATTTCCTTATGCTGATCAGTATGACCAGGGCTGGGGGATCAACATGTGATACCTAGGAGATGGTATGTGATATCTATCTAGGAAGCGGGTATTACAGGATCTATGTTTCTGTGAGGGTGCAGCCCTAGGGCTCTGCTCAGAGGCACGCCTCTAACACTGCCTGTCTCGTTCCAGTTCAAATTCCCTCCTATCATATGTGGATAATGATGTTATTTCACACATTCATTGGTATCAAGGTCAGACTTCCAGAAGAAGTCTTTTTTTAATAGCCTGCAAGTTCTTGGCTTTGCATGCTCTTTTACTCCCATCTGAAAACAAATCTGACTTCTCCAGTCCTCAGCTTTTCTGGTGAATTCCTAAAAGCCAGCTTTCTTCTGCCTGGTGTAGTTGCTTCCAAAAAGATCCAGTTCTTCAGTTAGAATAAACTTATACCTTATTAAAAGAGCTTGAGATGACTCTTAAATTCTCTTTTTCCCTTTCCCTGCACTTCTCTTGGACAGAAACTGAAGGGACTGTGGAAGCTGACCCATCATGTCCAGTTACCAAAATTCAGGCAGAATTTTCAAGAGGTGGAACTCTAAATCAATGAACATTTACTGTATTTTGAAACAGAAAGCTTCTTGCTGGCCAGGAGAGAAGAATAAGAAAAAAAGATCTTCCAGGCTTCCTGCTCACAATTATTTTTGGGTGAGCTGGAGCTAAAAGCATGGGTGAAATGATAGGTGCTAATCCCAGGGTAGAGCCCCGTGATTCACACCACAAATTGGACTTTGAACTCACCCAGAAACAATTATCATTTATATGTTGGTGGTAGGTAAACCTTTTATTCTTTCTCTTCAGTTCTTCCCTTGACACTGAGAATTCCTTTGTATAGAGATCTGGCAGCTAAAGCTGTGTTATAAAGCTACATTGAACAAATATGATTGGAGGCAGATGGTTTCCTTAGCAACTTCAAAGCCAATTTTAGAGCAATTTCTCCCCACTCTGGTACATTTCAGTATAACATTCAGGCATGAGCAGAAGAAAAAATAAAGATGACCCAAACTGACTTCTCCAGTCAACAAGCTCATGCAGGGAGGTACCCCAGACATAACCTTGAAGCACCTCTAATCTCCAGATCTCTGATATTCTCCAATGAAGCTGTTCCCAGACCGGTGGGATGACAATCCCCTCTGTCATGTCCTCGGTTGTGTCTGCAGTGGAAGATGTTTCTGACCAGAATTTTGTGTTTGGTCATCTACTTCCTGAAAGTCAAAAGGAATTTAAAGGCAGCAGAAGTTTCATCACTTTCTGTCCATATATCATGGTTAAAACATTAAAGCAAGCTTATCTAATAACATTTCAGTAAAGATGAGAAGTCAAGTGAGATGATCAAACCTTTTTCTGCAACCCTTATGGGTAAAATGAAAGAATCATTTGAACTATGAGGAGACTTTAATGAAGCTTGGGATTTCAAAATTGCCCGTACAGCTTGGATATAAATATACTTTGTCTTTTTTCGTTTGTTTGTATGAAATATTTGGAAGCATAGCCGCTACATGAGTTTTATATTAACGTGTCTGCAGGGATATTAGCAAACCTTCCTTCTCAGACATGAATTAGTACAATAGCAGAAAAGGATGCTTGCCATGATGCATAAGGTCAATAAATGCTGTGTACATAAAAGGCATGAGGTATGCTTGTCAATATAAATGAGATCAACAAGGAAATCTTCCTATTGACATTCCCTGCACAATGTTGCTTTTAGTATCTATAAAATGACTTCTGAAGACAGGAAATCCTGTGGAAAGACACTTGGAAAGCACTAACAGCTTTCCTTCTTGAAAGTGTACAGCTAAACATGATCACGGACATCCATTTTAGTTAAAAATTTTAATTAACAAGAATTAACTATCTATAATATAATTTATGGAACAAATATAATAATATTCAAACAAGATTTATTCCTTCCATTTTTACTTGATTAAAAAGTGTAAACCTGTGTAGTGTCAAGCTCTCTTGTTTACGTTCAAGAGAGAAATAATCCATATGATCTACCATGGGAAATGAAGCCCATAAATAAAGCTCTGTCCTGTGCATAAAGAAACCTTGCAATGAGCTCTCACTGCTGAAAAAATATTTATAAATTCTATAAAAAATTCATTCAGATTTTTTGGTGCTTTTCCCTAGGATTTCACTCTGTCTGTTACTCAGAATTTGACAGAATTGCGTTAGCGAAAACAAACATCCAGTGCTGCCAGGGCTGGGGTCCTGAGGTAAGCTAAACATGTGTTGTGAGGTGCTAAAGATAGGATAATTTTTTTCCCTTTCAAAGCACAAACAAACATCACTGGAAACCCTGGCTGCCATATGCCAACAGCTGGGTATCTAAGTGATATACCCAAATGTGCACACATGTGGCTCTGAAATTTTAATTAATCATCTCTAGAGAATGCTCTCACTTGGAAGATTCAGAGAACAAAAGGCAAAGCTCTGGTGCAGGTTTGAATTTGACTATTCAGTCTAATGTGACATCCAGAGCCCCTTCTGCTTTTCTCACCTGCACTTTTTGATTATATGACACAGTGAGAAAGATATGCACAAATAGCTCTCACAGTCTTGGTTAGCTTGGTGTTACCAAGGAAGTGGGATAAAAAATTAGCTCTGGTACAAGCTCTTCAGAGGAAACCTACCTACACCAGCTACTTCAGTTTTGATATATTTTGGAGTAAATTTTATTGTTCTCTTTTGTATAGGAAAATATCATATCAGGATACAGACATAAGCCAGGATGTATTTTTTTAAGAACATTAGAAAGTTATTATTGAATGCAAAGGGATCAGTAGTGGAGATATAGAAGGAAATCATTAACAAGGAATTTACTGGGTAGTTAAAAGTTTGTCCTTGAAAGAGAACATGAAGAAAAGTTGGATGGGAAAAAGGTCCAGCTTGATAATGTCCACCTATTTATTAATAATCAAGTGATTGCACAGGAGACATATAATTCTCTGGCTATGCATTGTAGTCTTTATTCAAGGATTTATGCCCTGGTCTTCTCTGGGATAACAGCCCCCTTATCTTACTTTACTTGATTTCTTTTCTTCATTCCTGCCATTTTGCTTCTCTAACATGCAATTTCTATCAAAACACATCTGGCAGTCACTTGGACTGATTTATAGCAGTGTAATTTACACCACTTCTGAATGTCGACCTTAAGGTTGACAATATAACAACCATTATTTTTGTTACCATCAAAGACTGAAACAAGAATGTCCAGAGAAGAGCATGAGCCTCTGCAGAGGAAAGGATAAGTCCCCGGACCAGGTCTGCAGCAGGTCAGTCCTGTCTGTGGAGGAGTCACACGTCCCACAGTGACTGTTAGATTGCATTAGGCTAAGAAATTGCATTGCCCTATGAAAAACCTCAAGGAATACTTGGGAGTATAATTTACTTAAGGGGGAGTTCCCTGTTCTCACTGACATTGGAGCAGCACCAGTAACATTAGCAGTGCTTGAATCCCTTGAGTAGACTGATGTGGAGCTGTTGCTAATATTTAACAACACGCCAAATACCTGCGTGTGAAAAATGGTTGATTGCTACCAACAGCACATTCACACTTGGGTACCCCATCAAGCTAACCGTGGTGAAATGTTAATATGCTGGTGTCAGTGGGAAATGTATACGTGTCCTCAAAGGCTGCCTTTTTAGAGAGTCTGTCTAAAGGCTGTGTCCTGTGATGCTGGTGCCCCCCCGTCAAGTAAATGGGGTGGCATGTATAAGTGCACCAACAGTATTCTTCTGCCTGGTCAGGCATATCTAAGTCTCACAGTGACATGAACACCTGGATGTCATCAAAGCAGACAATCATTACTGGGAGCTGGGAAATGCTCCTACTTAGAGTTAGCCATTGGAGCACTATGGCTGAAGGCACCTAATAGGCAAAACTAGGATGAGTCTTCAGGAGCAAGCTTGTCCCCTTGGTCTTAAACTTTTCTTCCCCTCCCCACCAAAAAGTGTACTCCTTCAAGCTCTTAAAAATTCTAAAAGTTGTCAAAAGCTAAGTCTAGGCTAGGAAGTAGCGCAGCATAATGGGAACCATTTGGAGAAGCAAACAGATTTGAGGACCCACAGTCTGCACTGTCTGTGTGTTTCCAAGGGAGTTTCACCTGGGCTGACCAGCTCTGGTCTGGCCCTGTGAATCCAGGGCCCACCAGTGGCCAGAGCACAGAGGTGGGCTCCTCTTCTGGTTTAGCTTCAGCTGGAAGAACCAATTTGCGTGCTGTGAGATCACTCCATGGTACAAACCAAAGTGGGAACAAAAGTCTATTTGCCTCCAGACCACACTCCTGGTCCTAACTGCGATGCTACTGTAGATGTATTCAAAGTTAGATGGTATTTCAGAGCAGTTCTCTTGACGTCTCCTGCTTGGGGTAACCTAGAGGAGTTCAATTTTCAGCAGGTGAATTAACTAATATCCTGAGACAATCAGACCACTTTAAAACACCTCTGGTGAGAAAATTAAATGTGGATTGTATCTAAAATCATCAGTCACATATGACAGCTATGACTGCAAGCTAGGAGAAATGTAGATATAGGTGAGAAACAGTCATTCCTCTTTTGCTCTTCTTTTCCAGGGAAATATTGCTATCACCAGCAATAGTCTGTGCAGCTTTCTAGTCAGAGTAATGTTCTTTAAGACAACACAGTGTGTTTTCAATTTTATGAGCCAATGTAAACTTCAGACATAAAGGAGTCTTGAGAATAAACTCAAAACCTATAATAACTCAGATGCAAGAAAGTTGAATGTTAATAAGCTGCCTGAGCATAAACACCAGAAAAAAACTGCAACCGTCTGTAGTGAGGAAGAATTAATAAAATGGTGAGGGCCTGCAGGGAAGTATTTGCTAGGCAAAAGAAAGTATTACACATTTCAGCTGGTTGGTAGGCTGCTCCTGATCTGGGCACCATTAGAAGTTCTTAAGAGCAATGTCTCCTTTATTCTTCTGGTTACTGAGGTGCCATACCTACTGCTACTTCTAGGGATATATCTGTTGTGCTTTTGAATGCTTGGGTCAGAAGAGGTGGTGGTTTGGTGATGAAGAAGAAAGGGAACCAGGGATAGGCAGGGGAAACATAGGAAGAAGAATTTCCCCAGTTCTGCTTTATTGGTCTTTTTGCTGTATATAGGTACAGCAAGATTGATCAGTGTCTAGCTTTTCTGAGATTAGCATCTATGACATACTTTGGTTTTGTTTCCAGTCCTTTCATCCACACTCAAGTTTCACCAGTTGTTCATGTAAAATTACCTTTACAGACGGACTCTTGTTCCCTATGGTCTTATTTACACCTAAGAGTTTAACAGATCCGGTTGACTTGCCGCAATCCTTGCTGTGCACTCCATATTCATACATGGGCTCCTGATACTGCTTCTGTCAAAACTGAGCCATCAGCCGGGGGGGAAATTAGATCTCTCATATTTAATCAATTGCAGTCATCTGACGTAGGCAATGCTATTTCTTTCACATCCACAGTCACATGCAGACATACATTCTGGTTCTTCTGCTAGCTGGAGCTATTGCCAAAGTAATGGAAGTAATGAAAAAATCTGATAAGGTTTTCAATAAACTACATCTTATGTATTGGGAATATAAGGCATGTCAGCAAGCGTGAAGTTACAGAAAATAAGTCTTATTGAGCAAACTGTTTCCCCTTTTTTTTTTTTGGTGCAGTTTCAGATTTAGTCACCAAAACTAAGCAAATATAGTAAACTTACTGGAGTTTGAGTTGACATAATGCAAGTTTTTAAAAACTGCTTAGAATCAAGAATGAGGTATTAAATGTTCAGAAAAGTTAATGAGAAGGTGCCAAAAGGTAGAAGTTTATGAAAACGGAAAAATTTTTAATTGCATGGAGGTGGTGTTTACTACAGGCCACCTGATCAGGAAGAGGAAGTGGATGAGGCCTTCTACAGACAGCTGAAAGCAGCCTCATGATCACAGGCCCTGGTTCTCATGGGGGACTTCAACCACCCTGATATTTGCTGGAAAGGCAACACAGCCAGGCACACACAGTCCAGGAGGTTTCTGCAGAGCAGTGATGATAACTTTTTGAGACAGGTGGCGGAGGAGCCAACGAGGACTGGTGCACTATTGCGCTTTGTACTAACAAAGGTGGACTGGTTGGGGATGTGAAGGTTGGGGGCAGCCATGGCTGCAGTGATTGTGAGATGGTGGAGTTCAGGATCCTGCATAGAAGAAGCAGGGCAATAAATAGGATTACAATCCTGGACTTTGCAAACCTGCACATTGCAAGGTTCTGGATGAATTGATCAGTTGTAGCTATAAACATGTATACTGTTATATATACATACGTGCATAAACACACTTCTATATTTTAACTTCCTATACATCACAGTAGTCCATAGTTTTCATGATGCTGTTTCGCTATCCAAATATCAGTCTTAATTCTGAATGGTGTTATCATCTTGTTTCTGTTTCTCACTCCCATAAAGTTCTTCATCCTTCTAGTAGGGAGAAGTCTCAGACCTATCTATAACTACATCTACCCTGAATGCCAAGGCATGAGGGGAATATGACGGTCATCCAAAACTGAACATATTTGTCAATCTTTTTTGCAGGTTTATTAAATAAGTATCATAGAAATAGTGGGTAATATTTTTTTTCACAGTTCTCCACTTCCATTAACTGTAAATACAAAACTTCGTATGAGTTTGGCTTTGTCCTTCACAGGATTTTAATGTCCACTAACACAAAAATAAAATGGACTGCATATTATCCATCTTCCCTGATGTAACTCTCATAAACACACTGGACCTACATGGGGAATGATTTTGTCTTCTTCTATCTTCTTCAAAATGCATGTAAACACTCTATTCTATTCTATTCTAGAAATCTCAGTGCAAAACTAACTCACTGTTGTATTCACAAATGTGAAACAACTACAGTTTGTACTGTGCAGGGAAATCTCAATGTGATTATGTCAGATATTTGATGTAAGACCATTTCAAGAAGATGTTGAAGGACACTTTTTCTCTGACCTAAAAAACAGACTTAGGAGGAAAAGTATTAAGTGAATGGTATAAAACAGGTACTTCAGAAATGCCCCTTGGAAGACAGATGCTGTCGCCCTAATATTGAGGAAATTTTGGTAATCCATTCACTTTTCTTTTCCTGTTTGCTGAGGTCCCTCACCATTTGCTTGAACTACTTGGCTGTGTGGCTTTACAAGTCAGCTTGTTTCTCAGTTCAGAAGGAAAAAGTGTCTTTTAAATTTACCAGAGCAACCAGCTCAGAATTGCAGAACATTGCCTAGGCAAGACAGAGAATCTTTATTTATATTCTTTCTATTTTTATAAAGCAACATAAGTTCTAAAATGTGGAGCTATTTTCTCTCATTAATTGTGTGTAATTTTAAATTTATTTTAATGAGCATAAAAAAGAAGACAAGTGAGACTGTTGGCACAAACAAAAGCAGGGTCCAGAATATCCAAACATACACTCTGTGGAAGGGACAGGACTGCAATTTGCATTAATTAAAGACGCGTCTATGACTGCCTTGTCTACTAGTCTTGATCACCCCTCTCCTGGTTCACACTGTCTCAATATTGCTCTTTTCAGCCCTGTACCTCTTCCCAGCTCATCACGTTTGCTGCGCAGCCCCTCCACCAGTGGACCCTTCACCTTCCCCCCTGCCCCACGTGTTTCCTGGTCCCTCCACGTCTCAGAGTTCTTATTCAAGTCCTGACTCCTTGCCACCCCTTTGCTCAACCAGCTCTGAATACCTCCCCACTTCCAACATGTTAAATCTTCCCCCTAGTCCTTTCCCTTCTGTTCTTACCACAGCTGAAAAACTCGCTTTGACCCTCTTCCCATCTCATTCAGCTGAGTTGCCCTTGCCCCACAGCATCTTTGGGTCCAAGCTGACAATTAAAATCCATGTTCCAACTGATTTTTTATTTCCATTTCTTCCTAATCTCTCTTTCTGTTCATGATCCCAGCCCCTTTTGTCCTCTGCTTCTCCTTCAGTTTCCATTCTTTCTAGTCTCCATGTGACAATCTACTCTCCTTCCTCATCCCAGCCTGTTCTTTAATCCTTCTGCTAGCCCCTGGCCTAAAAAAGGAGACGTCCTTCCCTTGAGTAATATTCCCAGAGCGTTTCGTTGAGAAATGAAACCTGAAGATGTGTAGTCTGTTAAAATCTGGCGGAGAGAGGAAGAGATAAAGGAAACAAATCAACAAGCATGCTGAAAAGATGTTCTCTTTGCATATATTTTTTAATCAACTTTGAATTATATTTCTGTTGAAAGGGAAAATGTGTCATAAAATGGAGTAAAGATTATAACTTAAGAATGTGTAAAAGCCTGGCACCAACTAACTGTCTTTAAGTCTGGCTAGGATGAATGATCATCTTTGCCTAAAGCAACAATTTGCAGTCTTGTGGAACAAAGGTGATAGGCAGTAAACAGGAGAGGACAGTTTATCTAAGGACTGTTTGCTGTTTCTTAAATATGTATGAAACTTTATATTGTTCTTCACATTACATGTTCTTTCTTTTTCAGAACGTAAGTGTGAAAAACAGAAGCAAATTGGTGGTACAATGCTAGAGCAGCAAGGAGTGATGGTGTGATGGCAATAGCAGGAAGCTCCAGCAGCCAGTGCTGCTTGAAGGGAGCAGAAGTAGATGGCAGGACAAGGACTAGTGCACAAAGCTCCCCCAGGTACCTTAAGAAAACAGCCTTTCCTCTAAAAACTCCTCACTTTATTTGGATGCCAAATGTGGGTACACCACTATTTCAGGTCACACATCAGACACAGTCATTCCTCCTCACGGAGCTGAAGCATTGCCAGGACTGAAGTCTGTCTCCTGATACACTCTGTAGCAGAAGGAACAAGATACCAATCCAAATGTCAACTTCTTTGCTGGCTGCAAGGTGTTTTGGTTCTGGTCCTAAGGTAGCATTTTGATGAAGTGAAAACTGAAAAGATGAGGAACAGATTTCATTGAGTTCTCTTTCCGTATCACCTGGTACTTACCATGCCACTCAGCTGGGGGATAGAAGATGTTTCTCTTTGTCAAACTCATAGAAGCAAGCGTGGCTCTGCATAGAGGATGTATTAGCAAGTGAGGAGGGTTGAGATCACAGAATAATTAGGCTGGAAAGGACCTCAGGAGGCCGCTGATCCAACCTCCTGCTCACAGCAGGGTCAGCTTCAGCTTGAACCAGACTGCTCAGAGCTTCATCCAGATGAGGCTTGAAAACCTCCAAGCATGGAGATTGCACAGCCTCCTTAAGCAATCTTCTCCATTGCCTGACTTATTGTGCATACAGGTCTCTTTACTCGAGCACTTTGAGAAGAAACCCTTTTTATCTGTGCAGCAGGGACATCAGCCACCAAGTGATGGTACCGTCACATGAGAACATGTAAAAGTAGAACAATGACTCCTGGTTTGGATATGATCAGCACTTTTGCCATATGGCACCAAGCTTAACATCAACATTTTTCATTCCCCACTCCACGCAGCAAGCCCATATTATAATCTCCAGCTAAACTAAAGAACAATAGCATAAAATATTAGAATGTGTAAGCTTGAACAGAAAATATTCTCAGTTTCAGTGCCTTCCTCATTCTTTTGCCATATGTCTGGGTTTGAGTTTTTAAATGATAGGTGACTTCTGAAATTGCCACTTCCACCCCATCCAGGCACAATAAAAGATAATGAAGACCAATATATTGTGTTTGTTTTTGAAAAGTCTAGTGAAAGATTTTGGAGAAAAAGAGGCTGAAATAACAGAGCAACAAGCATGAAAACTATGAGGGCTGTTAAGAAAATGGGTTTTGATAGGATTATGGAAAAATCTAGGTTGGAAGGGACCTCTGACTCTTGTCCAGTCCAGCCCCCTGGTCAGGACTGTCTTCAGAGTTAGATAAAGTTGTTCAGGGCAACCTCCTAAGGACATTGAAACCCTTCGAACTTTCAGCACGGTTTTGACAGGGGTGATATTTGTCCAATGCTTCAATTAGTCATTGACTTCAATGCTTCTGTGGCAAGAAAAGGAACATCGTGGAGTAAATGGGGGCAGTGAGTAGGAATTGAGAGATATAGCCCCAATGTCTACACACCTGGAGAAGCCCAGAGTCAAGGGCTGCCTTCTTATCTGTGTGAGGGCACGTACAGACATAGAGTTAGGACAGGATAGAAAAAGAATTATGGGACCAAAAGACTGTTACATGATGAAGCAACCAACTGAAGTTCCTAACAGATTGTGGTTCCTCTGCAAATCCATATCTTTGCTTTGAAGGTGCTCAGACTCAGTGTTTAAAGAACAGGAATGATGGCGGTGCTCAGACTCAGTGTTTAAAGAACAGGAATGATGGCTATGTCTGTGCAGAATTCGGTTTCACCTCTTTACTGTGGAAGACAAGGTAAATGAGAACCAATTTCTTTAATCTGAAGTTTGGCAACCTGCACATGGCACAGTTTGGCTTTTCATAGGGAGACAGTTTTTCCTCCGTCCTTGCCCAAGAAGCATCTTGCTCTAGAAGCCAGAACTGAGCATCCTGTGGATCTGTGAATCCCCATGAAAAGCATCATACGTGGTGAACGAGCTTTCCATGACTCTTCAGTCTTGATTAGAATGGGCTCTGCGGTGAGGGAACAGCCTGGTCCATGCATGCCACAACACATGGCAACACGCTGTGAAATCAAAAGGATCTTTAGTCAGCACACTACGCACAAGAGCTTGTCACAATGATGTCCACTATAAACCTCAGGTGTTATTTTCATAGAGAGACCCAAAGAAATATAACTGACCTAGCCATCATCTGATGTGGTACGATGTACCACGACGTGGGAATATGCTAGAATGTGTGGGACAATTCCTACAGCAGTCAGCCCTGATCTCCAGCAGAGCTCACTACCCTGCTGAGGCTGGGTTTGTGCCCCAGCACTTTCTGCACTGGAATCTGATTTTACCCCCTTCTCATCTGGGGTAGTTTTCTCTGAGGGAGGATCTGGTCATTCTTCTGCTTTTAATTTGCTTTTTCACATACATGTTTCCTTTAATTTCTTGCTTTTTTCTCTTCTACAATTCCTGTCTTCATATAATTTGAATCTAATTAAACTCAATTATGCCCATAGTAAAAAGGTTATTTCTTCAAGCTGATCCTTTATGGCTCCACTTCAGATCTCACAGGGATTGTACATTCACCCACTCATCCACCATTAAACAAAAGGCACCGTACTTTCAAAAAAGTTAGTTCTAGCAAACAAAAAAACCCCCATAAATTAACTTAAACCACATTAATTAAAGTACAGCAATTGGAAAATACTGGGGTATTTGCTGTNCATTATTTTCTTTTTATTATTTTATTATTAATATTTCATTAAAGTAGTTTAGTTCCTTCTAAACTCTTAAGTCTCTCTTTCTCTCTCTCTCTTGCCTCCCTTCGGGAGCAGAACAAGAGGGAGCGAGCATCTGTCATTCCACCGGATTGGGCCAATCTGGCCCAAACCACGACACACATTTGTTTGTTCACCTTAGCGACACCTCATCAGCTCAAAATGCACTAACAGCAAGAAGAAAAAAAAAGTTAGATGTTTGCTAGAACCGTTTGGGGTTTATTTGTGTTGTAGTAGTGTTTGGTACTGAGGACAGGAAGTATAAATTAGTAGTAGTTGCAAAGCTAACTGCACTAAACAATGTAATTGAATGATATAATAGTAATAATACTGAATGATGCCAGAGTAACTTGCTCATGTAGAACAGGCACAAATTTAAAGGCAAAATATAAACAGCATTGGAAGAACTGGACATGTATAGAGGAGTAAATAACCAAATATTCAGCAGGTGTCTGAAAACTTAATATGGATAAAACCGAGCAGGTAAAGTAGTGTGAGAACTATTCAAGGATTAATTCTCATGTTGAGATTGTCCAGAGGAGGTGAGCAAAGGCAGCAGGGAGGGCGAGGTCTGTGCTTGGGTAGAGCCGAGGGATCCCCTCTTTCATGGTGACAAAGGAAAGCCATAACTGGGTGGTGCTATGCCAGTGAACCTGCAGTCTCTGCACAAAGAATTCAGGTTGACTAGAAAAAGACGAAATGAAACAACTATTATCTAATTATGTCTGATGAACAAACAATCTTTTCCTTCCACCTACTGTTAAGGATTTGTTAACTTTCTTCCCAAATATTTGCCATTAAGTGAATTTTTGTGGCCATCTTTAACACTCCTGATAAGGAGAATATCCATATCCACATCCATATCCATCCATTTATATATGTATCTGACACGTACACTTTCTTCAGCTTAGGTAAAATTACCCTTTTGAAATCTGAGAGGGTCACAGAGATTAGATTCATTTTAGTGGTAAGGCTGGAGTACTCCTTGAATTTTAGATACTGATGATAGAATTATTCACTAAAAAAAAAACAAACCAACTCAAGCTGGGCTTTTGGTGGTGTTTTGGTGTTTTTGTTGTTGTTTTGGTTTTTTTTGTGATGGTGTATTATTCACAAAATTCAGCCTATGTAAGGCTTTTTTCTTTTTTGTTAAATGCTTCATTGTAATTACTTGCTACCTGCTGATTGTGATTTGCTCTTTGAATTGCACAGAATTTCTGCTTGTGATTGGTGACTGGCTTTTTTTAAAGATGAGACCAGTGCATGAAAAATTGTGAATTACTTCCAGCCTTCTCTCGGTGTAAATAATTGTCCATGATAAGCTTCATGAAATGTTTAGTAGTCATGTAAGCACTTATAAATAAATTGGTGGCCATCTGACCACTCAGAAAAAAATAACGATCATCACACCATCTCTATGCACAGAACTCAGCATGCTCAATTAAGAGAATATTGGAACAATGGTGTTTGCATTACCTGATTAGCTCCAAAACCAAAAAATGGAAATCTTCATTTCCAAACTGATGTTTGGATCACCTTTCTTTCATAGATGTCCAATGCTCTTTAAAGGGTGCCCTTTAAATTTCAGTGTCACATTTTAACAAGAAAATGCAAAGAAGGCATGTTTTGCAAGTGCTTTGTGCAAGCACATGGTATAAAATTATGTTCTGTACTTTTGCCCAGTGTTAGAAATGCTTTGTCAAAATACTTTTTCAGTCAAATCTAAGGTTTTATTTTAAGGTAACACTGAAATATTTAAGCAAGGAAGTAAGCCACTGTTCTAAGATGCATTTTCTGTTTTGCAGAGCTGTGCAACAGAATGAGTATTACTCATTATCCCTGATTTATTCATTGCAGTTAGTTATTAGCCAGCTCTATTGAATTTCCTAGCAGGATACCATTCTATTTTAAAGGCATATGTGTGTTATAGCAACCCTTAATTTATTGGTTTTTTTACGATATAAAAGCCCTATTTGTTGTTGGTTAACAAAGCTGTAATTATGCTAAACTTTGTCACTTTATTGGCTTTCCTTGAATGCCTTGTGAGTGACATCTTCAATGCAATCTTATCATTAACATTATTAATGAATCAGACCAACCTATAGCTTGGAATAGTCTTCTCACATTTTGAGAGATGTCTTTCTTATTTCATTTCTATGAACAAAGATGACTATAGCACCAGTGCTGTTTATGGTTTTGCATGTGCAATTGCTGTGCTGAAAACTCTGTGAATAGCTGGGTATTCAGAGGTTTAAAACACTTTTTTTGTTGTTTTGAGGAATGAAATCTTTGTATGACTTTTATCAAAATGTCTTAATTTCCAACCATGTTTCTTTTAATAGGCTTCAGCTAAAAACAACTTGTAGTGAATAACTTAAGAAAATATGGTTCTTACTTAATCTCATTTAAAATATCCTTGGGATTTCTAAGGGACAGAAAAGCAGATTAAAAATTCTTTTACAGATTGTATGAGATATTGCTTATTAAAGCATGGATTAATTACTTCTCTGTTGATAAATTGCTTCTGACACATGTAATTAAAGCAGAAGATTCAATCATTAACTTCAATCAGTGTGAAAGTACACTTAAAAAGAGCAAATTATAATGCACAAATGCTAATAGCCTAATGGTACACTGCATTTTTTATATTTTAAAATATCTTTTACTGGAAAATATTTATTTATCATTGCATATATCTGATTTTTCATAACTCTAAACCCATAAATCACTAAAATAACATGAAAGGCAAAAAAAAAATGCTTCCAACATAAATAAAAAAACTTTGGAGTGAGAACTCTTTGACATTATAATCACAGTATGGTACATACATGTAGCACACATTTGTGATGTTCCATAGATGCAAACAGGCTGGTATCTGACATCGTTAGTTATTGTACAAACATGAAGAAAAAGGCTCTCTCTGACTCAAAGAAAGGTTTGTGACATTAATAACTGCATTGCTGTGTGATTGCATCACACTGCCAGAAGAAAAATGCTATACTGACCTCAGAGAAAGGCTGATGCCTCTTAGCCTGGTTAAACTTCGCTAACGCAAAAATGCAGTGATTTTCAGTGAAATGACAGCCTTGGAGTATCTCATGCACCGACTAATCCTAGTGAAGTGGCTTCTGCTTTGAAGTGGCTGGTAGGAACCACCTTTGTGTCCCTTCTAATCCAGATATCAATGGTGTTACTACATTTCTCTAGGATATTAATTATCATCTGAATATTTTGCCGTTGGCTACTACCAGACTTATTACTATTCAACCCACCCAAGAGTCTGTTTGTCCAGTGTACACTTATTTAGCTTATAGATTATACTCAAAGTATATTATATTTTATTATATCAAGTTCTAAATTTCTCCAAGGATGGAAACTCCACAACCTCCCTGGGAAACCTGTGACAGTGTTTGACCACCCCCATTGCAAAGATTTTTTTCCCCTTGTACCTAACTGGAATTTCTCTTGTCAGAACCAGTTTCTACTGTGTCTCCACCTTTACGCTGAGGAGCCTTCTCTATACCTTCCCATCAGGTAGCTGAAGACAGCAATAAGATCTCTCTAGACCCTCCTCTTCTTAAGGCTGAACAAATCCACATCTTTCAGCCTCTCCTCATATATCATGATCTTCAGTACCTTGATCACCTAGATGACCTTTGAACGTCCCTTCCAACCCAAACTATTCTACGATTCTATGATTCTGTGCTAAAGTGGAGAAAGGTTCTGACTGTAACAGTCTAAGCCTACCTATTCCTAAAAGCGTCTGGAGTAAGATAACACTTCTGGAAAGCAAAAGCTGGAGCCTGGGCACTAAGGGCAGCAGAATCCATCTGGCAAGCCAGTGGGAAAATTGTTAAAAGACCTCCTGTAGGCTGAGAGGCAGAAGAAGCTGGAAACTGACTTAATTGTCAGTACTACCAGCATTCTCACTGAGAACTGGAACATCAGTGTGGGGAACAGCTGGCTAGTGTCTAGTGGAAGGAGGTCAGACCAGAGGGTCCATGGTGGCTTGTGTGTGTCACAGATGGAGTGACGTACTTCACTCATAACCAGAAACAGCGATACATTTATTGATATATAACAGGGATTTAACAAAGTTTGATAGTAAATGCGACAGTGGTTTAATAAGATTGGATGGCAAAGCACACTTGGTTATTTACTGCATAGAGGACAGGGTCAGACGGAACTGCTAGGAAGACCCTCCTGTTGAGTCGAGGTTCAGAAAGGACCACCTTGCTTTCTAACCTCCTTCTCAGAGAGGAGTCTAGGTGCGGCTGGATCCAGCCCTAGTCCCAGAATTAGTCAACAGTTTATGTTTAAAGGATTACACATGTGCAAATCAATCCTTTATATATCACTTAGGAAAGATTTCATAATTTAGCATGCTATAAACCACTTACCGAGGATCTGTTGTGGCAAGGAATATCTTAATCTCAAGACGTAACCTTTAGAGGTGTCCTTACTTAAGGGGAGATCCTGGCGTGCAACCTGCTGCAATGCAGGAGAGCTCAAAGGGCTCTTGGGCTGTTCACTATTTATGGGGGTAAGATGATTGACTTATAGTCATATTTGCATATTGACCACAGTCACAGTATTGTGGTTAGGTGGGTACATTGCTCAAGTTGGCCCTTCGCTATTGCTATCTGTCTCCCGAAAACCATGTTGAGCCGGATGCGGCCATCATGACTAGATGCACCCATTATGACCACCACGGGTGGTTATCGCTTGGGCAGGGTTATGGGAGATAAAGGTCACGTTGGCAGTGGAGCACACCATCACAGCTTGAGTCCTTGCTGCTCCCCAAGGGTTAACAATCCCAGTGGGTGAGTTATGAGCTTTTGCAGGAGGAAAAAAACAATTGCTTAGGTTAGAATCTCCATTGTCTATACGAGCACAGTTTATGATAGATGTCTAACTTTTAAAAGACAAAATGAGGTGAAATGAATGCCACCTATAAAGGTGAAGTACTTAACCAAAGATCATAGAGAAAACAGGAAATAAAAAGCAGCACATTAATCTAACATAGCCTATAATGTAGAAGGTGATTGGGATACAGAGCTAAGTACAGCTCTGACTTCATTTATGGAAATGAAGTTGCATCCACTTACATTAGAACTGATTATAGCTCTCACTGTCTAGATTAAACAACCCCCAGGTCTCACATACATAATGTGTCCAAAGTTCAGATTCACTCAGCCTTTCCTGACATTTGAAATAGCAATTTGAGTCTTCAATTCTTTCTGTCCTTCTTCATTCACAACTGCTAAATTCTAATTACAATTTTTATTCAAGCAGCAGGCCAGTGATTCTATTAAGCCTGAAGGATTTTTCCTTTTTTTTTTTTTTTTTTTTTTTTTTAAGAGGGAGTAAAGAGATCTCAAAAAAGTTTAAAACTTCTGATTAAAGATATCAGAAGAGTGTGTTGCTTAAATCTACATCTCAGCCTGTTATTGGTACCATAATAATCAGACATTTTATTCAGGTAGACCTTTTCTACGTATCCGTTGCTATTCAAAGAGCTTGGAAGAGAAGAGTATAATTATTTTCTTGAGAGAAATTAAAAATATTCTTAATATTTTATGAGTATTCTTATTAACAGTGTTTCTTACAGTAAATAGTAAGCATCTTACAGGATGTGTAAGAAAACCACACCATAAGAATTCACTTTTGGTTTGAGACTTCCTAGCTAAGTGATTGACACAAAATACATTTTTTCATTACATTTTTATTCATTTTAGTAGAATACTATGGAATAAAATACATGGATTGGGGAACCAACAAGGAGAATAAACTACTTTCAAAAAACTACCTTCATGCTTAATTGTTCATTACTTCACCATCTATTAGTGAAGAATAGAGAATGATAATGTTGGGTCAGACAAAAGGTCCTTTTTGGCCTTGCTCTTTATCTCAAGAATTGGAGGGTCATAGGATGACAGGACCACAGGATCACAGGATAATTCGGGCTGGAAGGGACCTCCGGAGGCCTCTGATCCAACCTCCTGCTCACAGGAGGGTCAACTCTGAGGTCAGACTGGGCCGCTCAGGGCTTCATCTAGTTGGGGCCTGAAAAATCTCCAAGGATGATGAGCGCAAAACCTATGCCTCTACCTGACTGTCTTCTTGGGGAAAAAGTTTCTCCTTATATTGAAGGTGAAACTCTCCTGCTTCAGTTAATGCTCCTTGTCCCTTGTCCTCCCACCCTGCACAGCTGTGATGAGCCCAGTTACATATCCTTGATGACCTCCATATAGGCACTGGTGGCTGCTGTTAGGTTCCCCCCAAATCCATCTGTGCTCCAAGCTATGCACGTCCAGCTCCCCCAGCCTTTCCTCAGAGGACAACTGCTCCAGCCTCCACTATCTTGGTCTCCTAGTAGGAAAATAAAAAGAAGAAAGACCTGAAGAAAGAAATACTATTTTTTTTCTCTAGCTTTTGTTTCAGTGAGTATTTTTCTTTTGGTCAGCTTGCCTATCCAGTTTCTTACCCATCTGGTTACCCACTCAGTCTGACTGCAGTGTCCAAACATGGATACTAGAACATTGTGGGAGACAGTACCAAAAATCTTGCTAAAGTCAAGGCGAATGGCATCCCCTGCTCTCTCCTTTTTCACAAATCCAGCCACGTTATTGTAGAAGACAATCAGGTTAGTCAGACAGGATTTACCCTGGCAAACCCATGCTGACTGTTCCCAGTCCCCTTCCTCTCCTCTCTGTTCTCAGAAATGTGCTCCAAGGGGACAGAAATTTGTGCTCAGGGAAAAATGCAGTGCTGGGGAGTGCAAGAAGTCATACCTACCCCTGTATGCATTCCCAGTTTCCAGCACACTTCAGGTTAGAGGCTTCCTGAACCAAAATTTGTATCTTTGTATTAATGAACTTCAAAGTATGTTTTCTCCCGATAATGCCTCTAGTAACTTTTTCCAAACTAATTGAACAGGTAGCATCTCCAACAATTATGACAGTGAGCATCACACTTTAATTTCACGCTCTGTGAAGATGTAGATGCCTCATCTTTGGGGTTGACAGACTTCTGGTCATCAAGTCTTCTCTTTATATTCAGTGGAGAGAAGTAAGTTCTTAAGTAGGAGGAACAGGCAGGGTTGGTTTTGTTTTTTTTTTCCCCAACTAATTCACTTATTTTAAGCTGCTTGCTTGGAAAAGTAAATAAAAATCTCATTTTTTTGAGATAGACAGAACATGGGATCAAGGACTTGTACAGAATGAAAAAGCAGTTCCTTCCCCTGCCCAGTGACCCTTGTCTGGATTTATCAACAGACTCAGGAATCATAATCATTTTTATTTCCATTTAGTTTTTCTTCAGAGTAAAAACACTTAATTATAATTATTTCACTTATACATACAGTTTGCCCAGGGAGAGGTCAGGGAGTTGGAATTGCAGACTGAATGTCTGGCTAAGCACAATAAATGCAGTTACTGAACAGGTTCCATTAGATCCCTGAATCACACTGTTAGATAATGTCTCTTCTTATGGTAACTTAAATGCATCTTCTTTGTTGTAGGATACCTTCTTTCCAAGGACTTTACAAATACTAAATACAGCCTGCTGCATTCAGCTCCTGCCACTCAAGAAGAGATCCATAATTTGGTCATAATTGCTTAATGCACAGTTATTAGTATAATCTGGACTAGGGCTAACATGCAGAATTTCACTTGAGACAACAGCATCTTTAGTCACATACCCTTAGACTGTGCCTCAGAGCATACATCACAGCCAATTTTTGTGTGTACATTACAATAACTACTTGAATAACCATTCATTTATACACAGCTGTCAACTTCATTTTTCCCATTGTAGGAAGGTGTGACATATTGAAGACTGAGTCATTTTTAATATCATAAGGGGCGGATGAGTGCTTTAATGTGTTTGCTTTTTATACTTAGCTTTGATTTCATCTAGGTCCAGTGCTTTGAAATTTGTACGGGAGTAACAGTATTGCTGCTTCGCTGTTGACCCTGGTCACTTCCACAAACATTTCTGGGACTGGTCGAGCTCCTGTAGCTGTTCAGTATTCATGGCTGTGACTTTATTTGTGATTAAATATGCCCTTTTTCAAGTTAGATCCCAAAAAAGCTGTTTCTGAAGGTAGGAGGGATCTAATATTTGTAATTAATGGAAAAAAAAATGATCTATTTCTGTCAAAATAAAAATATTTATATAGGCATTTAATGATAACATCTGTTGAGGCAGGTGTGTATATGTCTGTAATATGGCTGGATTTCATACATATAAATGGATAGTTGAAGCAGTTCTGCATTCTTTTTGAAAAGAATCCTTCTTTATATAGAAAGAAGGTATGTGCTTACGAATAAGTATTTTTAAAATATTTGAATAGAAAATATCCTGCTGCTATTTTATTAGAAAAATCAGCAGCTAATCTTGAAGCATCTCATCTGAAATATCTGCATAGGATGCACTTGCAAACACAAGGTTTTTGTTTCTAATTATAGAGTGCAGCCAGCAATAACAAGATTTAAGGAAAATATTGCAGTTTAAGTAGACGTTACAGATACATTTTTAAGGTAGCAGCTGTAAACTCCTGTATAACATGTAGTAGCTTTAAATAATACCAGAATACAAAAGATAATATACTTGTGGGAAACTGCATAAATGTAAACCAACTATACCTCTTTCAGAAAAACATTCAACTGAGAAGAAAAAATTACTGAACCTAGTGACTGATGTACCAAATAAGTGACAGCTGAAAGGGGTCATTGCCTGTAACTCAGTACCCTTCAAAATATGTTTGTACTTCAGTGAATACATTTGTACTTAAGTGCTACTTTTTCTTGTGAATTTTAAAATATCATTAACCTACAGGAGATGATTGCAAAAATGTTCATGACAGCAATGTTATGTTTAAATAGAACTTGGAAAAAATTACAATATCACAATACCATTGGTGTAGAATATTTAAACTCTTAACAGCCAAGTATGGAAGAAGATTAAATTATAATTCACCTTAAGTAGTAAGTCGAATCAAGTTTCTATCCTGCTTTGAGTGAAGGGAATAATAAAATTGCAGTTGACTTCCTTGGGGACAGGATTGGGTCCTGTCAGGCTAAGGATGATAAATCAAAATAATGTATCAGCAGCAGATGGTTGCAACAGATGATTGAATAAGCATTATGTTTAATTTTTATGAAATAACTTTTTTAAAATATACAACTTGTCAAGAAATTAAATCTGACTCAGATGAATTCTAAAATATGCTATATTTTCATTACGGTATGTAGGGGGTAATTTAACTTGTCAAATTAATCTCTATAGCAATAATATTATACAACAGTAACATAATATATATACTCATTCAAATTCAGAAAAAAAATAATGTTGCTGTGTGTAAGAAGAACGCAATAGAAATAAGGAAAGAAAGGACAAAGGGACAGTAGAAGAGGTTTTAAAAAAAAATAACCACTCTTCCTCTAAGACTCTTTACCCACACTACAAAGGCATTTAGGTACCTATTCCCTGTGAAAGTGGGGGAGTTCAGCTTCTAAAATGGTGAAGCACTCACATACCTCTGTGGATATGTCTCCTGCAAACAGATGAGTAGGGTGTTATATATAAAACAGCACTGGAACGGAACGGATGTTTTGACTGATCCTGTCACCACACGTTATAGGCGGTAACAATTGCACGCACCTCTATGGCTACCACAGAGGCAGCTGGGATTTTCCAGCTAGGTGGAAGCATGGAGCACTCTGAGCGCAAGCAGGGAGCCTGATCTGCCCCGGAGGCATACAACAACTGCTCTTTCAGCAGAAAAATAATCTGTGCATCTAAAGCTATCTACCAGTCACCCAACAGCTCCAGCCAGGTGTTCCCCAGCGGTTCTGGGTGGGTTGCAGGTACTCACAACCTGGGGAAGGTGTCAAGGGCCTTCACTTCCTTCTGAACAAGCCTAATAGTGTTTTATTACTACACCCCTGTAGTAGTGTGCCATAATGACTACTTAGGCTTGCATAAAAGCTGTGTTTATACTATGTCAATAAAATAACAAGGCATTGCCTGCCCTCTGCCTTAAGCATGGCTTGCACCCGCACAGCTAACACCGTACATCCAGCTAGGGTGACTCATCGAGTGCATCTCAGTGACTTTCAGAACGAATATGCACTGCGGACTTCCCCTTGTGCTTCAGATTTTTGAAATATCAGTATCTTCCAGTCTATTGTGGGGAGAAATCAGTGTGCTTAGGCCAAACCCACACAAGGGAGACTCCTGAAGATTTAACAGTGCACGTGGTCGTATAAAGTGCTTGAGCTCAAGGCCAGACTCTCCTCAGTTTACTTATATAGACATAGCCAAAGATGCCATAAATCTGCTGTACTACGTCAGGAAAGGGAGGAACTTTAGTCATGGACACATGTTAACCTAGGAAATCACATTAGCTAGGAAAGATCCTCTCTTTCAAAGTGTTAAATTCATTTAACACCACGACTCCAAGAACCAAAAGACTTGCCAGATTTATAATCTGTTCCCTAGATAAAGCAAACCAGATATCAGAAGTTTATTATTGGAGCAGATTTATGCACATAAACTCAGTATCTGAAAACTGTGTACTCAGTGTGCTCATGGCTGAAAGAAGACATTAACCAAATTTTGTACAAGAATGAGCTGTGCCTTTTAAAAGTGTAATAAATTATTGGGACAATGCATCAGCCACAGTAGGGTGTTTTTTGTTACTGGAAGACTTGAAAGCAATACAAGACAGCTTTCTAAAAGCAAGGACTCAACCAAGGACTCTAAGCTGAATACAGAAGTTACTGGATAAAATACTGAGTCACATAAAAGATCAGAGAATTCATTGGTGGACACGAGGCCACCTCAACAAGGACGGGCAGGTCCACCTGGGTGCATAGTTCAGGATCTCTTCTTTCTCTCTAGAATGTCCCAGGTGACCACATGACCAGTGATGAAATACCTGCCCATGGGTAGGTGCCTTATTTCAGGTTCTTGATGCACAACAGTCATTCTTCTATGATTTTTTAACATTTTGTTTTTCAGAATTACTCCTCCAGCTGAGCTGTCTGATGCCTGAAATCCTGGAAAACATACTGGAAATCTTGAAAAATGTACTGGAGACAGCAGTAGTAATAGTGGCCTGAGGATTAAAGATGCCATAGTTTTCCCTGCCTTCCAAGTGCTAAGCAGTTGTCATGTCTTATTTTGGTAGCAGCTGGATTGCAACAGTCACTGATCCAGGAATTGCTGTTCAACCAGATGTTTGCGATGTCCTTTGGGACAATCAGGGTGAAAAATGAAGTATAATCATCAGCTATTATAAATAGCAATGGACTGAAAGAGGCTCACAGACTCTGTACGGTATGTACAGCACTCACAGAAATCTGGTTTTGCATTTGCTATGAGAACAGCACAAGAAGTCTGAGAGTGGTCCACCTCCCTCACAACTCTTGTACAAGTCCAGGTGCCCTGAAAGGTGATGGGCATCTTTCTAGTCATTTCACAGAAAGTTTAATAGGATCCAGATAGGGCAGTTTTTTCCTACTTAACATCATCCTGTGAAAGGTATATGCCAGGAAGGCACAAATCATCTGAGTCATTTTCTACATTGTTTTCAAGTAAACAGAGTTTACATGGTTACAGAGGAACTATGAGTTTACGATGTACAGCATTCCAGGAGAGAATAGTAAGTTAAAAAGGCAAATTAAAGGCAGAAAATTGTTTTCTGCACCAAAGAATTTCAGATCGTATCTAATTTTGTGGTAATTCAAGGTTCTTCTCTGAAACACACATCAGTATCGCCACAGAAATAATCTTCCTGTGACATATATGGAGACTGCTTTAAAGGGCTGTGCACTTTGGATGGAAAAGCAAAAGCTTGAACTCCATCATCCGCACTATCCAGTCACAACATGGACACTTTAACGTTGACTGGTGCTCCTGTGGGAGTTGTTATGACTCCTATGTTCCCTTGATAAATTCTGTTCTCCAAGATGTTCCCAGAGCTTGTGTACATTCTGCTTGTGGCTGCACTGATAGCAGTCACATTCCTCAACTCTAAAAACCCAAGAAACATATTGTGTTGTTTCATGAGATTTGTCTGGCTTTGCATTGGAGAGCCAAGGAAGAGGACGTGACACGGCCTTTAGCATGTAGCCTTCTGCTTATGAGAACATCATTTTACTTCTATGTTCAAGAAATACACAGCTCCTTTCGGCAAGCACGTCTTGCACAAACAACACCGCCAGCATGACCAGCTTTCTTTGGCCACACATTGGAAAGAGACAGCTGAATCATAGGATGCTGTGACCAGTGCTGCTGGGCCTTAAAACAGATATTAGGTGCATAAAACTCACCTTAGTGAAACACAGACACCTTATTCTAACCTCTAGCCTGCTTAGATGCCTGAGACATCACTGTTGCCTGTTGTCTCTAAATTTCTTCCACCCAAAGTGCTGTTCCCCTGCCTGGTCAGAGACTTTGCTCTATTAGATTGATCTGAAAAAATATGTCTTTATTTTTTCTCCTTAACCAGTCTGGAATTCGCAAACTAAGCGGACCTCACCCATGTCTCCTGCGGATCCTAATCTTTTACACTTAAATCATACTTAGCACACTGATTTACCAACAACACTGACCCTATTCGCCCACAAATTTAAGAATGACAGAGCCTGCAGAGCCAGTAGGGAGCTCATGGCTTCACTGATGAAGCAGTAATGCCATGCCACTGAGATGGAGCAGTGCTGGGATTATATCTATTTTCAGTGCTGTGATTTTCTAGCTATCTAGAAGTATCTACGTATCTAGGTATGGCACCCTACCCCACCACAGCTTGTTTATTCCAGTGTTGTCGTAGTTTTGTGTCCAATCCTCAGACTCTAGTTCCTCCTCTCTGTTTCCCTGGATGTGTGTGTTTGCGTCTAAGCGTGAAAAGGGCTCCTTTTTGACCTGCTTTACCCTCCTCAGGACTCTCCTGCTCCCATCACCCTTCCCCCTGTACTCACCAACTTTGATCTCCCTTCCCTCACTTAACTGCAGGCTGTTATCATCATCCCCCAGCAGACACAGTTGAAAACCCTCCTCACCAGTTTGGCCAGGCTGTTAACAAGGACACTTTTGCCTCACTCTTTCAGGTGGATCCCACCTCTCCTCAGCAGTTTGTGTTTTTCAAAGAAGGTCTTGTGGTCAAAAGAGCCAGAATGATTCCTGTCATAACAGACAGAGAACCAGCTCATATCTTGCTGGACGTGCTGGCTCGTACCTAGCTTTTCCCTTTACCAGCAGGATCAAGAAGATACAACCTGAGTCCCCATGCCTTTCACCTGCACCCTTGGGGCAGCAATCTTTAGTTGCTATGCTCAGAGTCTCCTCTGGAAGTACCATCAGTGCCCACATGACCACCAAGGAGTAATAGGCTGAGGGCTGGATAAATTGTCAATCTCTTCACAATGTCCCAGATGTGGACACCCAACAACTAACAAGTGTCCTATGATAGCATTCGTGGATGGTAAGTGAATGTTTCTGTCCTCCACAAAGGGGAATCTCCAACCACTCTCACCTGTCGCTTCTTCTTAGTGCAGATGCTTGGTTCAAGTTTGATCAAATCTGAAGCCTCTCATGGTGGAGCTTGTGCCCTCTGTCACCTCCTGGGGCACTGAACATCTCCCTGCCAGTCTGCAGATGGAGTAGGAGTGTTCCTCTGTTGCCAAGCCTCACGTCTCCAGCCTCCTCCACCTCTGTCATCCACCCCTCAATCCAGTACAGCCTCTGGCTGTCCATCCTTTGGCACAATGCAGGTTCAGTCTTTTGCCACTGAAGGGTCTCTGTGCAGATCCCGTTAATTGTCCGGAATGTGACTAAGCCTGCTCACCTCCTCCGGCAGCTCCTTCAGCTGGCAAGTCAGCTCCTCAACCAGAGTACTCTTCCAGTAGGCAGGACACCGTTATTCCCAGCCCCAGGAGCACCAGAGACTCCCTGCATCCTGAGTCTTGGGTGGTCATATCCTCCCTACGGAGCTCCTGCTCAGTTGATGCCCCTGATGCTGCAGGGACAGCTGCTCCACTTTGTGCTGTGGACCATGCCCTTTGGCATGTCCACTGCTGTTCAGCAGCCACTTGCTCGCTTAAGCAGATGTTAAGACACTTCTACACCCTGTTTGGTACAAGCTGCTGCATCTGTTAGCTAGACAACCGTGTTCCTGAAGAGGTGAGTCCTCATGAAGTTCAATAAAAGGAAATGCCAAGAACTGCACCTGGGGAGGAGTAACCTCAGGCACCAGCGCAGGCTGGCACGGTTATTTATCTGAAGCTATTATTGTATCAGTTGAAGGAATATTTCCTATTTAAAAGAAACAACAAGCAAACTGAAAATAATTCTAAGGAAATAAAAGGCAGTTGCAAGGCGATTCATAACAGTAGATAGGACGGTCTGAAAAAAAACAAATGTCACATCAATGTTCCTGATGATAACAAGCCCCAAAAAGACATTCTTACGATAGTTACTGTGCCACAGATAACAAAGTGAGTCAGAAACTTGAATCCCATCCAGAAATGAATGGGGGGAGGTGGGAGAGTCTCTAAATCAAAAATTAAGATAAGGGTTAGTTTTCTCCCATGAGCTCATGAAATTGGATCTTTTGGCTGCAGTTGTATGACCGCAACTTGACAACTGGGAAAGACACAATTTCAGTACATTTATTCTCAGTATTGCCCTTGGCCTGTTAGATTCCTGGAGAAAGTAAGACCAGGTCACAGTTTTCTATGGTCCCCTAATTTTATATCTCTTAAAATATTTTCTATTTCTTTCCGTATCATGATCAATGAACACTTTTTTTTTTCTTTCTCTTTTTTTTTTTTTTTCGTGGTCGTTTCAGACAGCTGTAAACACTGCTGAATGTGAGGTTGCGTCTTCGGGAACCTCCTGCATGGCTTCTCTGAAACTCAGTCTACCAACCCCATTACAAAGGCTTTGTTTATAGGCCACCTTGCAGTACTGAGAAGCCAAATGGCCTTTACTCTCTGTCAACTTCAAAAAGACACCTAGCAGTTTGTTAAAGCAGTAACTTTAAAAAGTCACAATTAATTCTAAATGTCCCACTGCATTATTCTTACCAAAACCGTCATTAATCTTAATAAGGTCTAGAATAATAAAAGAAATTTATACAAAATTTACGCATATTGCAGGAACAAAAAGGGTAATGGCAAACATAGTTAAAAAGCACTGTGGAATTCGGCCCTTGGTACCTATTAGTGACCTCTCACATGTAATGGAAATTGTCACTATGTTCCCATCACCAAGTAGAGTTGTTAGCTGAATAAAAAATGATAGCAGTTTTCTATGGTACTGCTTAATGGCTAATACCAAGTATTCAGGCTCTTTTCTCTCTGTATCCATCAATTAATTTCTTCATTAATTGGCCTATAGATTCTTGTATTTCCTTTCTTTTCACTTTTTGGAGAAACTGGTTGCTCTCTTTAACCTTAAACCCTCTAGCACTTCATCAGTGCTTCTCTTGTTCTCTGCCAAATGATCATCTCCAATGCAGCACTGATTGCAGTTTTTCAAAGGTCACAGTAAGAAGTAGCGTTCAGGTGCAGGAAGACTGGCTGGCCGGCTAACCAAATGGGGGATAATACCTTCCCAAACATACCTTACAAGTGTCGTGAGGCAACCTATTAAATTAATCATATTTAAAATGCTATGATGGCCTCTTACATTTCAACACGATTACATCTAAAGTATGTTAAGTGACAGACCGCCTAGTCTTTGTGGATCATTTTTTGTACATACTTGTACAATGTCAAGCACAAACAGTCCTTGATTCCCCATTAGATCCTGTCTGCCTACCACAATAAAAGGACCGTATCTTTTATGATGATGATTCAATCTCATAGTAATGCTAAAAGAACTCAGTTCTTGCTCAGAAGCACGTGGAATCAGGTCCATCTCTTCTTTATAGTTTGCTTTTATTTTGGGTTAAGATAGTAGTGCTAGGTGATACAAGCCTGATTTCTCCTCTGCTTTTATTCTAGTTGTATATATCTGATGATTTCCAAGACTACCAGCAAATGTTTATGAGAATCCACCTTCAGGAAGACAGTGACAAATTATAAACACCATCTAATATGACTTCACAGGCAGGAATGTCTCAGGTGCTAGAATTAGTGTCAAATCTAGACAGCTCCAGACTTCACAGGCACCTCCAAACAGAGGCAAAAAACCAAATCAGTGTAGCTTGGAGACAGCTGGCAACAAACACTGAGCTGCTGTGTTATCTTTGTATGAACAACTCTACCAGAAGCAAAATTACTTTAGAGTATCGGCCGAATGTAGTAAAGATCCTGACCCAGGCGTAAGAAGATCATTTCAAGGAAAACTGTCTGAAGGTCTGCTCACGGCTAGCAATAGGAGCACCACAAATCAGTCATGCTGGGATTCAGCTCATTTAACTTTCAGTGCCTACAATGGAGGTGCTGGCATATTTAACAACACTATCAGCTTTTTGCACAGTTCATAGAGAGGAACTTGCACTTCTAGGACATAGGCTATCTCCTGCCCCTTTTCAGATACTTACTTAAAGAAGAGATAAATTGAGCTCTGTCTTTCCCTAAGCATGCTCACTGATTCTCTGGCAAATGGCATTGGCAACTGAGTAACATATATTGGCAGTACTAGGACAAGAGAGCGAGACATCTCCTCTGAAGGAGGCAACTCTAATCAAAGCTTGGGTCCAACTGTCGTTTGAAATTAGTTTTGCAAAACAGCAGAGATGTGGCAGGCAAGGCACTAAGCCACATATAAGAAACTCAGGAAGCTAAGAGTGATTTCTGGTCTTTAAAAGACAAAAGATGAAAAATACAACTTTTATTTTCAGATTATCTTCTAAGGACAAAACTCCAATGCATTTCCTTTGTGCCTGAAGAAGTCCTAGTTTCTTCCAGTCTAATCAAGGTAAGACTTTCAGAACTGTGCTGATGACCTTGTCAAGGGCAATAAGAGCTAGGAAAAGGGTTCAAATGTAACAAGCTCATAGATGTCACCTAATCTTTGAGCCACATTCACTGAAATCATAGATGACCTTCTCCACCAACCATGAAAAACTATCAATAAATATGTAGATAAAATCTCCGGACTGTTCAGTGTAAATATCTGCAGATACTGGGAGACAGGTAAAGTTTCAAATGTCTCTTTTAAAAAATTATTTTATTATATTTTTATTTATTATATAGAAATGCTTGAGGCCTTTGGAGAAAAGAAAACCTTGTAGCTATCTCCTTACACCCTTAATAAAATTATCTGTTACCTTATTGTGATATCTGATGTTTTCTCTCCCTATCCCTTTCCATTTCCTACCAGTCATTACTCTCTCTCCTTTCCATCAACATAAAAAAAGGACGTTTCAGGTAGTCTAATAATAATTAAGCCATATGGATGGTAGCAGGTCAGTGCTCAAACCCACGTTCTAACCCTATTCAGTTTATCGGTGTTGATGCAGCTCCAACACAATCATCATAGTTTATGGAGAGAAACAAGCAATTCAAGAGTGCAATTCATCATATGCATATTAACTTGCTCAGCCATTGTCTTGTTGGTACCTGTCTTTTTCCTAGAGCAGCTTTTTTTTGACTAAGATGGCTAACTTAGATGTTGAAGTCAGAACAGATGAAAAGTTGTCTCACTTTCCAGCTGCCCAATTTGAGCACAATTGTCGCTGGTACTAGGCAACCAAATGCAGTGGGAGATATACTATAGATAATTAGTAGCAAATAGTCTTAAATGAGGGATGCAATACATAAAAGACATTCTCGAAAATAATTTGCATTGAGTTTAAGTTCTCCCAGTCATCACAGGATATGCCAGTTTTCTTTCTAAGCATGCTGCAGCATGTCACTTCCAATTAAGGCCAGTCAGTAGTGCAGCTGCAGTTAGCCCCCAGGGCATTCTTTACTGGACATTGTCTTTTTCATTTCTGCATGGCATTTTGTTTATTCATTCTGCAGGCTGGAAGACATTGTGATGAGTTTTCTGTCTGAAAAAATAGGTGAATGCATATTATGTTCAAAACTTCTGATGGTTCTTCTCTTACATATAGTATTCCAACTAGGACAGACACTAAGATCGGGAAACTGTCTTCATGGCTAAATTGCGTCACCTCCTAACTCATATGCCAAGTCAAGATAAAACCAGTAAGAGCAGCAGACTGCAAAAATTTCTGAATAACTTTCATAAGTTATGATCAAAATCAGGAGCAAAGTATATCTTGGTTTAAGAATTTTCATTGCTGCAGATTAAGAGTAAGAATTTAGGTAAGTGCGGGGATGTCTGTCAGCCCAACAAAGAAACACACAAGGGGAAGCCGTTTTCAGCCTGTGCTAGCAGACACATAGTGCCAAAATGTGTATAGTAAATAATGTCAAATAACAGAATAGCAATCAATATACAAATGAAAAGAATAGAGAATGTGATGGGGATTTTTTTACAATAGGTTGAAAACAGGAGCAATATGGAAAAAACCAAGAACAGATACCACTTTCACCGAATATGACACATGGACTAGCCTGGGCAAATCTGATTCTAAAGCATGCCTGATGTAAATGCCATTTAGTAGCATTGCGTTCAGAGAAGGTGCTTTCCCTATAAAGCCTTCTGTGGGCTGTTCAGCGTATAGATGGGTTCATCAACATTCATTTAATAGATTGGCTAATTATGATCACAAGTGTTTGGTGACCCTAACACAGCTACCCATTTCTTTAGTTGCCTTTCAGGCAAGCAGCTCAGAGTGCAGCAGAAGGAGTGTAGTTAGAGATAATGGAAACAGACTGGAGCAACTAGACAGAAGCATGGCTAAATAGCTTTTAAATGAGATTGGAAGAGTGGGAGGGAGGAGATGTGATAGAGGTCATCTCAGATAGAGTGCATAACAGAGTGGGGTGCAGGAACGAGCAGCTCTTGCAAGTTGAGATAAGAGTTTGAAAGATGTTTTCTCCCCCACTGATTGACTGGAGGTTAACTCTGAGAGTGCTGGTGTCACTTACTTTCAAAACACCATCAACAATTATTCTTTCATTTTCCTCTCTTCTTGCCTTCCTACCCTGTATGAAGCTATGTGCTTTTCACCTTCAGAAATAAACAAAGTCCATCATTCTTGTTCTATATCCTAACTCAAGCTCTTCACGGACACAAGAATCAGTAGACCTTCTCACCAGCCAAGAAACAGTTGGTCACTATGGGTATAATTAGTTTTGCTTTCCCCTGTTACATAGCAAGTCCAGTGAAAAACTTTCCAAAAGTTAAAGTCTGTGTCAGAAGGGGAGGAGCCCAGACTTTGGCTCCTCAGCTTTCTGAGGGTGTTTTGTCAAGATGCAGAACCTCCTCTTCCTAGTCTTTCAGTGGGATTCATTTCCCACTTAGAGGAATCTCCCTGTGGAAATTCCTGGCACTTACTGTAAATTACAGAGAGAATCATAGACTCCTTGGAGATATTTGCAACCTGACAGAGCACGAGCCTGAGCAACCTGCAGTAGGTGACCATGCTTGAGCAGAGGGTTGGACTAGACGATCTCCAGAGCTCCTTTCCCACCTTAGCTGCTCTGTGTTTCTGTGAATCTCAAAAAAACACATTGGGCCAGATGGCTATGTTTTAGGTGACTGAAGTTAGATGAGAGGAGTCCAAGCCTTTGAGGTTATGCTAGGTCCTGAAGAAGAATATGCCCTACAAAGAAAAGTCCTAAACAAGCTATTAACACTGAGCTGGTCACTCACCACCAGGAGTTGAGCTGTGCTTCAGCCTGTTGAGGTCTCAGAGGAAAAACAGGCCAGGACAACAGTTGCAAATAGTTGTTTCCTTTCTAATGTCTTCTTCTTTTTTCCCCAATTTCTAAGACTGCTGAAAGGAAGAACTGGGACCCCACTGCCTGCCTGGGAAGGAGCTGATCTGGCATGCATAGTGATAACCAGAAACACCTGGGCACATCTGGTCTGAAGGCAGCATTGTAGGCAGCCGTGGTCAATGACACCAAGAAATTGTAGTTACCTCCCCAACTTGTCAGAGCTGCCTTTAAAAATAGGTGACATAGTGCCCATTTCAGAAAGGCATGAAATATGCATTATTTTGGCTGTAATAAGTTCATGCTAAGGAAAATAACTCATAATTTCTGTGGTTCAACACATTTTTTCAGAAGCTTAGAAGTGGCAAGATTCTCCTCTGAATATTGATGACAGCGTGCAGTAGGGCGTGGAGGGCTGTAGTACACAGTGTGTTCTGAGATGATCACACAGCACCGTCCTGCAATACAATGCCATGAACATGTAGGTCACTGGCGGCTTCCAGGGAGTGTGCAGGGGCTGCCAAGGGGCAGCACTCCCTGCACCACATTGTGCTAATAGGGAAACATAGAACCACTGAGGTCCTTCTTGCCAGGAAATGCTGAATCGAAGTCTATAGGGTTGAGCGAAAAATCACCCTCTGATCTCCCAGAAAAGAAAGGCAATGGGACTGGGAAGGGAAAGAAACCAATATAAGAACTGGGGTAATGATTAGACGTCTTACTGATATTAGTGTTTCATGAAGAGATGAGGGAATTTCTGGAACACTACTGAAGTCAGGGCTTGTGAACAGTGACACAATTTAGTGAGTAGTTCTTATAAAATCAAACTGTGAGAGCAGTTACTGTTGCAGTTTCCGCTATTATTAAATCTCATGAGATTTTTAGCTGCAATTTTACTCTAAAGCAGAACTGGAGGTTGAAACTGTCTTAATCCTTTTCTTTCAGTCAATAGTAGATGTCATTTGGGTTTTGCACCACGTCTTAGGTAATCCTCTGGTACAATCCTTGCTGCGTTCCTGTTTTTAAATGGTCACAGAATTTGACAATATTTCTCAGAACTTTAATACCTGATATAAGAGAAAGAAACTAATGTGGAACACAGTTGTTTATTTTAAGTTTAATCTTAGCTTTTTTAACCTTACACTACAGATCGGATGTACGACTGCTATAGGTTTTTGTGGGGCACAAGATGTGTAAGAACTGATGTTTGGTCCAGAAGATGCTTGACTTCGAGCATTTGGACAGTAAGCATGAAAGAACACTCCCATATTTAGTCCATGAGCAGGATCTTATAAGAAAAGATAGTATCTGAATGTCTGAAAGCCCAGAAAAATGTGTTAACATGGCAGATCCCATACTTACAGTTGTACTGCTTGATAATGTGTGAATCTAGCTCCATACTATACGTATCACATGGTAATAGATGGCTGTAAATGCTAGAAGAAAAATGTCACTGTGTTGCTTTCAGGGTAATTGCTAGGGAGCACGGCTGATTTCCTTGAAATGTGGAGTCAGAGCTCTTTGATGAAAGGATTGAAGAGTTCATTTTTATCTCCAGTATAGAGAAGCAGGATGTTTACTCTTCATTTTCTGTGTGCTCTTTTTTCTCCAAAGGAATATCAATAACAACAACAAGCCCTCTTCTGTCTGCAGAATTTGAAAGGGTAAGAAGACTCTTTCATAGCTTAAATATCCCTACAAGTTTCTCATTTCTCCTAGCACCATCCTTTGGGGTAAAACGAAGCTGTTTCCAGAAAGGTAGCCATTTCCCCTTTCTGTTTCAAAGCCAGCATTTCTACTAAACCCTGGAACAGAAACTGTACAAGGATGAAATATTCCCATACAATTATTTTCAAAGGTGGTGTAAATTTTGATACAGCATTCACAGCTTCAGAGCAGAGAAGTGGCACAGAAACTTTCAGAGACTGAATGAAAATCTTGGGGAAAAGCTGAAGCTCGAGGATGCAAGCTTCCAGTTTGACAAGCCCAAAGAGCAAATAAATAATCCAACATTTTATTCATCTTCTGGCTACACTCATTTTAAACTTTCATCTGTTACCTTGAAAGGCTAAGGCTTGTTTTATACCAGAGAAGAGAAGAGAAAGCTGAAACTGTCACATAACATGAGGATACCAGCAGCTGCTACTTGCGTGAAAACGCAACCAGCTTTGAAACCAAAATAAACCCAAAAAAACTTCACAGGTCATTTTATAGCTGGCTTTCAGATAAGAACTCAGGGCTGAAGGCGTTGTCATCTTCTTGGACAGTGTTTATAAGGCCTGACACAAATACAGTCTATGAATTCAGGGCGTCTGTGAGTGTTGTCAGCTTTGACAAATCATGCCATTTTTGGTGTCGTGTCAGACCTTATCTGTAAAACCTCCACGAGCTCCAAAATTTACTAGTTTTCCTGTCCCATCAAGAAACTTTGGCTACTTCTCACATGTTTATGCATGCTTGGGATAGTGAATCAAGGCTACCCAGGAGGCAGGCACAGCTCCGGCTCCCAGCTCTGCCTGCTGCGGGCTTCTGTGCGTAAAGGCAGGGAAGGGGCAATAATCAACACTTGCCACAGGAGAGGACGAGGAAGCAAAATTAGCCAAGCATTTTAGGGAAACTCTGATATACATTTTCTCCTCTTAACCTAAGGTCATCACATTACTTTGCTCCCAACTGCAGAGAAACAGAGAAGAGAAAATATGCTGCAGCTGTTGCCCTAGACTGCATCTTGTTTTCCGTTAATGAAGTCTTCCATGGGCTGAACATTACACATTATAACATAGCTGAAAGCTAGCATTATGTTGTCACACATGTTGTGGATGGACAAAAGGTTGAAAAGACAGAAAGCATATACAAAAGGAAAGTAGATCATATACGTAGACATATACGAAATTTATGGGGACGAATCTGATAATTAAGGAGCTCACAGACTCGAGTTCTTCCCACACTTTGTAACTTCAGCTCTCCTCTACGTCGGCCTGAACAGCTTATGTCACAGAGACGTGACTTTGTACCATGTTTTGTAGTGGCTATTAGCAAAGGACATGCTCCCCTTCATCTTAGAAGAAAATCTTTCCTGGAGCGCTGCCTTGGGCATTGATTATCCCAGTTCAATAATTTATGAAAACATGACTGAGATCTAAGGGAAGACTCTGGGTTTTGTTCATTAAAAGAAGACTTTGTAAGTCTGGGAGGGCTTCAAATATGATAATGTTTATGGACCAGCCAGGATGAGCCATATATGAACTTCTACATCCATTTATTCATGCCAACACCACCAAGTTGCTACACAGTTCTCCTTATTTAGCCTTGTGAACACTAGATACCATGATAGTCTGGGGGTCAAGTTGTAGAAGTTACTTTATTCTCATGGTATGTCTACTGCTGAATTAGGCAAAGCAAGATTTTTGACAAGGAAGAGTTTTGTTTAAATTCCTCATTAAAAGCTTATAGGAACTGATGCAGTGGGAAGAAAGCAGATGTTATCTAAACTCTTTAATAAAAAGTGTAAAAAGCATAGCTGCAGTCTGTATTGTTTATACCAGAGCACAAGCATTTGTAAAAGGGAGCATTATTAACAATAAGAAATCTTACTAAACCCCTGAAGGAAGTGAAGCTTTTTTCTCCACAGAGTGGTCCATGGACATGCAGTGCCATTCCCACTTGTACTACTGAAACTCAACACATCTTAAAGGCAGGTTGTGCGGAGTATCGAAGCCTAATGGAGTTGAGGGCTCTCGACACCTTACCCATGAAGGGTGCCCATCAACATTGAGTAGTTGGAAGCAATTTCACCCAAGTCTTCCATGGCAAAGAGCTGATGTGGCTTTGCTGCACAAAGCAAATGTAACTGCAGAAAAGTGAGACAGGGCTGTGTGAAGGTCTTCCTTTTCTCCTGCTGCTGATGTGACAGCTTGTGAGAGCTACAAGAAAACCATTCACATTTGGAGCTCATTTTGTGTCTCAGGTAAAGGACTCTTCTCTCCTGGTTTTGGTACTCCTCACTAAGTGCGCTGGTCGGTAGTGGCAATAAGCCATGACTCGGTCATTAGAGACTGAGCTATTTAAAGTGACAAAGGTCAAATTAACCAAATTATGAGACTGGACTTTTACCCATGGAAAAAGGGAACAATGACCACAGGAGAGAGGGAGATAACTATGTCCTGCATTGTCTAACTCTGGGTACTGTGGTTTTTCCTTAGACATAATATGTTTAACAAAGCATAAACAGGTAGTTGCAGAGAATATTTTCATCTGGGCAGAGCAATGGTAGAGCAGCTCCATGGCTAGGCAGATAATTAGAAAGGCAACAGGAGACATCAGCTCAGTTTTATACTTACAGAATGTTTTCTGAGAGAAAAAGGATGAAAAATTATAAAATATCCTTAAGTTTTTTGGGGTTTTGTTTTGTTTTTCTGCACAGCTTGTATACACAATGAAACTAGATCCTGAATTTTCCAAGCTTCCTGCTCCAGCAATCCTGACTAGAAACTCATTAAGTAGGGAGAGTAAAAATGATGGATTTTGGAGCAGAAATTGAAATGTCCTTTTATATATATACATATGTCTTCATACATCTCTAAACTGTGTGATATTTCAATAGACAGAGCAATAATAGGCTGACATTCCTGTTCAATAGTCTTTGTGGAGTTTTTGGAAGTATTTAAAGAACTCTGAAGAAATCAGTGCACGTCTCTACCTCCCCCGTGAAACAAAGCATAATAGGGAATAAATAGGGATAAAACTACTTATACCATGCTGATGAGAGACAGCAAACGTTTCCTAATCCTGTGTGGAAAATCAAGGAAAACTTCCTTTGACTCAGAATTGAGTTCCTAACGAGAAAATTTTCCAGAAAGAAAAAGGTATCTTCAAAGGCTTGAATGAGGCAAGATCCTTTAATGGGGCCTTGGTTGCCCCTCTGGAGAGCAGCATTTCTGCTGTGAGTTATGAGACAAGATGTTTACAGACTTTGCCTGCCAGCATCTGAAATTCTTACTTGCCACTGCAGATTTGTTTGATGTAAACCCTATAAATAGTATCTATAGCTCCATGTAGCATAGCGTCACCAGTATGACCATTTCTGTTTCTGGGCTTTCCATTGCAAAGGGAGGAAGTATCTTCCACCTGAAAATGGTAAGACACAGTGACAACAATACCCCTGAGTCTGTGCCAGGTTTCTCTTTGAGTCTCTTTCCTGGGACTTGTACTTCTCTGTTCATCCCCAGCATCTGTAAGCTGTTTTTAGCATGCAGCCGCTGCCAGCTCTCTTGAGTCTCTAAAGAGACTCCATTAAACAACAACTCTGCTACAGCCATGAAAAGAGTTTATTCTGATGCCTCAAAAAGTGTATTTGGAAGCCGTTGCTAGCACAAAAGCTTGACTGAGTATCTAGTGTAGAAAAAGCATCCCCTGGGAGAGAGAAAACTTAGTTTTAGAAAAGGAAGGTTTGGTTGTGAAGTGGGCTCTAGGGACATTTCCTCTTTTTTCCTCAAAACCTACTCACTCTAGTCCTTCTGCAGAAGCTTCATTCAATGAAAAAAAACCATACATCTCCCCTTTTCCACCCTTCCTCCCTTTTATCTGGGACTCAATTTGCTGAAGTGCAGTAGGGGATGCAGAATACTAGCTGAAATATCTTCTCCTAGCTGACATGGAAATACAACAGCACAAGAGTCGGTAATTCACACATAGCATGGCTGGAAGAGTTAGAAAGAGTTGGATTCACTCAGCTCTGCCTTGTTGGACCCTGCATTAAGCATCAGGTTGGCCAAAAGTCCAAAAGGGGGATCCAGGTTAGCAGGGCACTAGTGGAGACAGGTGGGAGTGCAAGCAGAGCTCTGTGTCCAAACCTGTGAGTGAAGCCAGGCTGGGGACAGCAGCTGGCCAGGGCTTGGGTCTTGTTAAATGCCTACTGATGGGGTACAGGTTGATGTGGGACATCTGTCTTGGATTTGCTCTTTGGGACTCATGGTTATTGTGGACTTAGCCAGCTGCATCCGATATCCTGTCTGAGGAGGGTCAGAGTAACCACATAAAAATATTTTCATTTGTTTCATCTAATTGGCAAGTTAATGGTGTTCTGTCACAAGTCTGGGGCAATGTGGCTTGTTGTGTGGGAGTCCAGACAGATATAATTCATATTTTGTTCTGCCTGTGAGAGAAAACTTAGAAATTTGAGGAACTAATTCCCTTTTGAGCTGAAGGATAATTGGATAACAGAGCCCATCGTTAAGATAATCACTGCAGATCTGCTGCCCTTGGCATTTCTGCACAATACTTTACAGAGCCTCCTTGCTTGGCAGCTTCTGAAAGCACAGGTTTTGGATTCCTTATCCTTCCCATCCTCTGCTCAGGGGGACAAAGTAGTCAGGGGAGAACAGTGTTCAGCCTCGGTAATAGGTAATTGAAGTGGAGTCCTGCAAAGCTGAAGAACCTCTTTAAATTTATCTGATAGTTTGGAAAGTTAACAGATAGGCTGAAGGACCCGATCCACAGTTTTCAAAATTAATGATCCTTAAATCTTAGGATGTGGGGTTTGGTGTAATACCCATGGAAAATAGTTATTGATTAGTGTAGCTGGTGGGAGCTGGTAAGTTCACATGTGACTGGGGAAGAAGAGGAGTGAGATCAGGCAAAATCACTGATCTGGAACCAGAAGATGGGGCCTTACTGAGCTGAGATGGCCAAGGGGAGAACTTTGAGAAGACGCCTGGTACCAAATGCTCTCCACCACTGCCCTCTCCAGCTGCATGTGCTAATCCCTCAAACTGCTTTCTGCCCACCATCCATGAGAGGTAGGGAGGATGGGGAATGGCGGCCTTTAAAACAGTTCAGATTTCAAACTCAGTCTTTACCTCTCTTTCCTGAGCAGTTTTGTCTGTGTTAGAATGACAAACTCATCCCTAAATAAAATAAAAGAGAAAGAACACTAACCAGCCCACAAATGATTGATCATCTGGGATCAATCAAAACTATATTCAATGTGAAATCTCATCTAGTGTTTATATTAGTGGTAAGTGCAAGCAACAGATTAAATACAGCAAAAATATCAGAAAAACATACTGCAAAACAAAATGTATTTACCAAAATGCAAGAATAGACACTGAGCAGTAAACCAGCAGACCGGTAAACATTTTTTAGATCGTGAAGAGATGTCAACCTTTATCATCAAGGTTTTTATGTGGGTTTGTTGTTGTGATTTTTTTAAAAACATAGTAAAGACTCTATGGTTCCACGGACCAACCTGTGACCTCACAGTTTTACAGATTTTTGGAATAAATACATTAAACAGATTTGCCAAACTGTTTGGAGTGGAAGTGGCTTGCATGCTGGTTTGTGTGATATTGTGTAACTTAGAGTAAAAACTTATAAATATCAGCAGGGGTGTTTACTTTTCCCTGTCCTGTAAGATTAAGCAGCCTGGAATAGCAGTTCAGGAATGCTACTCTGATGCCTCTAACTCTTCACATCACCTTCTTGCTACATTTTTCAGTGCATAGAGTTTTGAAACTTTTCAGTTACTGGAACTGAAATTTTGAAAGAAGCTTCTGCTTGGCATTGAAGTTGCCAGAAATATTTTTTTTTGAGAAGGAGGTGAGGGGGGAAATATGGTGTCTGCTTCTGCTAAAACAACTCAGGTAAGCTTTGCTTTGAAATTGTCTCTTAACCCTGTGCTTTGAAGTAGGGGTGCCTTATTCAGCTAAGTGATTAGTCTTGTGTTGCCAACGTCTGCCCACATTTGGCCACACTTTGCAGCTTTCAAAACCTGCAATATATGTCTGCTTGGTTGATGCTACCTAGAGTTGGTTGCTAAAAGCTTCAGAAATTTTGTATAAATGGACTATTTGCAGCAGAGAGCTTAGCAATATCTATAGGGGAGGTGGTGTTAGGGAAGAAAAGTGGTCATGGTTTGTGGTGTTGGGGAGACTTAAACGGAGATTGCCTAAGCAAAGAAATGGGCACCTGGGAAATAGAGGAAGAAGTGACATAGACTAACAAGAAGAGAAAAACCGGTAACTGGATTTTGGTTTAGAAACTTAAGAGCCAACAAGAGGACGTTAAAGGTGGATGGACAAAGGCACTGGAAACCTGTGTTGCTGGAAGGAGGAACTGGTGAGATAGAGGATCTATGATAATTAGATAATTAGAATGATGGAACTGACAGCCAGAAATAGCTGAGTGTCATAGTTTAACCCCAGATAGCAACTAGGCACCAGACAGCCGTTCAGTCACTCCCCCCTGGCGGGATGGGAAAGAGAATCAGAAGAGTAAAAGTGGGAAAACTCATGGGCTGAGGTAAAGACAGTTTAATAGGTAAAGCAAATGCCGTGCATGGAAGCAGAGCAAAGCAAGGAATTCATTCACCATTTCCCATCGGCAGGCAGGTGTTCAGCTGTCTCCAGGAAAGCAGGGCTCCATCACGTGTAATGGTTACTTGGCAAGGCAAAATGTCATCACTCTGAATGTCCCCCCCTTCCTTACTTGTCCCTCAGCTTTATACGCTGAGCATGACATCATATGGTATGGAATATTCTTTTGATCAGTTGGGGTCAGCTATCCCAGCTGTTTCTCCTCCCAGCTTCTTGTGCACCCCCAGCCTACTCGCTGGCGGGGTGGTGTGAGGAGCAGAAAAGGCCTTGACAGCTAAAACATCCCTGTGTTACCAACACTGTTTCCAGCACAAATCCAAAACATAGCCCCATACCAGCTACTATGAAGAAAACTAACTCTGCCTCAGCCAAAACCAGCACCCTGGGGAAGGGAGGGTGAGGTCCAAATGGAGATTGACAAGAATGAAGCTAGATGATAAGACAAGTACTTGAGGATGGGTTAAAGACTGAAGACTTTTGTTGTCAGCTACTGACAGCTGCTTCCTTGTCTTTTGGGAAATCTGTAGGAAAAGTTTATGACTGCTATGTCTCTACAGACTGACTTGCCCAGTGCCCAGTTTAGCCTTTGCCTGTGTGTGACAATGCTCCTACGTGCCCCAGCACCTCAGAAAACACATAAGAGGAAGCAGATGCAGGATGATTCCTACACCCCAGCTTTTTGGTTGAATGCAAGGTTACCCAGAGCGAATCTGGCTAATAAGGGATTTCTACAGAGGCAGTGGTAAGCTATTTAATGCAGTTATCCTTTCAGCCAGGGAGGAAAGGAAACTGCTGGAAAGGTGAGTTACTAACAGCTCCCTCAATAGCACAGTAAAGAAGCGACATTCAGGGTTTCTGGCAGTCTTTCTAACCCTGCAACGGACCAAGAATTTCCAAGAGGTTTCAAAATTATTTCATCCATGTGCTGCTAAACATTTCAGGACAACACCAGAGTTACAGAACAGACATAGTCTGGGGACTTGGGGGTTTATTTTTCATTCTTTTGTAACCAAAGAGAAGACAGTTCAACCACAATATGCTCTTTCTTTCTGTAGTACTCAGGTAAGTCCTAGAACTGCATCCTTCTCTTGCAGACATCTTTTTCCTTTCATAATGTACAAAACATTCCTGTTGTCTCTGCATTGCCCCCTTAAAAGACAGATTTCATCTCCTCTATAGTAAAATGCTAAATCCACTAGAGGGGGCATCTATCCTACCCTATTTTTGCCATGCTGAAAGTCCTTCCAGTTTCCTTCGGCTTTTGAGACAGGCTCCTTTCCTCCCCGACGACTGCTCTACTCCACAGCTGGATAAGTTCCTAATGGAGCCTTTTCATTGAAATCTTACCTTAACTATATGTTTCTTTATGAGCAAGTATTTACAAAATCCCATACCTATATGCTTTTTATCATAATTGGTTTTGACCTCTGTGGGAAAAGCCATTTTTCATTCAGATCCTTCCCTTCCCCTTAACAACTCTAGCATTGCAGAGCAATGACCTGAGCTTCCAGCAAAGTTCTTGGTATCATGTATTGACTCTATTGGTCTTTCAATAACTTAAGTTGTAAAAAAAACCCCTAAATTATATGTAAGCTGACAAAGTAGAGAACTGAGTTACAGAATAGAGAAATAGATTAGCATGTGCCACAGTACTGAGTTTATCTTAAGGACTGAAGATACATGAGTGTCCCTTTAAACTCTGAGGTGATGGCACCCAGACACAAGACTGTGACAACAGCTGTGAACTGTCCTATTGTCACAGGCTGCAGCCAGCTTTTTTCTCCCATTACTGTGCAGCGTATTAGAGTAGAAGCTTTGCATGTGGCTTCCCACATTGGTGCTGGAGGCTGCTGCATCTCAGTGGGAGGGAGTTGTGATGCATGCCTGTGTAGAGCTTGTAACGTGCTTTGGTTTAGAAAGCACTGTGTTAACACAAAATAATATTACTGTTTCCCACCTCAATATAAAATGCCCACAAAATGAAAGAGGTTGAAAAAAAATTACCAAACCCCAGCAATATTCAGCTCTCCTCACATCCATTATGCTAATTTAGAAACTCAGGAAGGCAATAAAACAGAACTGAAAATAGACCTTGCTTATAGACCCCTAGCCGTACCCATGGTCTGAGGTTTACTACATCCCCCAAGGCCAGAGGAGGATTGATCAACACAGTGTAGTTCTAATGATTATTTGTCAAATCTGGTTTCCATAATGGAGGTACTAAGACTAACATTTTCCTGGCAGATTACTCTATAGTTTGACAGATCATATTTTCCTGTTATTCAGACTTATTTTTCCTCTTCTCAGTTCTGCTGCTCTATTGCATCTCAGGTGAGACTTCACCATAATTCAAGAAAACTTTTGTTCCAGCTTTTTGCCTGAAAATATTATGTAAATTTATCTTTAGTACAACATTTTTCCCTATAAACCCAACTTTGGAAAAAAATGAATAAACACATCAGTTTTGCTCTGTGTCCAAAGGCCAACAAATTCTGGGTATCAGATGTCCTAGTCAAGGTGCTTCCTCCAAGAATACCAGATGTCCAAAGTTTCTAGGGAAAGCACTTTAGTATACATCAGCAAGTGTTGTATGAGTAAATAAATGAGAGGTTATACCTTTTGTGGCTTAGTTCCAACCCATCTGGAGCTTTTCAGTGCTAGACTTATTTGAATAACAGTGTAAGCTGGCATATATTGAGTGCTTTTTAAGGCACAGCTCCCATGACAGCAAGGACTGTCGTGCCAGTGGTCTCTGATGAAGCAGAGGCAGCGCTGGATGACTTCAGGTGATGACTCCAGGTATCTGAGCAACTGCATCTGTTTTAGCGATTTCTGTGATGGGAAAGACCAAAATGATTCAGGAATAACCAAAGACCTCCTGTAGACAGATGAACCCCGACCCTCATTACAGAAGAAACAATGAGAAGAAAAGTTTAGTTCATGTGCTAATGTGTCAGCAACAAACTCTGCACCGCACCTGAATATTTCCTCTTGCTTTTCTGTGCTGCTCACAGGTGAGAAGACACTGTCCACCTTGGTGTGAGCAGAAGGCAACAGGAGCTGTAACTCCTTCCTTACTACTGACCATCACATCTCATTACATTCCCATCAGTGCTATCCCTCCCCAACACAGCCTTTCAGTGTCAGACTCACAGGCTCCTACTCTGTTCCTTCCTAAAATGCACTAGGAAAAAGTTTGGTGTTAGAGTATGAGACATTTTTTTAGCATTTTACATCATATTGTCTACTCAAATTCAGTAGGCGCCTGCACTGAGACCAGGCTAAAGTGAAACAGCCGAAGGGAAGGCAAGAGCCTGGTTTTTAAAATACATTGCTTTATATTGAATTTTTTGAAGAAAGATTAAAGTACTACATGCGAGACATTGTATAGCATACAATGTTTTGAAACAAAATATACTCAAAATTAGCTTTTAAAGAGCAGCCAAACAGACCAAGAATGTATTAGAAGGGAGCACAAAACATGATTAAAAGCAAATGACGTGATAAATTGAATATACAAAATGAAATGATCTCATGATAAAATGGCAGCAATCTTATATGCAAAGAGGGCAAGCCAAACTGGATATGATAAATACTGAACTGAGTATACTGCACTGAAACACATCACTCAGCAGATGATGAGAATGGTATAAGCTAAGGAAAAGGACAGAGAGAAACCAAATAGACTCTTATTAATATGAAGGCTTTGTATTCAAAGGCACAAGTTTAACATGAAGGCCTACCAGATCTACCACATGTATAAAATAAGAAGATACTGTTGAAAAAAAATTCTGATCTGAAAACTGTGTATCTACCTCGGACTTCCAAAAGAGTTTTGCCTTTAAATCTTTTGAGAGGCAAAGTTTCTGACAGTGCATGCACATGAAGCCTGAACCTGATAAACTGACACTATGATTTACTGCAAAAATTGAATCAAGCCACATGCACTGAAGGACACCGAGCAATATGGAGGCAAGATATCACCTTATTCACTCAATTCCGATCAAAAGGCTTTTTGAAGTTATTTTTCTAACTCTACCAAGCCTATATGAGAGTTTACCTGAGAAAAAGGAACTGCATTAACAGCTACAGAAAATGCAGAAGCAAAAGCAAAAATCCCTCTTGTGACTGCTTTGAGAAATTACAATCTTGCAGTCATGAAAGCAGCATTTTTGTTTCTACAAAAATGACATGAAGAAAATTTGACACCTACTGCTGGTATGGCAAGCAGTGCAGCCTGTGTCATACTGACATGCTTTCTTTTCACGTTCACAGGATAGGTATTTTTCTGTGCATAAAGATTTTAGAAAATTTCCCTTCCTTTGAACTGCATTACAGGCTGTAGGGCACAGACACATGGGTACGGCCTTTGCAGACAGACCTGCGATCCTTTTCCCTGCAGCTCCCAGCTGAGTCTCACCCAGCTGCAGCTAGGAAATCCCCAAATCTCTTGGTTTAAAGAACTGCAGATCATCAATGGGGAGCAAAAAAGATAGAGCATTGGAAGATAAAACTTGTCAAAACTGACTCTTCAGGAAACTATTTCAACTATCAAACACATTCATTGAAAGTTGGTTTTGTTTGTTTGGTTGCTTGGTTGGTTGGTTCATTTTTTATTGCTTTGAAACTGATAGAATATGGGGACATGATGTCACTGCAGGGCAGGTTCTCCCTGAAGTAAAAGGGTGTTTTATCACAGAGGTCACAGGTGCAATTACAATCAGTGGAGAGTCTACTCCGCAGGTTTTTTAATTCTCAGGCCTTAATGTCTGGAATCCCTGCTGAGAAGGTTGTTAGCATGGTAATCTAAGACTTAATAAACTTTACTTCTACTTAGATACCAATCTCCTCAGTGCCTGTCTCCTTCTTATAACAACCATCTCTCCAGCTTTCAGGAACAACGCAGATCAATCTTCAAATACAAGAAGAAGTTGCTAACCCCGGCTGCCCTCATTTGCGAAGCCGCAGCCACCGCAGGAGAGCCAGCAGAATGAGCACATTACGATGCATGAGGCCAAGCCAATCTGCAGTGCACGGGAGAGGCATAATCACTGATACCTTCTCATTGTAATGCTTAATAAAAATAGATAATAAAGCATTTGGAGTACTGTTGAAGCAAAATGCTAGTTAAAATGAACCTGATAATAAAAGGCGCAGTGGGCTTTCTTGAATCAGGTGCCAGTCTCAAGCAATCAAAAAGAATTTCCCAAGAGCTTGCTTAATAAAGGAATAAAAAGAAACATTTACTTCACATGGCTCATTCTCCCCATCTTCTGTGGTTAACTGTGTTTGTGCGTGGGCCCCATAGTGATGCCTTCCAGCCCCTGTGGAGTAATAATGTCCAATGCAGCCTTCCCTTTGCCAGGGCGAGCTGCTTACAGACTATAGCTGCTAGAGCTGCAAGGGCAGGAAGCACCTCGGTTTCTCAGATGTCCAGGAGGTGCTTATGAAACCTTCTAGTTAAGCATGACGGGAGGGATAAAGAAAAAGCCTTGTTTCTCTCAGTTCTTAAGTGTCATGAAAGTCATCTATGGAGAGTGGTGGACACTAATTGCAAATGCAGGGAAATGTGCAGTTGGACACATATAACGTCAGTGTTGTGAATTTGAAGGACATACGGCTATGAGAAACCTAGGGCGACGCATTGTTGGGTCTAGGTTGATGCTCTGTTCCACCTCCCGTTTCCAGGCAGGACCCACTAACAAGCCCTTGACAGGTAGTGCTGGGAAAAGGGCAGCATGGAAAAGACGTGGTTTCAGACACAGGATGGTTGAGTACAGTAAAATAACCAGAAAAAGAGCTTGTTTGCATTTTGCAATAGTAGCCCTCCAAATTTTCTGACCTGAGAGACAATTCAAGGGATCTGGAAAATAAAGATAGGGTTTATGCCTTTTTTTATACTCTTTTAAGGTAGGCAGACATGTTTGTTTTATTTCTTGCATTGTATTAGTCTGTTTTCATATTTCCTATATTTTCTATGTGTGCAAGTGTGTGACAATTCATTCCGGGCTAGTGTCACAGGACGTGAAAGAAACCGTTTGGAGTATGATCTCACAGAACTTTACCACTTGAGCAACTGTGAAAGAAGGTTTTTATTTATGCTGGTTTAAGATTTGAGAAGCCACACTACATGAATCTTCATCTCAATGTAGAGCTGACAGGAGAAGACACCAGTCCTTGAGAACAGCTGAGGCCAAAGCTAGATACTATAAATCTGAACTGTGACAGCAAAATCATCTGCATACGAAGAGAAGCCCGTTCAGAATACGTCTTTTCCAACTTCAAAGTGCCTATGAGACAAACCACAAACACTTGCACCTGAAAGATACCACTCAATACACAGTACTATGAACCACTCGTACAGGTATGAATCGTCAGTGGAAGCAAATAAAATAGAAAGACAATGGGTAATGCCTAAAACATCAGCACTTCAGAAAATCATGCTAGGCCCGTTTTGACTAGAGAACTGCTAAGAGCATTAATATCATTCTCCTTTGTTAAAATTACAGTTTATAATTTATGTTTCAAAAAGGATCCCATAAGTGGAAACTGGGCACCCAATCACAGCAATGTTCTTTAGAAAGTAAATAATTCTACTGAAATAGGAAGAGCTACCCTTCAATCAAGTACTATGCTTTGTCAGACATTGAATCCCTTCCAGCAGACACAGACTTTGGCATTAATCACACTATGTATGTTAAATTTTGTCTTTCAAGAAAAGAGAAATTTTGCCTTTCAATTAGGAGGAAACCCTTGTAGTTTAAAAAAGGCCTGATCTATATTCCACTGAAATAAATGGAAATTCTCTCCTTCACTTTAAAATGGAAGATGCACTGGGCTTTTAATTTGTTATCTCATTTCGTATGTAAAATAAGTCCAGTAACTCTTCTGTTTACCTGGAGTACTGAAACTTATGAGATGTTACGTATTGCAAGGAAAGGTGGCACAGTGCGAGGTAGCACATTCAACAGCCCATGGGGTGGGAAGAAGAACCTTCTGCATGATACTTCAGAGAAACACCTGCAGATCCCTGGCACTACCACAGCCATGCTGAACTACCAGTTTGGTTTACTTTTTCTATTTCTAGATGCAGCATTAGATCACATAGCCTCTTGCTTTAAAAAAATCCTTTTCTCTTTTTCTTGCTCTGTATCTTACTTCTCTGGCAATTGTCAGTATTAAATTGATGAAATCCATCTAAGTTTTCCTTGAAGGTTATCAGAACATGTTTTGAAGAGATGGAGGAAGGAAGAAAGGAAGATGCATCTGTTTATACGTTCCAGTCTTGTGACAAAGTAAAATATTTAGCAGTTTGCTAATGAAGGTGGAAAACAGAATGTGTTCTGCAGAACAAAGCAATCCTTTGAGAACCTGCTTAATGAGATGAAGGTTAGCTGATGACACAGTCTCTGGTTTAAAGTCCCAAACTACCTGCATAGAGGAAATGAGACAAAGAAGTTAAATATGTTTTGGTTTTTTCTCTCTTGCTTTTTTTTTTTTTTTTTTTTTTTTCTTTTATTAAGAACTGGGAGGGGTGGGGAGATAAGCACCAGGTCCAAAAATAACATAAAAAAAAGATTCACACTTACACAAAGAAAGGCACTGCTCTCATTTAATACACTGTAGAAAACATTGTACAAATTTTACAATGGTAAGCTTCAAATCAGTTTGCTGTAGTTGTTTAGTAATCTAATAAATGATATTTAATAGCCTTACAGTATGAAACCATATAACCACATAATATCCAGTATTATTCAGCTAGATCAAATTTAAATAGTAGAGCTAAATACAGTCAACATTTTCTCCAATGGAATTAACTGAATAAATGTAAGTATGACAAATATGGATACAACTCACTGCCCTAAACTGCCTTCTAGATTTGATCAAGGACAGAAACAGCCTATGCGTATGTGCTACTGACTTGAATACTTATAGCTCAGAGCACAATTTAGAAGGATTAAATTTACTTAGGCCAAAAGAATGATACAGGAGCCTAGGCTATACAAGCTTCACAGGCATATCGTCTTTTCCTTAGTGAGTGTTTGGATTTTGAAGCCAGAAAGTATTCAAGATTGAAGAAGTCAGTAAATCCACCATATCTATAAAGTTCATAAAAGATGATATTGCACATAACGCTCTTAAATTGTACTTTTATTTAAACAAGCCCCTTCCAGAAAAATTTTAGCATCCACTTCTAGAGTTCATAGATGACATAGACCAAGAAAGACTCTTTCCCACCATCTTATAGTGTCTGTCTATTGAGGTTTCCACAAAACGCCAGTATTTGCCTCATAAGGGAGGATCGTTAAATGGCCCTTGAAAATTGTGTGAAATTATCATGACACAATGCACACAGAAGGTATTTTACACCATTAAACTCCTTGTGCCTACAGCCTTCATGATCGGGAGGTGACAACTGGACAGTTCTGGGCTTCACAGTTATTTATTGTGTTGTGCTCTTGGAAACTGAATGGAGCTAATGGTCCCCTGTGTATCTGGCATGGAATAAGCCTACTACTTTTTGTAGTAAATACTTTAATCACAGAAAGTGAATGCTGATTTTCAGTGTATGATGCAGTTCATGAAAAATTGATTACTGAGTAAGTACTGCTGGTGTATGACCTCAACCAATCTGTATTTCCCACTGTCCTGGTTATCTTCAGTCCATGTGTTCCTAGAGTATGTAATTTCTTTGTTAAGAAGGAGCAGGCGTCTTAGGTCAGTATGTTTAACACTCCCTACCAAAGCTAACAGAATGGGAAAGATGAAACATGCAAATACCTTCTCTGCTTTTTTCTGATTATGGTGTGTCAGAGGGTGTGGATGCAGCACACAGAGCAAGAGATTCTATTTTACAGAACTCCTTTTTGTTTTTTAATACATTCTAGGTTATTTGTTCATTAGAAATAATTCCTATGAATTGTCCACATTCAGAGCCAGCTGCTGCTACTTAATTATAGTGCTATCAGTGCTGAAAGAGGAATGACTTGATGGAAAACAGAATCCTTCATACAATTTATCAGCCTGAATAGCAATCCCAGATAATTAGAATCAGAGGCTGCCACAGCATACAGGTGGTGCTCCAAAGCCAGCTATCTAGAATCAGTCCAATCAATATGGTTTTATCTTGGCAAGGGTGTTATCCAAAGCCATACAGAAAGGCCACCATGTTTCCATTTCTTACGAGCTTCTCTTTCCTTAAATGACTGTTAACAAGTCTTTTTACTTTAACCTGATCTTTTTTCCTGTACATGGCATAAATGATGTTCAGGAAGGTAGGCTCGGATTCTATTATAGCATATGTCAAATGAACAGAGACAAAGAAGACAAAGCCCACAGACTAATTGATAGGACTCAAAATTCCCATTGATTTTGACACAATGAGGAGGCTAAGTTCATCATTAAAAAACCAAAACCACAGGAAAAGTAGAATTAAGGTTTCCATGGCAACCTTAACTTTGACTCTTTCC